>JAQMCX010000039.1:1046776-1076464 GCA_029814765.1 Acanthurus leucopareius | reverse complement strand
TTGTTTATTGCATTGAAATGTGCCTGACACTCTGGAAACCTGCCTGTGAGGTTTTGGTGACGTGTGCACACTGTGCGCCTGTCAGCCAAATTACCACTACACCGGGCACGCTTCGCCTGTGCCGAGAATAGACCAGGTTGGAGCTTTCAGCACACCTTCCGCGCAGCAAAGCATGCTAATTGCTCTTTTGTTTGCAGCAGGAACAAACACTTATCTACTCCCAGCATCAGACCGAGGGAAGACCCGATGGATTTTTTTTTTTTTGACAGAAATGTCCCCACAACACATAGTGAAGAGTGCACTTACCATTTCATTTTGGACTGCTTTGTCAATAAGGGCTAGTACAAAGCAGGATACTCTTCAAAACTGAAATTCAAGGATGAATCAGTGAAGACTGTCCATGACCCAACCTCAACCTTGAGAGCAGCAAGTTTTGCCGTGTTTAAGCTGCTTTACTGTATATTTAGCCAGTTCACCCTGATAAAGTGCTGTGGTAGCTAGTGAGGGTAGCTTGCATTGTAGGCTCAGGCTCTGGGATATATTGGGGCTCCCCCACTGACACTTCTGGCCATGCCATGCTGGTTTGCATTTCCACTACCATTTTTAGCACGCTGAGCCACAACGAGCTATGCCCAGGATCTACCCTCTCTATGGTGGTGTGACCTCGACATACCCTCAAGCAAGCTGTGGTGATGTTAGGGGCCTTCTTTAAAGTATTGAATGATAGCCATATCTTCCTCAGGTCTTGTTGCTCAGTATTGTCAAAAATCCACAAAATCAAAATATCAGCCTGAAAATTCATGATGAAAGATGCGACAGATGTAGACAGTAGAGATGAAGGCACTGCTTTTAAACATAGCTGTAGTGCTGCCAGCCCTCCAGGACCTTTTTTCTGAGTGAGGAAACAGAAAAGGCCTTTTTAAGGTTTATATAATCCAGTTGAAATTCTTATGCACTTTTTTGACCAATTCAAAATCTAATCATCACTAAAGGGTAGGCTATGTCATGTCAAATTAGTTTTTTATGAAAAACCATAAAAACAAACACAATGGTCAGTTAATATTTGACATTAAAGGTGGCTTGATTGATTGATGATGTCAACCTTTGCACTGAGTAAGATGAAAGAAAGCACTCCACCTTAAAATTTGCAGTAGCTATCAATGAAGCACATGTTAACTTGTTTGTGCATACATGTATCTGTCATAAGTGCACTTCCAAACCAACAGAAATAGCACTTCACCCCTGCTTTTAACTCAAGGCAAGTACGTCATTAGTTAAACACACACCCTCAGGCCAGAGGCCCTGCTGTAATGGAAATGCAAATCATTTGCCAGGCCATGCCAATGTGCCAAGCTGTGCTGTGCCAAGCGTAGCCACAAATGCTTAGGGAAAAACATCACATTATTGAGAGTAGGCTACTAGGATAAGTACTGAACTCCCTTTTGCAGGAGCCTCTCCTTCTGGGTCAGATTCTAGTAAAAAAATCATATAGCTAAATTGTGGCGCCTCTGTTACTGGCAGCCATATCTACACCAAATTCTCACTGTAACCATAGGGTAATACCCATTAAAAATACAAAGAACACTGCACGACGTCACCCATTAGTATCTGCTTGAGTGAAAGTGTAGCCTGAGATGTCCTGTCCTGGGCTCCACCAATATGTCATTATTTGAGCTGACAAACACAGTTTCCACTACAATCCCTAAAATTTGCTAAACAAACATTTGTGACAAGGATAGGACCAATGAAGTTTAATTTGGAGATTAAACAGGTTTTTTTTTACTCTAATAGATGTAACGATGTCAGTGTACTGACCGTCAACCTTAGGGAAAATCAAATAATTATGTATCACCTCAAGCATCATTTATTGTGTTGTGTTGTCTATGGGCTAAGAGTTTTCTCATCAGATGATATGTACAGTATACACACCAATACGGGTATATACAGACTGATACTAGTATATCTGTGACAGGCAAATGACCAACTATTGTGGTGGTCTGTTCTACTCTGAACAGGTGACAATAGTTAGTCTGCTGTCTAAGGACGATCAGAAATTTATTTACAGTCTTGTCTACATTTTGACATTTACACACGATAAAGAAATCCTTAGTAGTCAACTCTGAAATTGTCATTACTGAAGCACCTATCAAACTTATTTATTTGTTACTGCCTGGATCATTGGAGGCTGCAGGGACCATGGGAAGCAACCTTGGTGTGCCTGACCTCCATGTGTTGGTTTTGCTGGGGAGGACTGCAGTGGAATGGCCTTCTCCCCTTCTTCTCCCACTCCCTGCCAAGAAGAACAGCACCAGACGTCCTCCTCATCCACTGTGGTGGGAGCAACATGGGAGATGTCTCCAGTGTCAAGCTGGTAAATACCGTAAGAGAAGACCTGCACCTGCTCCAGAGTCAGCACCCCAAGATGAAGATTATCTTCTCAATGCTGACTCAGAGGTGAGGGTGGAAAGCTGATGTCAATCCCGCCACAGTTGAAAAGGCTAAGAAGTTTGTGAACCGTGTTATGGCTGCATTTGTTGCACTAAACATGGGCTAATGAGACTTAGTGCTGAAAGACAGCATGGCTTTCTTGTCCTTGGAGATACCCTGGCTGTATCACTTGTTTTGTGTGCAGGCATAGCCTGGTGTGAGCACCCAGCCAATCCAGCCCTTCGTGATCACAGGAACAGTAAACTATTACATATACATATAGGAACACACTCTGCTATGCTAGAGCAACCTGCTACTCATTATTATCAGAGAATAACAGGGATAATCCAAGGTTCCTTTTCAGTACTGTAGCCAGGCTGTCAGAGTCACATTTGATATATTTATACTTCCTACTTCTTTAAGACTTCTGAATGGGAGCATCTGTAACGAAAGGCAATTTCCCCTCGGGGATCAATAAAGTATTTCTGATTCTGATTCTTATTCTGATCTCTGTTAAACCCTGTATTCCTACTTCTCTCAGCAGTAGTGAGTTTCTGAGCTTCTTTAAGGATAAAATCACAATGATCAGAGACAAAGTCTGTCAGCTCTGGCCCTCTGCTGGTACTGATCTTTCCTTAAACAAGGAAACCTCAGAGACAGCTGTGAAGCAAGATATATATTTAGGCTGCTTCACTCCTATTGACCTATGTCAGTTAACATTACCCATCTCTTCATCCTAACCATCAACCTGTTTCCTTGATCCCTACCCCTAAATATGATAAATCTATCTCTGTCAACAGGGTATGTGCCCCAGTCATTTAAAGTAGCTGTGATCAAACCTTTGCTTCAAAAGCCAACTCTTGATCCTGAAGTCTTAGCTAACTACAGACTGATATCTAATCTTCCTTATATCTCCAAGATTCTAGAGAAAGCCGTTGTTAAATGGATATGTGACTTTCTGCATAACCACAGCTTGTATGAGGAATATCAGTCAGGCTTTAGAGTACACCATAGCACAGAGAGTGCATTGGTGAAAGTAACTAATGACCTGTGATTAGCATCAGGAAAATTACTTGTTTCTGTACTTGTCTTGCTAGATCTTAGTGCTGCATTAGACACCATTAACCACAACATCCTACCACAGAGACAAGATCATTTAATTGATATTAAATGAACAGCATCAATCTGGTTAAAGTCCTATTTATTAGATTGTTTTCAGTTTGTTCATACTAACGACGGATCCTCTGTAAGTGGCAGAGTTAGCCATGGAGTTCCACAAGGTTCAGTGCTTGGGTCATTTCTATTCACCTTACAAATGCATCCCCTTGGCAACACTGTTAGACCAGATTTGATCAGTTTCCATTATTATGTAGATGATACCCAACCGTACTTATCCATTCAATCAGGACCTGGTTGTTAAATGTAATCAAGCAGGATTAATCCAATTGGATAAGATCAAATCCTGAAATCCAATCCTTCAAAGGAAAAGTAGGAGTGTGTAATTGGATAAGATTGGTAATCCAATCTATTTTTTCCCATCTAGATCAAACCTACAGTTTGTAAGTAGAATAAGGATAACTCTGATCCAAAGTATTAGGATTACCCTGATCCATTCATAGGGCTGGAATTAAGGGAAAAATGAAATAAATACTCAAAAAGTAGGCAAAAAGGAATACTAAAACTGATAAACTGCCGTTTATCATTCCCTTAAATCTATATTACACCACCGTTTTAAAATTAGTATTAAGATATATATTTATGTAATAATATATTTTCATGCAATTATTTCACAAGTTTATTTATGATCCATTATGTGTCATAGATGCAATATATATATTTAGGGCTTGAGTTTTTATTTATTAAAATCATAAAGAAATAAAATATACAATAAACTGTGAGCTGTGTGGTAAAGTCGAGACATCAATTTAAAAAAAATGGTTATGAGTTAAAAGTTTAAACTATGCATATGTTCTTGATGTTTGCTGCCGTTTTTTTATTTTCTTTCTTAGTTACTAATCAGGCCCAGTGGAGTAAAGATATATAGACAAACAGTGCAGAAATTGTATTGCTGCAGAAAAAAAAGAGAAAAATCGTTTTGAACTTGTTATTTTGGTAAAACCTGCTTTGCTAGCTAACAGTAAAAGCAGTGGCCAACTTTTTTCTCTCTTACTTGTAGCTTTATGATTTGAAGCACACTTCAAAATGTCCACAATGTTACTGTGAAGAACTTTTTGTTGATGTTTATTGGTTGTCAGTTCAGTGGACTGCATATTTCAAAAAAAGACCATCAGAGGACTTTTTTTATAATGCTTTTTCCCCCAATTTTGAAATAAAAACAATAATATTATTGCATACTCACTGATCTACCTGTTGTTCACCTACAATATTTGAAAAAATGTTTCAGTATTTTAAACTTCAATTATGCATTCCAATCATGGCATAGTAAGTGAGGTAAACATACCTCAGTGTGTTTATGAGGTAAACATACCTCATCTCATAAACAAAATACTAACAGCTCATGCCATTCCCAAGAAAACAATTTGAGTTAACTGGTGCGCTTGGGCCTCCGTCGCTCCTCGGTCCCTTTTCCTTCCCTCTCCCACTTCCTCTCCCTTTAATGCATCACACATATTCAAAACTTGGGGGCAGGTTGGGGCAATGACAGAGGGCTTTGTAGCAGGAAGGGCTATAGCACTGCAAAAGTTGTAATTTGGTGCTTTCTAAATAAAATTCGACTATTTTTCTCTTTTTTTAAAAAAAAAAAAAATTGTTCCTAGCATTGATGGTGCCATTATTGAGCACCCTGACATTAGGCATGAAAGTCCAGGGCTGTTTTTAAAGGACTGAGTTCTTTTCACGCCTTGTAGAAAATATTTTTTTTTTGGTGAATTAGCTTTAACTGCAGATCTTTAACTGCCTGAAAGATCATCTTCAATCACATTGAACTGCTTACATTAAGCTGTGTCACTGTGTTTGAATGTGGACTACAGGCTAATTATGTTGGTCCGGAGATAGCCTTAACTGTTGAGGCTAATGTTAAGTTTATAATTTTTTTCTTTTCTTTCCCTTTTTCTATGTTAAAAATTTGTAGCCAAAATAATGTTATGCAGCTCTTCCTCTACCTCTCTGGGCTCATGCTGGGCCTAACTAAATATTTGCACAAAAACTGCTTCTGTAGTTTTACTCGTAAATAGTTATTGCTACAGTTAATTGTTATATTTATGGGGGAGATCATGTTCAATTTTTAAAATGTTTTTAACTTGTTATTTATGTTTTGTTATAATAAATTTTATATCATATTATATTTTCACTATTTTGTCTTCATTACTATTAAAAATATTCAATGTCACTTCATTTTCAATCCTGGTTGTAAATTGAAAGGATGAGAAAATCATCCTATATCAGTAAAAATAATTACTCCATGAGGAGAATAGCTCGAGTCCTTTGTGAAGGGATTAAATTTTAAGTAGTATTTTAAAATACTCACAAATGTTTCAGTCTTATAACCTTCCCTCTCTCATCTTGAGAAAGGTTACAAGACTGAAATATTTGCAAATAATTATGCAATGTATTTCAGTGTGTGCAGCAGTATTTCCATTTGTAACTGGATGTTTTGTAATGCCCATTTTGTTTGCCTCTGTAATGGCAATCTCATCTAAGTGGACAGACCCTAACAATCAAAGAAGTCAGTATGCATGTATTGCACATGTTTTGTAAACTTATACAGTCAGGCAAAACCAAACACATTTAGCTAGTCCAAAGTACATGGAAAAAATCAATAAGTCTAAGGGGGTTTTATAGCTTTTCAGTGTTTTCAGCTATTAAAAATATGTAGCTTTTCTATGAAATGTTCAGCATTATTCCTTGTTTAACTCTTTAATCAGAATGAAACTTTCAACATGATTTGTCTAACTCAAATACACTTAGAATGAATGAAAAGATGTACAGTATTTGTGATAATATAACGGTATGGATGAATCTCATAATCAGGCAACTTGTAAATGTCCTATGAAGCTGATGACCATAATGTCTTCACTGTGGAGTAAACATCAACTGACAGTGGTGATACTCCACTCTGGTCTTTTTCCTTCAGGGAAAAAGATCCTACAGGGAAAAAGATCAGAGGTAAAGAAACAAGTGGAACTTTGTGTTAGCTACACTTGTCTATCAAAATTGACTTTTCCATGGTACTAAGTTATACACAGGTTTTCTACTGTCAATGGTATAACGTTACTTCCCCCCAGGTTTAGCGGGACAAAATAACTGTCTCAAAGTTGGATTGACTGCAATGGCTTCAAGAAAAACTGTGGATGCGGCTGTGCCACCCTTCATTCCCTGCTCTAACTCCCTTTGTCCCCTGGACTGTACCCAGAGCTTAAGTCTCAACAGCCACAGACATGCAGTTGGTCCAGTCATGTTGCATCCCAAGCAAACTCCATCCACGCACTCAGATTAAGTTAACGTAACTTTTTTTTTCAGAAAATAACCTTCTTAACCTTCTTTTAGAAGTCCATATCAGCCAGTTTGCCAATTAAACCTTGCTAATATTACATGGGCATTTTACAAGTTGGTGGTGGTGGACCTGTTGGCAAACAAATAAAATCTAATCAAATTTTTAAAGTGCAAAACACAACCAAAGCTGTCTCAAGACACTTTACATATTGAGAAAGTCAAGACCATATTCTAAAATTCAATTTATGAAGACCAAACAATTGAGAGCAACTCTCCACTTGGCAACAGTTAGGGCACTTTTACTCCTGAAAGTCCAGACCACGGTCCGAACCAAGGTTTGCAATTTAGTTACATTGTGTACATTTGGTCCAGTTCTTGTTGGATTCATACTGCAATTATGCAAATAGATGAACAGATTTTACATGACAGACCCATATCGTCAAGTATATGTATATAGAATATCTCTATACTTCACGTTGATTAGTTTGTTGGCAGGCAGACATCTGACCTCAGCGGATTGAAAGTACCTTTTTTTGTAGCCTGATTGTAGCTTGATTGTGGCTTTTTTTTTCTAGTTAGTCCTTGATAAAGTCTTTGGACAAAATTTCAATAAGGCATTTGATTTCCTCTTCCCCCCATGTAGTTTCTTGGCTCATTTTTTGTTTTGGTAACGGTTTATTGTTTTTCCATTTTGCGGGTAGCCTGCCATAACTTCCTGTCATTGGTACGAAGGTCCGAAGGTCCAAACCTTTGCTTTCAAACTGGACACAAACCGAACCATGGTTCAATTTGATCTGAACAGAGACCACCTAATTTGGTCAGACCAAAGTCTAGTTCAGACAGTGGAATGGGGAAGGTTTTGCACTTGCTATTTTGGTTCGGATCAAACTGTAAAGTGTGAAAGTCTGGACCAAACGAGGCAGGTGTGAAAGTGCTCAAAGGCTGACATTATACAATATTACTAAAATTTTACCTATCTAAAAAACTGGAGCACCATATTCTTAGATGGTCTGTTAGTATAATTAACCGCAAAGCAAGCCATTTGCCTCAAGTGGTCAGCCGAGGAATTGCAGGTTTTTTGCACTTCCTGGTCGGCTTTAATGCAGAAGTGAAGAATTTATTGCTCTGTCATGCCGAAGCCACTAGTACATCCACTTCCTGAGGGGGCATCACCAGCTACAGTCCATTTAAAAACTACAGGCACAGAGACAGCACGTTCAGACAAAGGCTGAAACAAAAGGGTATATGGGCATGCCTGAGCCCATGGTCCGAAAGGTGTCTTAACTAAGAAACTTCATAGGCACGTTTTGGGAACCTCTGGCAAAAAGGGGCATTATATGGGACCTTTAAGTGAGGTAGCCACACACTGCTCACACAGGCAGAATCACAAGCAATTCATCCATGTTTGCTCTCTTGCAGTCTTCTTCAAGGCCTGATAAGGGCTTACTGTGGCCACAAACTGTCATATAGTTTAATAGAGTGACACCAACTTGATTACTGGCTGCTAACTTGTGTAAGTGTAAAAATAAAACAAAACATTGCTTCATAGTATTTTTTTAGTCTGTGGTTAGTGGTGCGGATTAAATAAATGGAGTAGATAAGCGTATATTCCTATTCTCCATTTCAGTCTTCACGCTAACCTAAGCAAACCATTTACTGGATTCAGCTCTGTATTTAACATACAGCTTTGATACTGATCTTCTAAGCTTCATGCACCTCCAAGACATCCAAGATACTTCCCAAAATTTTAAACAATTCTTTAATTTAGTCCTTCTTCTGTGAAGCTTTGACTTTTCTTTTTTATTTCTGTACAATATGAAACTCAACTCAACTTTTGTTTATAATGAGAGATTTGTTTGATAATCTGCTAAGCACTGCCATGCATTATTATTATTATTATTATGGCTTTGACAGCAATAAAAGAAAACATGATGTTCACAAGAATCCTGAATGAATATTGAGTCTCTTCAAACTGATAAACCGTGGCCCAGTAGTTGTGCCAGTTCAGTCTGAGCCCTAGATTACTTCATTAATAAGTGTTCTGTTGGTAAGAAGGTTGTCTGCAGTAGTGGTGTGAAAATACATTTTTGAGTTTGTGTGTAGGTGCTTGTATTTGTATATGTGTGTGTTTCATTAAGTTACTAAACTTGTGAGCTACAATCACAGGTGGTTACATTAGTTATAATTTAGGCTTGATTTATGAATTGTAATACCTACAATCTGCATAAAATCAAATTTGGTTTTTAATTCTCTTTATGATCAGATCTTCTCAGCATTAGCTATTCAGTGTATTTACATTCTCTAATGACCTCTCTATGAAGTAGTTCACATTGTTTAGTTCATATTAAGGTATTCAGCTGGGGTAAATATGGAGCTGTTTTTTCTTTAAGTATATCAGAATATTGGGCTAGTCTTATCCTGGCCTTTTTTTAAAAAAATGCATCGACAAAACATGAGAATTTTCCACATTTTCTGACAGCAAATTAGTTTTAAATGTAAAAGGGTTAATTACTTGCTGCATAAGCAGGAAATCAGGTTTCAGTTTCTTCTGGCTTAATGAAAAAGAGGTAATTATTGACAGCATTTATAAAACAGCAAGAGTTTGGCTAAATTATAAATGGATACACTAGCTACTCTTCTGTGGTACAACAAATATGCTACTCAATGAGCTTTTGCCTCCAAGAATTAAATGTTAAATAGCGCATGCTGTTTCCAGAGTGATCAACCAGGACCCAAATCTTGACGATTATAACTGCAAGGTACAAACTAATAGTCAGGAAACGGAAGATCTCCACAACACCAGTATAATAAATATGCATGTATGCAAGGTGTTTAACTCTTGATCTCCAGGATTGAGGGGTTATGGTCAAGGATAGCTAGAATGATTTTATCCATGTACTGCCTCAAACGCAGGTTGATCTCCTCCTGCTCCTTTAAAGCATCAACCAGCTGAAAAAGACAGAGTGAGAAATTCATTAAAAAAGCAGTCATATCAAAGATCAGTAAAAACCCCCATCAACCAGCAGCAGACTAACCTCATCCCTAGATGCGTTGTCAATCTCAGCTGCCAGGCACTGAGCCTTGGTTTGACAGGAAAACAGGTTCTTCGCCTCATACAAACTAAGACTGAGAATCTGAGCATTCAGGTCATCGTTTTGATCCCGCAGCTTATGGTTCTCCTAAAAAGGAAGCAAAAACACAAAGGTTTTCTGAGAGGATTTTAGATTGTGACTCTCTGCAATTGTGAGAAAGAGACAAAGGCATTTTGGTTAGGGCACTTAAGTATAATATGTTTTTAAGTGGAACAAAATTAAAAAAACAACCTAATTTTTGGTTTGGAATACATTTTTTATTTTCCCTCTTTTCATTGCAAATACAAAAAACTGGAAAAAGAGAAAACAGAAAGTATAATCTTCTTTCAAATCAAAAAACAAAAACTAGATAACAGGGCTTATTTTTTTGTTTAACCCTAACCCTACCCGTCTAACCCTAACCCCCTAACCCTAACCCTAATGATACAATTTTCCAAATACAACAAAATTTCAGCCCACAAACCACAAATGTTGTGTATGTGATCATTTGTACAAAATGTGGTAAACAATATATTGGTGAGACTAGAAATTCAATAGCGATTAGAATGTGGCAACACAGATACAATATTAATAATAATAAAGAAACAAACACTCCATTGGTTCGACATTTTATTTATCACGGTTTGCAGGCTGTCAAAGTAGCAGGAATCCAAAGTAATTCATTATGGACACATTCAGAGAGAAAGGCAATAGAAAGGAAATGGATTACCTTATTACATACCAAGGAACCATTTGGCCTTAATTTGAAAAATAATTAGAAGAAAAAATTATGCAAAATTTGTAAAAAAAAGAGAAAGAGAGAGAACCCATCAATCTGCCGACAATGATGAGGATAAAACTAATCCCAAACACATCGGTTACACTAACCTTAACCAATTTTAACCCTTGCCTAATCCCAACCCTAACCCCAATCCCAATCCCAACCCTAATCCCAATCCTAACCCCAATCCTTAATCCTAACCCTAACCAATTCCCCTTTTCCTAATTCCTAACCCTAACCCCAACCAATCATCCTAACCCTAACCACTAACCCACCCCTTTTCCTAACCCTAACCCCTCTCCCATATTTAAAATTATTTTCTTTAAATACTTTTAATTAATTCATAATTTATTTTTTAACCTTGGCCCTAATAAACATACATAACCCCAACCCTAGTGGACATAAATAAATAACAATTACCCCAACCCTAATGGACATAAATAAATAACAATAACAACAATTTATAAAAACGTATATATAAAAATATCATTAAAAATTTATTTCATAATTGGATTAAAATCAATTGAGATTACATTTAAGGTAAAGTATTTTTAAAAAATTTAATTGGATCAGGGTTTAAATAAAACAGAAAGATTTTTTTATATTTTTTTATTTTTAATTTTATTATTTTTTATTTTTTATTTTTTAATTTTAATTTTTTTTTTTTTTTTTTTTTTTTTTTTTTATTCTCCATTATTAAAAACATGGTTTAGTGTATTCTGATTATAATGGTACTTAAAAAACCAAGTTAAAAACAACAGTGTAAAGAAAATAAGGTTTAAAAGACATGGTTTAAATTTTAGGCGATTGGATACAAGGGTATATATAGAAGCACATGCTTTTAAGAGAGTCATTTGTGCTCTGGCTTCTGAAGGGGTAACATCACTTTTTAGTGTCTCTCTCATTGCCTGAAAGCTTTCTTTTTGTTTTTTCACTGTGCCTACGCCTAGAGGTCTTTTTTGTTAATTAAAAACTACTCCTTTTTGATTTTATCCTTTCCTCTTTTTTGGAAAGCATTTTAAGTTTATTATTCAATTTTTTTTGATGAAACTAAAAATTCTAAAAACAAAAAGATATTATTATTAGAATAACAAAGCTAAAAATAAAGACAAACTACAATGGACGGCGGTTGGACGGTGGTGCGCTATCGGCGCAGATGCCCACGCAACCGTCAATTCTGGGACCAGGGATATGGTCGGTCTGGTGGATGGATGGACCGTGCCCACTCCTTCTCCTACAGGAGAAGGGATCAGTTCCCTCCCCCTAACCCTAACAGCCCAAAGATTGGCCGCAGAAAGACGTTGGATCACTAAACTAAAAACTTGTGCACCCAACCGTCTAAATGAAGTTTAACAAATGTCTAATAACATGGGACAATGTGTGCGCAGTCTTGACTGGACACCCCGGGTCATGGGAAGTCCTGCTGTTTTGGTCCAGTTTACCATTGATGGTATTCTGGACCACCAGATTCTATTGCTACGCTTATGTGGACTATGGAAGAAGGAATATTGGGAGTTTCTGTGTGCTAGTGCCATTCGTTTGTCCGGGAGGATAACAACTTTTTTAAAAACGATTGATTCCCCTAACCTAACCCTAACATTTAAAAATTTAAAAACAAATTGTTTATGTTTTTTTTTTGAAAAACAATTTTATTTTTTTCTGTTTTTACTTTGTTTTAAAGTTCATTTTAACATTCATAAATAACAATATTTTTCTTTTGATAAATAAATAAATAATAGAACACAAAAACACAATTTATTAATAAATAACAAAGGCGATTTCATCGAGTGCAAGCTCACAATACTGAGTAAAAATCCCTTGGCCGTATACTCACCATGTGCATCTCACACGTTAGCCTGGGCCTGCCAGAAATAGATATATTCTTAGGCTTCATCAATCAGCTGTACAAACTATTCAGTGGCAGCCCTCACCGATGGGAAATCTTGCAAAGAGTTTTGGGTTGTTCTCTGCACAGCTTGTCTGAGACACGATGGAATGCTCGGATAGAGGCAGTGCGCCCAGTGGCAAAACATTTGCCCTTTGTGATCCAGGCATTAGACACCCTTTTCACCACAGGTAACCTTACCAGTGAAGTCAAAGCTGAAGCGCAGGGTCTAAAGACCTACTTTCAGTCCTTTAATGCAGTTTTGCTCCTCACATTTTGGGTCAAGGTGTTACAATGCATATAGGATAGAAACCTTACCAGCCAGTCCTCAACCATCTCTCTTGACATGCAAGCTGTCAATACAAAGGAACTGGAGGAGGATATTGCCTGCATGCGTGCATCATGGGACAGTTTTCTGACAGAGGCAATTCCTGTTGCCACATCCATGGGCATCAAATCCCAGTTAGAAACAAGACAGAGAAAGAGGAAGCGTTTCTTTGATGAGTCAGAAAAGCAAGGGACAGAGGATCAAAGCCCAGAGACCCTATTTAGAGAAAGAGTGTTTCATGTTGCAATGGACAGCATAATCTCTCAACTACATGTACGGTTCTCATCAATGCCGCATTTATGTGCCAAGTTCTGCGTCCATTTGGAAATTCAGAGATATGCCACAGGACAGTATCAGTGCATCATGCTCAAAACGCTCTGAGAAATATAAGAATGACCTCACAGAGTCCCTTGAAGACCAAATTCAGCATTTAAAGAAAATATATAGTGCAACTTTTGAAGACGGTCTCGGACCTCTTAAACTACCTAATGCCATATACACAATGGGACTACAGAGCATTTATGGAGACCTGTGTGTCCTGCTGCATATCTTCCTGTCTCTGCCTGTGACTGTGGCTGAAGGTGAGCGGGCCTTCAGTAAAATGAAGATAATAAAAAACTACTTGCGCTCTAACATGTCCCAGGAGAGGCTCAATGGTTTGGCAATGCTCTCCATAGAGTGTGAACTTGCAAAGAAACTTGACTTTAATGACATCATAGATGATTTTGACACAAGGAAAGTTTGGCGCATGGCATTTGGAGTTCAAATTAAAACATGTCACACCAGCAGTAGCTTAAAATACAATGGTAAATATTCATTTATTTCCTGCTAGTGTCAGAACTCCAATACATATGCAGAGTGTATTTGGCACTAACAGCTTAAGTGTAGATTTCTATTGTTAACCATTACTGTCAATGTCTGTCACTTGTCTTTTGCAGAGAGAGATGAGAGGAGAGGAGAGGAGAGGAGAGGAGAGGAGAGGAGGAGAGAGGAAGAGCAGAGGAAATGGAGAGGAAGAGATGTGAGGAGAGGAGGAGAGAGTAAGAGTAAGGGAAAAGGAGAGATTAGGGGGGGGGCTCTCAAAAAATCTTGTCCCAGGCCCAGCCAAGACTGTCAGCTGGCCTGACTCAAAGTCTCAGCTTTTTTGGAACTGTTATAGTTCACACCTGCCCTACCTCATGCAGCTACAACAGTATAAAAGATGCTCAGTAGATCAGTGGTACCAATCTAATGTTAAATACACATTATTTAAATCAGAGGCATTTTAATCAAGTGAATATTTTTTACTTAGATACTTAAGGTACATTTAGCTGAAAACACTTCTTTACTTTGGGTTAAGTGGATGTTAAGAGTTTGAGTGCATGTCTTGGTTGTCTTAGTGGACGGACATTTTCAAACAAAACATTCTCAGCATTGGGGCAAGTCTAAAGAATTTTGCCTACAAAAAGACGAGACAGTGTACATACAAAATTTTATCTCTAAATTTTATCAGGTGATGAATCACCTGTGACACTCAGCAAATTATTGCTGTGATATAATTTTATAATGAAATAAACTCATTCCAAATCCTTTGACTTTATTTATTTTTAAATTTATGGTTTTTCGTGTTCTTTCTCAGCAAGATATGAAAGTGGAAATTGTAGCAGTTCAAAATCTACTTTTTGTAGGTGCAGGTGGCTTGGGGACACCAGCTTTTTTCTTTTGGGTCTCAAGTAGAAAAGGTTTGGTAACCTCAAAAAGTAATATTAGTACAGTAATACTAGTACATAATGCATGTCAACATTAGATAGATAGATAGATAGATAGATAGATAGATAGATATTATCTCTTGCTTATACCATGAAGCGTGTTTTGCTATGCTGTGGGCAGCACAGTACTCTAGTGATAAGCACTAGCAAGGCTAGAAGAAGCGTTACTTTGTGTGTGGAGTTTTAAGCAGGCTCCTCATGCTTGTGTGAGTTCCTCTGGGAACCCCCAATTAAAACATGAATATGAGTTAGATTTTTCTGTCAGTGCCCTTAACCAAGGCACAAACTTTAAACTGGAGTTTTTCCCATGAAGAACTCCTCAGGACTGCGTCAGAAGCAGAGATCAACCCATAATACATTGGACTGTGAATGACTAATAAACATGTTGGCACTAATAAAAATACAGCTGATAGATTTCTGCCATTAATGTCCTGTTATAAATGGAACTTATGGACCAATGAACACTTAAATCTGATAACATGCGATATGTAAAGTCAAAGGATTCCCAAATGCTCCAATCCTCAAAAGAGCACAAAAATTTTCTCTTAATTTTACAGCAAACTATATGCCAGTCCAGACATGGTTATTTTATATTAATATATTGATGTATACAGTGAAAATCTTGGTTAGGGCTAGGCAGACTGCACTGGCTTGTGTCAGGCTGAACAGAGACCTTATTGCAGTTAATGTTGAAGGAGAAAAGAGAACTGCATGGTAACTGAATGACTATACTTTGTTTAATGAATATAAAAAGAAATGTACACAATAGTGATAGTGAAACCAGTGAAAACATGTCCACGAACATGACGGCCTTTTCCAGTGTCCCATCAGCAATAATCTTATGAATTAAATATCAACCACCTGTAAACACATAACATTGTAGGTTATTCTCTACAAGCCATTACTGAATAGAGACAGACACTTATGTCAAATAATTGAGTACAATTAAAGAGGTCAAAATAAAGGAAAAAAATGTTTGTTTGGCCAAAACTGAAGAAAATAATTACCATTAGCAGAGATGCCTTATTTTTATTGGGACACTGTCCAGACTGTATTGGGACGTTTCATTTTTTCTTGAAAGTCAGAACAAGGTCTCACTCAATGCAAAACACAGGAGGAAGATGGCAGCTTCAGGCTGATGATTCTTGCAGCAGCTGGACTCCCTACAGACTGCACAACAGTAATAGCCAGTGGGAATAATCAGTGATGCAACAGCACAAGTTCAATAACAACTTGTCTTTGATTATTAATTTGTGCTGCTACTAAAGGTGTTCGATTGTGCTCTTACAACATCAGGAGTACTGTTATCAACTACAGTGGACAGTCTTAACCCCAGGGAGGGCTGACTGAAGCCAGGTCACTACCTGGATCTACGGTCTTTTCTGTTTTTGTCAAGGCTTTTGTCCATGGTCTTTTCGTTGTCCCCTCTGCATTTGGGGCAGTACCACTTGCCCTTGGGCTTGTAGGTTAGCCCCACACAGGAGAAGTGGAACCACTCTATTGGGCACTGGTCGTTGTCGCAGCCAATCATCTCACCATATGATACCTGCTCGCAGAGACAGTAGGTGGGCTCATTGGGGTCAATGGCAAAGTCAACCGGAGAGGCGTCTCGCTCCTGTTTGGCCTTACGCTTCTTTTTCTTTGCAGACTTGGATTTCTTCTCTCTTGGTGGGGGGATAGACAGCTCCTCTACGGGGTCATCAATCAAAGAGCCATTGGCTGATGGATGGCTTGAGTCACGGCTCTCACTGTTGCGCTGGCGGCGTGGGCGCCGGGCAGAGGTGCGTTCAGGGGCGGGGGCCTCTTGAACACTTGAACGTCGTTCCGTAGTGAGACGCTCAGCCTCACTAGGCTCCTGAAGACAAAGGGAGTGGGAATCCATCTGGCGAGAGCGGTTCTCCACTAGCTCCGTCATCTGGGTTACGACATGGATTTTCTCGTCACCCAACTCCTGGCTGATGATGAGTGCCCGCTGCAGCTGGATCTGCAGGCGCTTCCTTTGAGCTGCATCCTGCTCACCTTTGTACTTCTCAAATACTTCATCCACCTCCTTTAGCACCTCTGCAAAGTGGAATACAAGAATAAAAAAGGAGATTTTTGCCAATTAGTGACATTGAGAACTAATACATAGACAAAACTTTAAAATACTTTCACTCCAAAATGAGATAATCTTAGTGTTTCTTGACTATGATGTTTGAGCTTAACTCTTCAAAATGATGTGTTTTGTGTGAAGAGTTTATGTTCACATTCATCTGCTGAGGGGGAAAGAGCTTGGAAACCAGTGGTGTAACGTGCTACACAAACAGCAGAATCTCTATAGCACACACCCTTATTGATTAGTTTTTGATGAGTAAAATAAAATATTAGAATATTTATAAATTCTGAATTTTTTAACGACAGAAAAACCAATTCAATTTTACAAGTATTGAACACAGTCAATTTCTTTTGAAAACAATAAAACAACCAAACAAAACAAAATTTTTCATAAAGAGACTATTATTCTGAGTCAAGGGATCTTTAAGGTGTTATGTCATTTTAATTTAAGGTTTATCACAATTCAAAGGGTATGCAAAGTCAGTGATTGCAGCATTTTATGACTGATATGGCTCACAAGCATTTAGACAGGAAAAGCCATCAGGATGCCTTGTAAACATTTGATTATTGACTCAAGATAAATTAGGGGAAACATTTTACATCCATGTGGGTTGTGCAACACTGGAATGCCAAAAAGTAGACAATCCGGCAAGAGAATTAATCAAAAAAAAGGTCAAATAAATATTAGACTAGAAAATAAAGAGAGGAACGCCTTGAGTTGAGAAAAACAAAAAGTAGTGGGGACCAGTACAACGGACTAAGGACAACATAACCACTCAACTAAGGGAACTCTTACCTTGAGAGGAAAGAATAAATGACTAGATGCAGACTCAAAAGTTAGACATTACCTCAATAGTAAACCTTTGGTTATAAGAAAACATCTGACAGGTGGTCAGTGTCATGAAAAAGAGAGTGAAGCATACTCTGCTAAAATGCTGAAAATACAGGGGAAAAAAGGAAAATCACAACTACGGAAACCAGGGCCCAGTACGAAAAGTGCTGAGACAGCATGAAAGGGAAAAAAGTTCGTATTTGGTCAAAAATGGGAGCTACGGCTTAAACTGTACAATTCAAAATTCTTACATGCAAGAAGAAAATATCCAGTAGGGGTCAGTAATGCAATGTTAAGAACGCCAACAGCCGTAAATCCTCAGAGGAGGAGGAGGGCTGAGCGGGGCTGAGCCGCAACGAATTCCTGCCTACAGGAAATGACGGCAGTCAGATGGTGGAGGGGGTTGCCAGTTGCCTAGAAGAGAAGCCATCCGGCTCTGCAGCTCACAGCCGAAGGGGTAGTGGGAACAGAGTGGAAGGGCAGACGCTGCCCAAGCCCTCGGAAATGGATGGTGTTGCTTTTAAAAATATTACACCTAATATATCGTTGTGAATCTGAAATTAACTCTCGATGGTTTCGTCAAAGTTAACTGCATTTTAAAGTGATTGTAAACCGCTGCTCACTCTGCGTCAGTATAAAGCAACAATAAGGATTGTTGTTAGATTAGAAAACGGCAGTGTATGGGGAGCGTAGTCCTCGGGCGAAGGTTCACACCTCAATGAACACATCTTACGAGGTTCTTCACATCTGTATTCTACATTTTGTTGTTCAGCTTGCATAAAATACACCAAGCAGTGTCTAATTCAAATAAATATCCAAGTTTGTTCATTGTTTTTCCATGAATTTGCACAACGATTCTCCGCGGAAACACCGTGTTTGGCGTCTATGAAATAGAGATTTTTTTTATTTCAAAGTGTTGTTTTTGATATTGTTTTGATGCCGAATTTGTCGTTGGGCACTGAATATTAATAACAGATCTTCTGCATTGTCACTGTGTATATGTACGCTTGACCAAAGAAAGAAATATCAAATTTCAGGATATTACTCATTGAGGTTGGTTGCACACACTAACGTTAAAAACGACAAAGTGTGCCGTGGCTATGCTAACTGTCGCTTGGCTTACTTGTTTATTTAAGACACGGCTCTTCAATGCCATTATCCATATTTCAGTTAGCCATATTACTGTCTATGGAAGTAACTTAGATATGAACAAGACACGCTCGGTTTTTGCAAAATGGGAACACAAGGCTCGCGCCTGCTCCACCATTTCAGCACACCCAGTCAGACTGCCGGTAATGTTTGCCAGTTTTAAACACGCAGCAGTAGGTAACGATAGAAGCATGTAAACACAATACCTTGATACTTTGCATCAATTTCTCGAAGCAGAGAAACATTTCTTTGTATGTCCAAAGGCAGGGACTCCACACATTCCAGATAATCCTCCACATAGTTGACCAATTGTTGCGACTTGTCGGCATTCGGATAGTGGTGGCCTAACATCGTCTCTACGATGCATAGAGGCACGAAAAGAATACGGATGGAATATGAAAAATATACTGTTAAAAATGCTTGGCGACTTTGCAGTAGGGCAGTCCCAGGCAGCAGTTCACTTCAAACAAAACTCCAGCCACTGCGCATGCGGGAGTATTTTCCTTTTATGGCAACATACCGTTTTCTCTCATTTTTCGTCATCGAAGGAGGGGCTAGATGGCTTTGAAGCACAGGGATTGGCAGAAAGAGACCTAATTATCATAACCTTTTCCCGGGAAATTAAACCAATGGGGAAATTGACAACACAGAGCTGCAATAGTTTAGACTGAAACCGAATTTGACCTTGTGTTTTTGTTTCGTGCTCCACGGAAGCAGCAAGATTAATGACATCTACTCATTTTTTCCACCATACAAATTGAGGTTCATGCCCACGCATTTTGAACAGCTTCAGTTATAGGCCAAAAGTAATGGTAATTGTGTTTTTGACAGTTACAAATACACAGTGCAGCTATTATAAAGTGCATACATGTATCATGAATGTGTCCGTAATGTAAAATGTCATCACTTACCTGATGATATAATTTAAGTTAAAGAAAATATTTTTTTTTATTTATTGAAGTCCAAAGGACAGGTTGAGAAATCTAAGAGCTTGAGAAAAAAAGTTGTCCCTTAGTCTGATGGCACAGCAGCGGACACCTTTATATATCTTGCTAGACGGCAGCAAAGTCAGCAGGCTTTCAGTTTTTTTGACACTGTGGTTTTGAAGGTATTGCTGAGATTATTTGCTATATTTTGTATACAGATTGACTTTACACTATCAAATCAGAAAATTACATTTTTAATATATCTAAATGAAGTCCTCTAGTAATTCATTATTTTATGTCAGGGGACTTCAGAGACACACTTTGAAAAAAGTATGGTCAAAATTAAAACAACAGAAACTAAGATAGTGTGACTTTATTTGTTCAAGTTTGGGTTAAGCTGACCTGGGATAACAAAGATCCTACATTTTCTAAAATACACTTGGATTGTGCTTTTCATTAATTATCCCATGCCTGTCTAATGTCCATTTTTGTGTGCTTGTTTGTTTTAAAAAGGAGTTATATTGAATTTGGCTCAGTTTAGAAAAATTTGAAATCTTGAACCAAATTCAATATAATTCATTGATAATGTCATCAGGGTTATTGAATATAGAAATTTACTTCCACAGCCACATCAAATATTATACAACTGCTCTCTCACACTGAGCTATACTCCTAATGACTTGTTCATAAACTCTGATGCACAAACTGGTGACATACGTCCTTAAAAGTTTGCATCAGTTGTGTGTACAATACGTTCAGCTTCAGTGTGGCTACTGAAACAAGCCTGGTGACTGAGCTCTTATGATCAAATCAAAAATCAAATCAAGCATTATTTATATAGTGCCAAATCACAACCAAAGTTGTCTCAAGACACCTTACTGATTAGGTCTAGACCACACTCTAAAATTAAATTTATGAAGACCCAACAATTGAGAGCAATTTTCACATGAGCATGATGAATCCATTTCAGCCAAAACTTTGTTAGTTCTCATTGTTTCACTTTGATTTCATTAGATTTGGGATTTTTTGTGAGATTATTTGGAACTTTAGCTTTTGTCAACTGTCTGTAGAAACAGTTAAGAGATAAAGACAAGGGGAAGTGGAAGGAACTATGCTGAGTCACAAGATGGAAGAGAGGACAGGCTATGGCAACATGTATGTTCCTCCTTTAGGCCGCTAAACAACCTCATGATTAAATGCTTATACTGTAAACCACAAGCTGGAAAGTGTGTGTATGTGTGTGTTTGGAAAATGGCATATTTCATAATTCTGTGTCACATGACGAGGAAATATCCGCAGTGTTCTGTCCAACAGCAACATTAAAGTACATGTAGCCCACTTTTTAATACCAGTACAACTACTAGATTCTTTGTCTTCCTGCAACCACAAGTAACCACTTTTATCTCAACAGCTACTAAAACTAATATTGTTATTACCTATACAAAAAAGACCACTACTATAAATACTACCACTTCAACATTACTTAAACTATACTATTGCTACTATGAAGTTTTAGGATTAATTTATTTTAGTTTACTTAAAGGTACAATATGGAACATTTTAGGCTTAGGGGGTCTAATTACAGTACAGTTCTTTACATTATTTCTCATGACTTTGTTCGACTGTGGTTAAATGAACAAATGGTCTAATGGATCATGGTTCCCACTCAGGTAGCCAAGGTTCAACTCCCAGTAAGCAAACAGTTTTATGTCTTTCAGCCAACATTCATTATGTTGACATAAATTTTTTTCTTCTTTTTTCCTCCATTATACTGTTTAAACCTTATGCACACAATATACAGCATTTTTTTACCTCTGTGTTGAAGGTGCACTGTAACTGGTGCTACAGTATTCTATTTATATGGTGCTCTTCGAAAATACACTTGTGTCTGAGCTTTCATAACCACTGGGATTTGTGATGACCCTGTCGGGGTCTCCTTGATGCTGATTTATCAAGAACCTCATGCTCCAACTCAGCTAGACTGGGTTTAGTTGATTCTGGTCTTTTTGATTATTGCCAGACTATACTACTACTATCATTACTACAATAGCTGCAACTACTGCTATAACTTGAACTATTCTGATACTACTATTTCTACCACAATTACAACTAAAACTGCTAATAAACTTGTGCAACCACCATAACTAGTAATGGCACAACTACTTAAGACAGCAACAGCCATTAATTATCACTAGTACTACTACAAATACTAATCCTACTTTTGCTACCATAGCTGTTCAAACCCCTTCCCTACCACTGCCACAACTAGACCGACTATTGAAAACTAATGTTCCAATATCTAGCCTACCAGTGTTATTAGTACTACTACTGTTATCACTACTAATATTACTACCACTATAAATACAATTGCACTATTACAATAATGAGTTTTACTAATACAGGTACTGTGTCATATTGCCACAATTTAAGTTATCCCACCACTGCTAGCATTGCTACTGCAACTAGAACTGTAACTGCCAGCACTGTTGCTGCCCCTCGGCCTGTTAATATTGCTACTGCTGCGGGAGGTACTTCTTGCAGTTAGGAGTAAGGTACGTGCGTGCTCCTGGGTACCGTAAAAGGAACCTAGCTTTCATGTTTAATCATCGGTACAATATAAGTCATGTAGGTGGCTGAGATATGGTCACGGTACATGTGTGCACTGCAGTCAGCTCAGTTTGACACAGGTTTCGTTTCGTTATGGTGGTAAGTAACACGCGACCTTTGACATCAGTTTTAGGCAACGGCATTTCTCCGTTCTTTCACTTGGGTTTCGTTTCCTCAGTATTCATATCAGGTGGCCAGTTTAAAGTAATCCTTCGCAAGTAAGAATCAACACTTGCATTTCCGGTTAAACCTTCCAAAAGAAAATCACTCCAGCGTTTTGCAGTGCTTGTTCATAATGTTTACCTCACAACGCCTTACTCCAAATTATGGTAGTAAGTGGTTTACTCTAATTCATTACATTAGTATATTCTCATCCCCCTATGCAACATGTAGCCCCACTAACTGGTCCAAGGTCCCACTTGACTGAGGAAATATTTTGCAAACTAAAAGCCAGATTTTAATTGCAGTTATATTACATATGCACTATATCAAGTGAACTATATATTTCTACTTAAAGCATTAAAGTAACTCTATTTTAATTTTACTAAACAATATTAAATTGATTTATTAACTCACCTAGAAAACCCATTAAATTCTATCTATTATATATAATTTGCAACATATATATTATTTGAATGGAATAAAAAAAAACAAATTTTATTTTTAGATACAAAGAGGAGGTGCCTGTAATATTTTTTTGTTGTTATGTTGTTGTAGCTTTACATTCTAACTTTTTAATGTACTATAAATAATCAGTGTATCATTCAATCTACTATGAAACTGGGGAAAATCTATCTGACTATTTAAGTTTCCCTTGAAGTGGGTCATTTATTTTTATCTGAAAATATTTCACACCACCAATAAAATCAAAATTATCACACTGATTTAATCATCGGTAAAATGTAACATTATTATGAATTACTGTAAAATAAAATATACATACATTTGTACAGTAAAAGTATTCGGATCACTTTATTTTTTCAATATTTTGCTCAATTTTCTATCATCGACTGTAGGCCCACATAGTTTTTTGAAAATTTTGACACTTTGGAATGCTTTTATTTTTTAAATCGAACTTCTCCTGTCATTTTTTGCGCGTTTGACAACTTGACGAAGCGGTTTATTTATCAGTGGAGACGCAGCACAGTTTTAGCACATTAAGCTTGTATCGAAAGCTGTGGAGCAGACAACCGTCACCATGAAGTGGACTGTTGCGTTCATTTGTGTAGCCCTCTGTGCTGTGTCAGGTAACACACTTTCTGTTTTGACGAATTTGCTAAATTGAAAGCAAAATCCTTCTGCAAAGGGGTTTTAACTTTTCAATGAAGATCGTTGTTTGTACGAAGAAGTTTTGCTTCTGCACGTAAATAAGTATTTTGTTAAAAAAAAAAAAGAAGAAGAAGAAAAAACTGTATTTTGTTGTGACTTTTATAAAAACTAAAATGTTTTCGACTGTCGCAATGGCCCACGGTATTAATGTTTTATCGAGAGTCTTGATGTTTTGTATTTGGCGCATAAATGAGACAATGCCTGTTTTTATGAGATCTTCTGTGACTTCCTGGATTGTTTAGGGAACAGAAATTTCCGCAGTCTTTCGATAGTGTTACAAGTCTGAGTCACATGTCTGCTGATAGAACAGGCCTGTGTTTTAGAGGATGAATCTGTTGCTTGCTTTATAGTGTTTGAACGGTAGTAAATAAGATGTCCTTGGCGTTTTGGCAGTAAAAATGATAGAATAGCAGTATTAATGAGTAATTTAAGTAAAAAGCTCAATCGCTTTAATTTCTCCAAAGTAAGCATTAGATGTTATGATTAAAGAACTGAGGTTTTTTTTGTTTTTTTGTTTTTTTGCAAATATTTTCGCGTTTTTTGTGTTCACATAAATGGTTGCTTACTTAATGTTGACCACTGCCTAGTGGTCAGAGTTTGTTTCACTCTTTTATGATCCTTTAAAGTCAATCAATTTGTCTGGCTCAAGTTTTACACAATAGGGAGCATAGTTGCAGTCATCTAAAATTTAACCTGTATTTTAAGGTCAATGTGTAAAGTCAGTCACATGTTTATCTGAATCAAAAAATAGGTCATCTGGATAACCTAACCTAACCTAACCTGCAGATAAGCTGTGAACTTGAAAACACATCCCAGTGTCATAAATGTGCTTTGGACTTGTGCACTTAGACACAGTATGGAAATAACAGCTTACGTCAACATGAAAAGCAGTCACACTATCAAACTGAGTTAGTCTGTTAATTTTACAGTTTGTTTGAAGAAGTAGGTTGCTTACAGTTCAAAGATCATTCATATAAGGATCATTAGTTTTGGTTAAAGCTGCTATAAATCAGCGTTCCCTATGTAAATGAGAGATTTAAGTACTTGTTGTGTTGTTAAAAACATATCACTCATGTAGACAAGCTCTAGGAGAATTGTCACCCATCCTTGCTCTGAGGTGCTTTTTAAACTGTTTTGGCATTTTGTTTTAAGTGTTTTTTCAGCTTACGAAACAGGCTTATTATGCTATCATTAGCTGTTTTCAGAGACAAAACTTGTATAAGCCTAATGTACACTACCCACTCAGCACCAAACAGCAGACAGGCACAGTGAGTGACTAGCTGGTGTAGATATCCAAGTGGTTTTGGTGAGGTTTTTTGATTTGTTTTGTATTGGTTTGTTTTTTTGTTTTGTTTTTTGCTGTTGTTGTTTTGTTTTGTATTGGTTTGGTTTGGGTTTTTTGTTTTTTGCTTTGTTTTGTTTTTCTTTTTGAAAAGGGGAAAGATCAAAAACTGAAAGAACAAAATTGGACTTAAATGAATCAATTGCACAACCCCATATGAATGGTAATATTTCTCTGAGTTGGCTAAATATATACATAGGTAATTGTATATTACGCCTATATTTATTTTTAAAAAATATCACATATTTTTTTTAAACCTGATCCCGTGCTCCCAAGTTTCAATACATTCATTAATACAACATTAAGGAAAAAGTAATTAAGTTGGTATGTGCTATATATGTGAATTTTGAAAGCAATTTGTTTCCTCCCTCTTTTTCTTTTTAACTGAAGCACTGTCGCTGGCTGACAATGAAAAGAATCGTCGACCTCCTGCAACCGAGGAACCTGCTGGTGAGTTCAATTCAAAGACTACAGCCACCACAAAGACTACAGCCGCCCCAAAGACTACAGCCACCACGAAGACTACAGCCACCACGAAGACTACAGCCACCACGAAGACTACAGCCACCACGAAGACTACAGCCACCACAAAGACTACAGCCACCACAAAGACTACAGCCGCCCCAAAGACTACAGCCACCACAAAGACTACAGCCACCACGAAGACTACAGCCACCACCACGAAGACTACAAGCACCACTCCAAAGACTACAGCCCCATCTCCTACACCAACTGCCCCGGCCACCATGAATGTTGGAAACTACAACGTGACAGTGGGTAAAAAGGTTTGCCTGATGGCTCAGATGGCACTGCAGATCCGACTGGAAACATCAGAGGTACATTTCATCTGTCTAAGTATTTACAACAAGAGCCCCTGAATGATAGTTCAAAGGTCAAGCTTTTTTTAATAGATTCTGATATTAAATTTAAATTTTAAAATTTTATTAAGCCATGTAGAAAAATGCAATTGGCAGCATCCTATTTTCAGGAATTGAGAAAATATTTTATTTGTACTTTATTTCTTTATTGCACTGTGTTCGAGACTGCTGGAGGTTGAGTGTATGTCATTTTTGTGTCATATGACAATTGCTAATTATTCAAGACAAGATAAAAGTGTTTTAGGGTTTTTATTTCAGGATGTGTTTTAGGAAACACTAAAGTTTCCATGGTTCCTTTTGATACACAATGGCCATTCAGTTTACAAAGTTCCCTCTGTTAACTTTTCAGTCAAAAGGAGTCTTCATCGTTCAGCCAGATATGACCACGGCAAAGGGAAGTTGTGAGGAAAACAAGGCCAACCTTACGCTTAACTTCAGAGAGGGCCACATCACCTTCTTGTTTAACAAGGTACTTTTGGTTTTCTTTGGATGTCCTAAATATGGAGATTTAATTTTGGAAGCAGGTGAGCAAGGAGCCACTGAAGTCAGTCCTTGTGTGAGCAGACAACTGCTTAGACTGATTTGGCATCTCATCAAAAGATTAGAGCTTTTAATAATGTGATAAATATGACACAATTACCCATTCAGTCATTTAGCGAATGACAAATTAGTTGACAGGCGACCTCAAATAAAAACTGGAACTGGCTGAGAACTGTATAAAAAAATATTAAAAAAGGGAAGTGAAGTGAAGTGAAGTTGACAAGCCTGTTCTGAGAGCATGTGACAAGGAAACTGCCTCACAACGTGTCACTGCACAACACTTGTGTGATTCATTTTGTGGTTTGCTAAGATTGTGAATGTTAAAAGTGCTTGGAAAAGCATTGTCCAGTGTGTCATTGTCAAATTTGCTATATAACCTAGGCGTCCTTAATCTCACATTAATTGTTTTTGCAAATACGGTAAATAAATTGCTGACAATGAGCTTGTACAAAAATGACCAAATAGCATTAAACTGGCTGTGCTTTGACAAGTTAAATGGGTTGAATCAGGATTGCCTAGTCTATATTAGAGTACTATATTACATGGTACTAATCATAACACCAGATAATGAAGAAACTATATCAGCTATATTATTACACAGAAATTAAAGCGTTGCAAAATATTGTGTCAGTATAACTTATTGCAAAGGAGCACAGTTTTACAGTGGACATAGATTTCAGTAATATGAGGTGCTTAGAATTTTTGGGTGACCACGTGCATTTTTATGGGCAAATAGTAACAGAGCCAGCAAATCTAATTTTGCTGTCCTAAAGATATTATACAGAGCCAGCTATAAAGTCAAGGTTCAAGGTAAGTCAACTCTTTCTACCAGACTCATCACAGGTTGCAATGCAGCCTGCAACATTCACCTAAAGTAACAGATTATTAGCTTTATCAAATGAATAAGCTGATGAATAGATCATTAGTTTTTTACAAACCTACATGAATAATTTGTCAATGTATGTCAGTGTCAATGTATAATTATCCAAATAGAAATAAATACAGTTTAACACATGGTGTACCGAATTCAATGAGTGTTTTTAATCAATGCAACAGTCAACTCAAGGATTGATCAACTAAATATCTCAACTCTGCTCACTGAGTCATAATTCTTTCATAAACTTTAGCTGTAAACAATCATAAATAAAAATGGTTTTTGCTACTTAAAAACTGAAATTCAAACACTGACATTTAAAGACCAACTAAAAAGACATTGTCAAATCAATTACCTACTCACAATTCAATGACAGCATAAATGTTATGTAGATATGTTTACATTGTTCTTTGCTAATTAGAGAGTGAGAAGAAGTACTTGACAAGAGATTTGATAATGTTGGTTAAATAAAATTTCATAGTTTACTAAAGAGTATTTAAAAAAAAGAGCGGCTATCAGAAGTTTAAAGCCAACCCAACATGCTCTGATTTGCACTATGAAGAGTCACTCCCTCTTGATAGTAACTTAAGAGTAAACTATTTTCCATGTCCTACTTTCTTTCTGTCCTCAGGACACTGTTAATAATACAGTCTACGTTGGAACTCTCTCCTTTGCTCTCTCCTACCCCTTAAGTAAAGGAGGTAAGTGGGGAAAAACTTTGTTTGATCCCTACCATGATTTACAATCATTATATTGACTGAAATTTCTGCCAATCTAATTAGGTCAATACATGTGCAATGCATACAGCTGTAGGTGGGGCTTGTAAAAGACTAGCAATTATTAACATAGACAGGAGGAATCAAGAGTCAACTACTTCCCTGTTGTTTGTGTTCAGTTAGGTATAAATAAAATGTGTGGAATTGCTGTTGAGCATGTGATGCCAGTAACAACCAACCTACTTTCAGTGCAATGTAGTCCAACCAGTTTAGATCTATTCCTAATCATCAACATTTTTTTTTACTTGAGTTTTCATAATGTCCTGAAAGGAACTGAACACTGCTTTCTGTGCAGGTAGCAGCCAATACACAGCCACCAACAACTCAGTGAATCTTTTTGCTGCAAAGGTGGGACACTCCTACTCCTGTAAGAGTGAATCAGTTTACATGGGAACGGGACTCTATCTGGATGTCAAGCAGGACAGGATGCAAGCCTTCAATCTGACCCTGAGCAACAATTTTGGTTCGCGTAAGTGTCTTAATGAAGAAAACTTTAACAGGAGGCATTTCTGACTCTATGAAAGTTTAATCAGTACATGTAGTTGTCCTTAAATGCATTGTTAAAACCATCAATGTTGGCAGGAAGTACCTCCTCACAATATAAATGGTATGTGATGAACATTAATCATGGATTACGACTAGGCACTATGGTCTAAGTTCAGGGAATCTTTATCATCCACAAGGGGCAATTCACTGTTCAGACAGGAGTGACAACACAACAATCAGAAGATAACATCACAAAGCACAATAATAAACATAATAAGTAGTATGACACCACAATAAGTACAAGAGACTGTTTTAGTCTCTTGGTCCGATATCCAGGCAGAATGTATCTGCAGCCAGCAAAAACTCATCTAATAACCAATGTTTGATAAGAACAATTTTCAACTATTCTCCTCTTGATCACTTAAAAACTTTTGGAAAATTAGCATGAGCGGAAGTAGCAGCCATAACTGACAATAACTAAATAAATAAATAAATAAATAAATAAATAAGTGAAGAGTATCACCCAATAGACATATTTTGAGACTGGCAAGAGTATTGAGAAAATGCAAAACCATTTTAATTGTCAACCCTAATCACGAAATCCATGCAAAAAACTGTTTGATATTCTACTGACATCAAAGTGGAATAAATGACTGTAAATTCTTCAAGGAAGTGTCAGTTTAGGGCTTTGTGCGTGCTGTGGTGTCTCCTACCAAGTTGGATTAATCAGCTGAGATGTTTGTGCTTATTGGGAGACTATATCTCATTTTTTCCAAAAATCCATTTACAGTGTCCTTGCAGCAACAGAGACTGTCCACAATGTATTTTATACAGGTTTTTTTTTTTTTATTTCAGGGGAATATTTAATTTGATGGCTGCTGTGACTTTACTGAGTGATATTTTACAAACAAAATGTATGATCATCTTATAAAAACTCATTGCACTGTCATTTATTTAAGTACCTAAAGGTATTTGAAAAAAAATAAATTGTGCTCCACCTCAATCAACTGCTAGAGTACAATGCTATTCAGTTTCAATTCAATTCAATTCAATTTTATTTATATAGCGTCAAATCACAACAAAGTGGTCTCAAGACACTTTACATATAGAGCATGTCAAGACCACACTCTATAAATACATTTATATTTTAAATTTATAGGAAC
>JAQMCX010000039.1:1034767-1046676 GCA_029814765.1 Acanthurus leucopareius | reverse complement strand
TAGTAAAAGACATGAATTGAGCATGAATGCAGAACATATAGGGAGAGAGATGAAAGAGAGGAGCTCAGTGTGTCATGCAGTCCCCCAGCAGCCTAAGCCTATTTACTAGCATAACTATGCTGCTAATGCTATTTACACAGTAATGCATCAATAACAATTATAATCTAATGATACATGAAATTAACATCCATTCTAAACTATTTACCATTTGATAAATGTACTTAAAAGTAAAGATTTCAGTGTGTGTTTTTTTTATTTCCTCCACAACTGATTGTCTGACCATCATATTCTCTAGAATGTAGGATATTTCAGATTACAAATGATAAAAAACGAAATTGCCCTCTGTGATTCTTCCTCTAATATTTAAAGGAGACTTATAATTCAAGAAGAGTTAGAACACATCAGTTGCTCAGTCACTAATCACAGTTCAATTACATGGATTTTAGCTGGGTAAGACAGTTGTGCTTGTACTGTTGAATAGTGTCTTAATGCACATTGCAACATTTGTCACGAGTTACCCATAGAACAGGAATAGCAGGTTTATCCACAATCTAAATGCTTCAGAAGCATATCCCTGGTTGGATGATTACATTAGTATTTAACAAAATGGCCTGCAGATTTTAGCCTTGAGCTTTATTTTGTACTAACAACAAAAATCTGTACCCTCTTGATAGAAAGGCATCTGTTTTGTCATGATTTTGTTATCTGTGACAGCTCTGAAGTGTAAAATGCCCAACTCACAGCATGTAACTTTAAAATTTTTTAGACAACCATAAAACAATTGTGCGCAGAACATTGTTTTTGTGCTCTTACCCATGCATGTGTCAGGCTGTTTGCTTGAGCAAATGTTGTGAATTGTTGTACTTTGAACCTGGCATGCACACTGCTCTGTGCTGACATTATAGTAACTGAAGGGAGTTATTTGGTTTTCAAATTACAGATCTGAGTCTTTAAAAGGAAAATTATTGGCATAAAAAACCAAGGCAGTTATGGAAGTTTGTGGGTGCAGATAGTACAGTCAGTCATCAAGAAAGCAAATTCAAAACTTAAAAAAAACTGCCACCAAAATTCATATTAATGGTCCATGACAGTGACCTCTTGTTTTGCCCGCTCGCAAATTTATTTGTTAGTAAACTAACAACTAACTTTAAAATGAAACTGCAAACTGGTTTACCCTTACTTTAACCTCAGATTAAGTGAAAATGAAGTTGCTAAGGCTGCTAAAATATAACATTTTAACATTACTATCACTATGTGTCGTAGTCATACTGCAAGACACACAATGCTAGGTGAGGCCAAGTAACTCAAACACATGGTGCTATAACCCTTTTGCTGTTTGATACAAAAGGACAGTTTGAGTTGATTTATTGTTTTTTAATATAGTGAAGCTCTAGAAATTTTCTCTTTATGATCATTTTAATAATGATTAAAATTTCAACAGTAACCTTTAAACCCCCCCCCTTGAAAAAAAACCAAAAAAAAACAGAGCTGTTCTAACTTACAAGCTTTGTCCCAGAATCACAAATCCTTTCTTATTTGTCCCAAAAACCCCAAGCCGAGTTATAGTTAAAAAAAAAAATTATAAAATTGCCTCATAAACTATGTGAAACATTAGTATTTGCATTTAGCAGTGCACTATCATAATAAACATTGAAATTAAAATTTTATTAAATTATTCCATCATATTCGTCATAGGCTTCCATACCAAGTAAGGAAAATATGAATCTTCAATCTTAGCTTTCAAGTAGAGCAAATTATTGATTTACGGATGTTTTTTGGTTGTTGTCAGAGGTTTATCTGGTGTGTGTGTGTGTGTGTGTGTGTGTGTTTTACAGCTGACCACTGTGCGGCTGACCAGTCTGACTACCGCGTTGCCATTGCAGTGGGAGTGACGTTGCTGGTGCTTATCATCATTGTGGTGGTGGCCTACCTCCTGGGCCGCAGGAGGAGGACTGATGGCTACCAGTCTTTGTAAGGGTGGCAGAATTCAATCAAAGGTCATTCCTATTATAGACAAAGTCAGTGAGGCCATGATCTTTCTCAGGAGTTAAAGGGCACTTCCACTAAAGCTTAACCCACCATTTTTCTGTCTTTTTGCCCATAATTTGCCTAATATGTGATATCAACAGTGTTTAACTCAAGGTTTCATGAATGGGGGCTAGAAAGTGCCACTGAAATAACTATGTACCTTTATTTGATTATAATCAATTAATAAAATGATTCATTTGAATTCTATTGTAAATTGATAAACCAAACTAGCACTCAGAAGTTGCATTGCTAAATTGAAGGAAAAAACCTGAAGATCTTTAATTTTGTCAAATAAAACTTATGCTATCATTTATGCCAAATTACTAACAGAATTTTTGAATAGAGTCACAAAATAACTTTTAAAGCATTTAGATAGATTTTGTTATCACCTTTACCTACTCCTTTGTCTGACATATTGCTCTTCATTATATATTCGCTCCATTTTAAATATGTAGAGCTACAATGGAATTAATTTAACAATATTTGTGTCTTTTATTAAAGATGAGCTCTATCTACTACTCTATTGGATGGAATTTAGTTAAACTTAGAGTAACACACTGCTTATATATCTCTACATTGAATTAAAGCAAAAATCTAAATTGATGAATGGGTTAAAATTTCATACTAAAAATTACTTTCAGTAAGAAATTGCTTCAGAAGGAAACAAACCAGTAAAAAACTAGTTTAATTTTTTGTCACTTTTAGTGACTAGTGCAATGCAAATTTACTTAATTTATGATTGCTTCTATTATATTGTTATTCTAGTGGCAAACTCCAGACTCCATACTTCAAGGTTTTGAAAAGCCATTATTAACCAGCTTTTTTGAGATATAACATGCCATTAGCCAGTCTTTTCTTTGTATAATGTCAGAATTACACAAAGTCACAAGAGTTTGACCACAGAATTGTGTTCACATCATGTAGACAAGCCCACATTGCAAAAGAATTTTTAAACTGGGACACTAACAGTGATAATTTTTAATAAAGACCCAGCCGTATAGACTGACATTTTCATAGATATGACTGACCTAAATATATTATTGGAATCAGTGCAGGTTATTTTTTGCAACAGGCAGCCAGAATATTTGTGGTCAGTATAATGGTGGTGTTTTCATTTTTTGACAAAAGGCTATAATTTGCTCATTTTTTGGTCCAACCCCAGATTATACCCCAACTAGACAGTGGAATCTCAAGGTGAAAAAATTTGATGATGTGAATGAAATAATAATACACAACTCGTCTCAACAAATACTTGTTAAAGTTCTTCTTATCTGCATTATTTTTAATTTTTGTGTTTTAATGTTTTGCTGTTGCTTTGGTTTTATTGAATCAAATATTTTGCACTCTGTCATCCAGGGATTTTATTTTTAAAAAGGAGGGAAGTTTTCCATCTATTAACTTTACAAGTGATAATACTGATTGTGTTCCCATTATCAATTAACACAAAGGGAAAATTAGAAGGATGTTTATAGGGGATTTTTCTGCCTGGTCAACTATAGTTGCACTGATTGCTGTCTCAATGGATTACCTTTGTCTTTTTCATGCTAAATGTAGCTAATGCTGTGCTCTTACAGAAATATAGGGATTGACCAGTAATGAGATGGATCATTAATGAGTCTAGTCTGAGCCTGAATTTGTAATGAGTCGTATATACATCAATTCTCAGGAGTCTAACTCTCTTCCCCTGCCACATCTACCCTGATACAATGCACTGTCATAAAAAAATAGTTTGACATTTTTGGAAATGCACTAAATTTGCTTTCTATCTGTTTTCCATTTTGATAGTAAACTGAGCTAACTTTTCCTGGCTCTGGTTGTTTATATAATGGACAGTTGGAGAGTTTATGAATTCTCTCATCTGTATATCTACAAGAAAGTAAAAAAACAAGAATATTTCTAAAAATGTCGAACTGCTCCTTTAAATATGCTGAAAAACTTATTGCGTTGTGCCTTAATTGCAACCAATTGCATTTTTGATAAAACAGTCCCATCACAATGCCCAATTAGTGGCTGTCATGGAGCTGTCGTTCATATCACATGATCATCATCAGGTGATCTGCTCATCTATGTTGGCGTAGAAGCCCAAGTCTTAAAGTGCTTGGAAATAGCACAGATTTTTACATCTATCACTCAGTGACAACTATTCAAAATCCACCTGCTGATGAAGATCATGTGATATGATTGACAGCTTTAAAATGAATCAGGTGATGAGATTTTTTATCAACTGCTGTTTCATGGGCATGGCGGAGTTGCACTTGAAGCACATATGAAAAACAATTGAAAAATTGAATTTTTTTTTTGATCCCCAGTTGCTGGCTTCATGTTAAAGGTTCAGATCACCAAAATGTTAGAGAGATATATTCCTGTACATCATGTGATATCAAGCCATGAGGTTGGTTTCAGTTTTATGGGCTGAGGTTTTGAGACATTTACCTTTAAAAGTCCTCTGCCAGTTTAATACAGTTAAGCTGAACAGAGATTGAACATAGAAGGGATATGCTTTTTGAGCATTAAATAATTACCTCTGCAAACTGAATAGCATATATTTCCAGAGTCTGTGTTCTGGGTACTCAGTATAATCTGCAAATTCCGCTGTCATCACATGTCATTGTCTCCAAACCTGAACAAATGAAACCAAAACTATCTACCTGATTAGGTAACAGTGGAGGTAGGTAAAAAAAAAATGTTGTGGGGTTTTTTTTTTGTCTGCCTAAAGTGGACCTCAAAGCATTAGGAAAATTAGGCCCCATTTGCCTTTAACATTACTTTGTATACTTGTGTTGATGTGATAAAAGTGGCATGGGATAGGTGGAGTGGGTGGTGTAGGCTGTCTAGATGTGATGTTTAGGATTGATTCCAGTCCATCCCTATGTATGTGTTTCTCAGTTACTGTCAGCTCCTGTAGTAGTTTTTTAAAGTGCAGTAGTAGCAGAGTAGCACTGTTGGACTCATTGAATTAATGAAGGATCAGACCTGTTTCTCACAGCTGCAGTTCCAGATTTCATCCATCATGTGATGCTATAAAGTTAAGAAGAGAACAAATATAAGGGACCTGGAAATCTGTACAGTTTCTGAGCACTTTGACCTGTTGTTAACTTCTTGTGCCAATAAAAACTGATGTATTTCTAAATTTGTGCCTGTTTCATCTGCAGTCTCCTCAGCAGATTTTTTATTTGTCTTTAGTAGTGAAAAAATCACTTTGTTACGCAAGCAATGTACTTGAATTTTAAAATGTTTTTCACTTATTGAAGTACATCCATTTAACCAACTTAATATCGCTAACATAAAATTTAAGTGGGAAATGTTAATGTATCATTCCAAGTTTGTGAATTTAGATCTTATGTGCACATTATTATCTTATAAATAAAATGTCTTAAGTAAAACTTTTCAATGCTATACAGAGCATAGTCATGTGTACAATAATAAAAAGAGGAATAGTAATTGGATATAGACTTTCCATTTGCTTTTATTAAAATTTTTACACAATTCTTGCATTCCGATCTAATGGCAACCATGCTTCAGCTGCTTGGAAACAAAACAATATGTCACAACAGTAGAGATGAGTGTGAAAAAAGAATTGATAATTAATTCCAGCTGTTAATGTAAATTCATGGTTCTGCGTGAGTTTTGCTGGAATTAGGAGGTATTTTTGTTTTGCGTTATTACGAAAATAATCCGTATGGTCGCGACTGTATTCTCATATCTAAATACTTGCACAAATAAATCTTTAAAAAAAATGCTTGTCGATAAATTTGTTGGTCATGCAACTTAAGTTAATTAACCAGCCAATCATCATTTCCGTTTGAAACAGCTGACATGGCGACTGAAAGGAAATGTGCTGCAGGAGCATGTGCAGGAGTCATGTTGCAGTGACGGGCGGGACTAGAGCACCACTTCCAAAAAGTTGTTGCAAAACTTCCGATTTCCAGATAAAGGCGTTTATAAGAGGGAAGAAGTTCGTTGAAGGAGATACGGCAAATTGTTCGTGAGCATGGCAGGTAAAAAGGCGATCTGTTGATAAAGTATTTCATATTCTAGTTAATGATGAGAAATGTGCGCACGAAGATCCGTGTTGTTTGTCCACAGTGATGGAATCCAGATGTTGTGTTCTGCTTGACATAGTGAAAGTGACTTCCGCTGCACATGCGACTGCAATGAAAGCACTTCTCGTTTTCATCGCATTGTTTATATATTGATATATATATAAAATTAAGGGTAAGTTTTTGCTCTTTAAGATGAAGCAGCAGTCGTGGAGGAAGGCGTCAGCCCGGGTCAGAGCCCTCTGATCGCAGTTACCTTCCAGAGAGACGTCCACAGGATAGAGAAGTACCTGGAGGCTGAGCCCAAAGCTCTGGGGGTACTGTTTGTGTTTGTGTGTGTTTGAAGGTTGACCTGTCTAAGGTTATGTAGTTTTAAATTTAAGTATTCTTTTTGTTGTCACAGATCACTCAGATTGGCCTGAGTGTGTTTCAGATCATCTGTATGGCTGTTTTCCAGGCCAAGAGCCTGAGTCATTTGTCTACTGACATACCTTTTTTTATCTCATCTATGCTGGTAGGTGCACTGACAACTCATATTACTTTATTTCATCTTTGTCTATAATGGCTGTATTTTAGGCCAGCAGTAGGGACATGTCATGTTAAAATATGCTTGAGACACCAAATGTTTACACTGAGATTACCATCTTTGATAGCTATAAAGTGGTGAAATTCCCAATTTAGTCCTGATGTTGAGGTTGTTTAGCTTGTGTGATTTGTGTTCTCTTTATAGGTGGTGATAGCTGGAAATCTGGCTGTAGCAGCACAGAACCTCCAACTGCCAATGGTGAGTTACCTCGCTGAAGAGAAGACACCAGCATAATCAGTAATTACCAATATTGCATTATCAATATACTGTTTGATGGCAACTTCCAAAGATCAGATCCAAATCCTGTTGCCCTAAGAAGAGCATGCTAAAACTACCAGAATAGCCAAAATGGCTGCTGTGAGAAATCAAGACTACTGGGGCTCTTGCTACCAGAAAACATAAAGAATTGCTCTCAGCCTCTGCCACTTCCTCTAATAGTGATTAGTCAGCGGATAAGGCTGAATAGAACTAATTGTTGCACAAGATAAGTGCAAAGACGCTATCTATGGACTTGACCATTCACGGTCAGATTCAGTTGTGTAGCTCCTTTATGTAACGTTAGCATCCTATATAGAGGTCCATTTTTTCCCACGTAAAGGTCAAATTAGTATTGTGTACTGAATGCACAGAGATGATGTCAAGGTTAATCTGTGCTATGGAAGTTAGAGACTGTATGGCAGCTTAATAAATGTTAATTGAAAGACAAGATACTGATTTCCTACAAAGAGTTTAACTCACACCCACTGGGAGGAAACTAAAAATGCTAACCCCTAGACCATTCATGATCTGCACATTTTCAACACTGCACATGAAAGTGTCACCCATGAATTAAGATTGGATCAAAATATTTAAAGCGGATTTGACCTAAATTTTAAGCCACATGCAAACAAAATCATGAGGGTAAAAGTGAGGAACTGGACTGTAATTGCTGCTAACATGCTACATAATAGCACCTTTGGCTGGTAGCAATCAGGGGTGGACTCCATGGCTGTCATACACAGACATTACGTTTTAGTGAGGGAGAACTACTAAATGAAGAGTGGCGCCGACTTCAAAAGGTTGTAGATGAGAGTGATGCTGGACTGCACGTGTGCGCAAAGCAAATGTTTGCCATAAAAGCATAAATGGCTAATTCCGCAGTGAAAATTGTTGTGAATTTACTCATTACAGCTGGTAAACAACAGATAATTTGCAGTAAAATTTGCAATTAATTTTTATTTCAGGATTTAATTACCAATATCTGTATGGAATGAAAAAAGCCAAGTGTCATTTTAAAGAGAAATGTTTTTAATAATGCCTTCTATTTTCTCTCGTGTCCCTCAGTTGAGGGCCTGTTTAGGAATGCAGATTGTGGCTTGTTGCGCCTCTGTCTTCAACATCATCTTAGCCGTGGTAAAAGCAGAGGATGTACCCCCTTACTGCTGGCATTATTACTATGACAACTTCACATTACATTTTGGAGAAACCTGTCGTCATATTGAGGTTCGTTGTGTTTGCTCTTTCTAAGAACAAAAGCAAGCAACAGAAGCACATAGTTGAAGTGTGATGTTTCACTTAAAAATGTAACTTAAAATGCTGCACATCTTATTTCTTAATTAAGTCCAAGCGTAATTTTTTTTCCCTCTTACAGAACACCCAATCCCACTACTCTGCCCAGAGTCTGGTCATTCAGTTTACTCTGTTAGCCATCTCCGCCACTCTGGCTGCCTACTGCTGCAAGGTGGTGAACTGCTGTGGGCCTGCACCCAAAATGGTGAGTAAACACAAATGATAACTAAAGCTACACAGCTGCAAAGATGTTCTTGTTGTTTAACAGGTCTAGCAATAAAGTTTGATTCCACCATGAAGGTCCCCTATAAAATAATGTTCCACATGACATGGCTGTGGTGTGGAAGGGGTCGTTTTATTCAGTGCTTGTAATTTCACCAGAAAACCTGCAGCATCCCAGAAGTAACTCTGTGTTCTGTTCTGCTGCTATTATGCTGCTAATCTTTTTTTGACAGAAGCTGCTTTAATCTATATAGAGCAGATTGAGCTGGGCAGGGGTCAGGCACTGGAGAGGGATACAGCAACTGGCTAATTTTCAAAATATAACTCTCTGAGTAGAATCCCAATCATATATCGCATTACTATACAGACAAAATACATCTATCTATAGAGACCACTAACCAATGATAGAAGCATGAAAATCAAGGGGGAAAAAATCACAAAAACAACAAAAGCTAAAAGAGTGAACAAATATCAGGCTGGCAAAACACTCCTCTGCTCCCATAGGGATATGAGTCCACACAGAAGAATTAACATAACTATGTCATAGCTGATACATTGCAGCTGTGTGTGGTGGAATCAAGGATTAAATATTTACCAACCAAGAGAAACAAAGAAGAGTGATTAAGATGAAAACTTTTAGACCTTCCAAGTAGGGCCAGCACAGCAGTGTTTGGGACCTTATGCAGAGTTTCTCGGCCTACAGATGTAACAACCTGTACAAAGAAAATATTTTACTGTTACTTTCATTGTAGGAGTAAACAATATCTTGACTTTAATCTGTTCTTTTATCTGTTTTCTGCCCCTCTCAGCCAGTGATCACTGTACAAGCCCCCCCTGTCCAAGAGTGAGAAGACAGTGGACTAATGCAGAAGACAGATGTACCGCTACGCACAGTTAAGGATGCACTAATCAGTATTTTATATATACAGTGGATCAAATGATAATTGTTTAATGTTAAGTGTGTCGCTTTAAGTGAAAAACCCTCAAAGTGTTCAGCTCTGCAAGTGATCACTCCCTCCTCTCTACAGAGTTTGAAGCCTCTTTTGGCTCAGCTTTTTTTTTTGTTTTGTGACCAAGAAACTCTATTCTATTCAACCCTTTTTATTGCCATTATACTCTACGTCCTCAGCACCAAACAGCAAAAATATCAAGTTAGAGACAAGCAGGTGAGCAGAGTGAAACATTTAACACAGCCAGATAATTTTCTCAGGACTTGATGGAGACAAAAGCAGAGCTTAAGGGAGCTTAATCATGTGGCCAGAAACATGACTGAGGCTCATGATGGTCTTTGTCTGCATAATGTGTAAACATGCAAATGATTGCTAACATTTGCTAACAACACACTTTATAAAAAAACATGATTTAGTGAAATAGTAATAATTTAACTTTGTGATTACAGCTTGTTTTGCTGTACCCAAGTGCAAAAAAAACCCATCAATAAATACAGCTTTAAAAAAGAATTTCAGGATTTTGTAAATTAGTTTTAATGACTTTACACTTTGCTTATTATCATATATTTTTTAAATTAGATAACATACTTTATACATAGTTCTTCACAAATGGTAACTTAAATCTTGGTATATTTTTGTTAATTACAGTGTTTCAGTAAGCACAAAAGACAAACACATGTAATATGTACAGAAATGGAATAGAGCATCTTTACAATATCAGTAGCATAAGTAGAGAAAAGTAAAGGACTCAGTGAACAGGTCACTGATGTCACTTTCACAGACATCTTTACTCAGAGTTTGCTCTCATCAACTCACTACAGCCACCGCAAGATACTACTCGCAGACAGAATAAAACTGTTACAGCAAAACCACTGAGAGGATTGAATGGATTATTTTGCATTTTACTGCTTTTAAATTCACCTTCTCTTGTTTAAGACAAAGATTGTATCATTTCTACTGTCAATCATTGTTGTCTGGCGGAAACCTTGAATATCCATATTTTGTCTTTTTTACATTAATCAAGCTATTGGCCAACCTTTGCTACTGTCTTTGGATTTAAGACTCATGAACATAGACCACACATTAAGACTCACATTCCATATATAAGCACTTACTTTTGACAATGCAGTATAAAAATATGTTACAAACTTTGAGTTTTTGAGATACAAGGTTTCTGCCAAACAGTAATGTCATACTATTGTTGAGGGACAAAACGCCAAAAGCATTGGCATATGGAAAAAGAACAAATTGATGAAAATTAATGTTTTTTTTTTTAAACATCTGTTTTCAGATTGTTATTAACTTTATAATGATTAATACCTAAATAATGCTTTACTGCATCATTTGTCATTGCAACTAAAAACTGTGGATAATAAAACCTAGTAAATGTGATGGAGTGTTATATGTGCTGTATTTTTTTGTGTGAAGGAGATGTTTTTAGACAAGCACCTGTAAAATCTCTGGCAACACAGTTTTTTTTTTATGATTCATATCCGTAATCATGCATTGTAGGACATTTTTAGTACCAAACATTGGCTATGTCTAGGCACACATAGCAGGTTTTAGGTACCCAGGCAGTGGAGAAAAGGTTTTGAATCAGAATTATGATGATCTTTCAGGTAGAATTTACTGAAAATGTTGGTGGCTAGTCAGTCTCACTGTGGCAGCCTTTTTTTAATGAGGGGTAATTAAAAATTTAATGGCATCCAATAAGAAAAAGAAAGTTTAAAAAGTTTGGTTAAACAAATGTGCAGTTTAACTCCTTAACTGATCATGCAAAATTTTAAGTTTTAATTTGCTATCTCTTAATGTATTTCTGTTTTGGGTAATTATAAATTTGAAGTTAGTACTGTCTGAGAAAATGAACAAAGCAGCCTTTGCACAATTTCTCACAAATGCAGACAAGAAATCACTCAACACCTGCCATATTCACAGTCATCAGATCACTTCCTCCTCCCAAAGATGAGGAAATGGCTCAGTTGTCACCTTTTTGAGAGTGATGATGATATCTTCAGTGCTGTGGACCACTTTCTAGAGAGCGAAGATGTCAACTTCTACAAAGAAGATATCTGGATGCCTCATGACCACTGGACTAAGTACAAGGATACAAGGATACAAGGAAGGATACAAAGAAGTTTATTTGTCATTATACAACAAGTTGTATAATGAAATTAAAATGTGGTTCCCTCCTGATTGATTAATTGATTGTATATAAAAAATAAAATCATTAAACATGGAGGAGTGCAGATGGTGCATTAAGCAGTCTCACTGCCTGAGGGAAGAAGCTGCTCTGTAGTCTGGTGATACGGCAGCAGATACTTCTGTATCTTTTGCCTGTCGGCAGCAGGATAAACAGACTGTGGCTGGGGTGGGTGTTGTCTTTTAGGATCCTCTTGGCTCTGCGCACGCACCTCACCTCCCCGATATCACTGATGCTTGGTAGATGGGTACCAATGAAGTTTTGGGCAGTTTTAATCACTCGTTGCAGAGTCTTCCTGTCCTGGGCCGTGCACATCCCATGCCAGTTTGTGATGT
>JAQMCX010000039.1:1023597-1034667 GCA_029814765.1 Acanthurus leucopareius | reverse complement strand
CAGCTGGTGGAGTGTTTGGTTGGAAAGAAAACCTGCAGCCTCTCGGCCCTCCATGGCACGAGTTTGACATCCCTGACCTAAACACTAACAACAACAAAGATATATGGTAGGGGATCCAGAATATTACATGCTACAAAAGCAGGAGCACCTCATTTTGTGTGAGTATACATTAGCACATGAGCTTAACTCATTTTATGTTAACGTGGGTCTCCTCTACGAAGAGTCAGCTGTAAAGTCTAGTCAGCTCTTGGAGGAGCAGCCACTCTCAGTTTACACAGATAATATGAGAAGAATTCTGCTGAGAGTGAGTATGAGTAAAGCTGCTGGGCCTGATAACATCTCTCATTGTGTACTACAAATGTGCCAATCAGCAAGTGAATGTTGTGACAATTTTTTTTTAACTTATCACTGTCACAGGAGAGTGTTCCCACCTGCTTTAATTGTGAAAATGGGCATCTAATAACTGTATTATTAGTTATGAATAAATTATGTGGTTGAGTTATTCCTGTAATACATGACAGCACTTCAACATGCACAGTACCAGGACCCTGGAACAGGAACATGTAACTGATCAGGTAATGTCATTAGTCACACCTGTGCTTTTCCAGCATGTAGTCACACCTGGGCTTTTTTTAGCCTACCACATGTGTATTAACTTATATGATGTATCTGCAAGAAAATAAATCAACTTAAATTAAAAGACCAGCATGTATGTGACCACTTTTTTCAGCTTTCACTGTTGTTCAACTGTGACAAAAATCGTATCATGAACAGCAAAAACAACTTGTTTTATTTGTAACAGAATACATTAAAAAACGGTTCTGAATTCCCAATTACATTGAACATAAATTACAACAGTCATGGTTTATAAAATAGAGCATCCTGCAGAGATGTTAGGCATGAAAATGATTTTGCAGGAAAGATAGCAGTCACTGTGCTATTTTTATCAGTTTGTGAAGGCATTCTCCATTACACATGATGATCTACACAAGTCTTTAAAAGCAGTGTCATGTGAAATGACAATTCATTGAGAAAGAAACAAAAGCTCATTTTTGCAGGTTCCACTCTCTCATAACTGCAGTTCATCTGCCCAGTGGCTCTGTTGGAGATCAGAGGAGAAATTTATTAAGTAAAACTACATTTAGATGTAATAGAATTTTTGCAGTTTTTTTGTACAGTGAGTAACTTTGTTTGTAATTAAATTTGGTTTAAACCTTAGTAAGACTGAGTATTAAACAGACGTATCTTTTTTTTCCCCTTTAACTCACTTGAGATGCAGACAGTGCAATCTCCTCCAGGTCTCCAAAGCAGCCGTGTTTGTGGCGAATGAGACTTCCCCATAGCATAGAGCGACAACAGGCAGGACATTCACCCTCTACTGGCAGAAGGTGTGACGGCTCTGACTTCAGAAAATGCTTAGCAAGGCAGATCACATGACTGGTCATTTGACAGGATGCATGGAAACAGCTCAGCTTTTCTGACACCTAGGGAAAAGAAGAGACAAAGATAAGACACATTAGTTTACATTACTGACTAAAACCAACTTATTAATCACTAAGTCTGTATTTGATTAGGTTTTGATTGTACTGGTATTATAATAACATTTATCTGGTATTTTAAACTAAAAACATAACCTAAATATTACATTTTTCTGTCTTACCAGAAAGTCTGTTTGGAAGTGATAGGTCCAGTGAAAGATACAGGGAGTGCAAAAATTTTCAGTTGAAAACAAAAGTAAAATTAAAGATGTATTTCGGTAACAAGTACTGTTTTTTAATTATTTACCTTCTCTTTTTTCTGTTTTTTTTTTTATATTTTGGTGTGTTTGAAATTCTTTTTATGCGAAACATACTGCTAGCCAGCAAGATTACATAATGATTGCTATAAATTAGGATTAGCAAACACTAACGTAAACAATATAATGCAATGGTTTATAACATCAGTTATAACATCATGCTTTGAATTGTGCTTCAAGCTGAAGTCAGTATTTAAAAAACCACAAGGTCTTCTCTGATACCAACATTAGGTCAAAAATAAGTTTTTCTAAGAACTGATGGATGGAACAAACTCTTCTTGTTTTTCAGGCTTCTTACAGCCTTCGTGGCTGCTAAAGAAGCTATGGACTTTAAGTACTGTTAAAAAAGCAGTTCTATATGTCGGCAATATATCGGCACTACAGCTTTGCACAAAAATACTGTGTGAATTCATAACTGTTGTTTATTCACAAGTAGTTCTAGGTCAAACCCTCTAAGAAAGCTAATGTTATACTAGCGGTATGAAGTAAAGGAAAATCACCTCTAATAAAAAGCAATATATTCTGAACCTAAGAACAGAACAAAATTCTTATTGATTTTTGAAGAATCTTTACCTTGACAAGTCCTTTACAGACATAACACATGGACGCCTCCTCTTCCTCCCCTGCAGTCTGTAGGGGTAGCTTTTTCTTGGCTCTGACACTCCCAAAGGCAATGGGGATGTGCAGCGGAGGTTGCAGACTGGGCTCAAAATCCATTCTGTACTCCTGTTTGAGCCAGCGGGCAGTCAGCGGCAGTCGATTCCACGGTGCCACCTGCAGCATGTTGGAGACGACACGCCAGTGGAACTGCAGGCTTGACTCTTTCCTGAAGCGCCGAGAGACATGGGTGAGTCGTCTCGAGGAGTGAGGGTGCTGCCATGCCCACTCAAACTGACGAATGTAATGCTGATAGTTATAATCATTCATAGTTTAAATGCATACTGAAAAAATCTAGTACTTAAGACTGGAGGACTTTTTTAACAGTAACTGGGAATGGATAATATCTTAAATCACAACAGAGCAAAGTAGGTAAAAGAACAAAATAAGAAATAATCTGATAAAATATTAGTCAAGACAGAAAACAAACAGTTCAACTACATCTACTTGGGATGAAACATTTGGTTTAATTCTAAGAAACAAGATCTTTAAGGGCACAAGGAAACCATTTAGGAGCCTGAAATCTTCTGGTAAGTTGATAAAGCCTGGACAGTAAGAACAAAAACTTATTGAGTATCTTGCACATTGTTTGTAATTTAGGCTTAAAAATTATTGTGGGTTACCAAACTGAGAATATAATTAACGTGAGAAAATAACAAATATGCTAATGCTATTGGCAGGTCCTTGTTTCACTAAATTCAAAGTCTATGACTGATGAGCATCATTCAGCCCTTTAATCCATCCTGGTAGTTCCCAGGTTTTTTGAAAATACGACAATCAGAACATTTTTCTTCTTTTGAATTAGTTACTATGTCCAAGGAGCTTTGTTTCTTAAGCACAGGAAAGGTTTCTGAGCTCCTCAAAAGCAAAAAAAACTTCAAAGCTCCATTGTCCTTTTAAAAAATATTAAAGCTGTTCCACAGGATGCTACACACTGACAAGAAACGAAGTTTTGGTCAATACTAATGAGTCGCCATGTAGTGCACAATACAAAATAGGGCTGAACAATTTTTGAATTTAGGTGAAATTGCAACATGGACCAGTGCAATATCCAAATTGCAGGAGGCACAATATTTGCTTAATGCAAAATGTACCATTACCATTCTAAGTCAAGCACTGTGGTGCTAAGGGATGTCCGGCTTACAAACTGCAGGTGTAATATAACATATTTAGTTTCACACTATGTTCACTGTAATATCGTTTTCAATGAGAATGATGAAACAAAAACGATCAGTCCCTCTAATATCACAAAACATATCCCAATATCAGTCAATATAATCACATCATTATGTGCGATATGTTTTCCAAATCGTTCAGCTAATCCAAAGTCACATTTAATATAAACAACCTTGTAACAAAACTTTGCTTCTTCTGAAACTGTAGACTTAACCTTACTTACCCTCAGGGCAGCTATATCAGAGGGAAAGCCGTGTATAATGAGGACCATCTCCCTGGATAAAACAAACAGATGTAGAATGTCACTTATTGTGTGATTACACATTGTCCATCATGTAGTGTAGTGAAGTGCGGCAGGTCATACCATGGTCCTCTTCCACTGGTTCTCTTGGCTCCCCCTCTGTGCCGTCCAGCGTTGTGCTGTCCGATCCTGCGCTCAGGGTTCACAGTGAAGCCGATGTAAATACGGCCTTTGAATTTAGGATTAGTGCAGTAAAGCATGTACACACCATAGAAGCTTTCTACCTCTACTACCATTGTAGACAAAAAAGTGAGCACAGTATTTTCTCTAAGCTCCTTAATTAAACGCTTACTTTAACGACAGATAAAACATCCATGGAATTAGCTAGCCTCATTAAAAGTATAGCCCTTACTCTACCTTACTATTGTACAGAAAGACGATATATTAAAAAAAAAAGCCAGAGGATGTGCGCCAGTTCAGTTACGTGGTAGTAATACCGCCATTTTGATTTCAGTTATCGATTTTGCTCGGAGACGGATGATTTATATATTTTCAAATACAGTTTGCCAGTTAGTTGTCTGCAAATATGAGAGATGTTTACAATGACATGTAACGTTAAGCGGTGTCTGAGTAGCCCAAGAAACTGCCTGATAAAATGTCTTTCAAGAAGAGCCAGTACTTTTTTCTATGTGTCTTATGCAACGCTCACATTAAAAATGGAAACTAAAGAATACTGCTACAAAACAAAATTTTGCAAACTCGAAATATGTATTTTCATTTTTATAAGAAACAATATTCCTGTTTGGCTAGTCTTTCAGTAAGGACCCTCAATGTTATGATTCGCTATTTTAAAATTTATGTCCCACCACCAAGAGTGTATGCTGTTTCTGATTGGTCATTGCTGAAAATCTATTGGACTTCTCTTAAGTCAGTTATCAGATACGTGACAACGTCTCCCAAAACTGTGACTGAAAATAGCGAAAACTCAATACAACACGAAACCTTTGGTAATAAGAAGCTTGTAAATTAAAAGTTTAATTCTGAAACAACATTAATGCTGTTACAGTGTTTTAAAAGATACAGAGTGTTTAAACTCGAAGAATACTGCAGTACTTCCGGTGTCAGCTTGTGTGTTTCTTTGACCGGACTCCAATAGAAATTTATTAAAATAAGCTGGCTTCTCACTGTAACAACTGATATACTAATGGTATAGTGTATGTTTTGTCAGTGCAGGCATGGCTATAACAACCGATCACATCCGGGATAAACTTATAAAGGAGCTCGCGGCAATACACGTGGTAGGTTTCTTGCTATTTTTTGTTTTACGTGTTTTCCTAGCTTATTGTATGCATGTGCTGTAATGAAAGAAAGGGTTAGGGTTAGGGTTAGGGTTAGCATTCAGTGCAACACAAAGTCCACTCAAACATCGTCCGATTTATAATTTAGCTGACTGACTTGAACTAGAACCTGTCAGTTTAAATATAAGAGCCATCTAGCAAAGTAGAGTCGTGCAAGCAGTAATTCAGTACCAGCAGCACCAGAATGAGCTGTTTTGCTGTACCTTTTTACCTGTCTTCTATAGGATGTGGAGGATACATCACCCAACAGATGTGCTGCGAGCTTCAAAGTCTTGGTGGTGTCGGCCCAGTTTGAGGGCAAATCACTGATACAAAGACACAGGTATTGTACACTATGTTTGCAGAACAGCTTGTTATATCTCTGGTGTGAGTTAAGTTTAAAAAGATACATGACAGGGCCAGGCCGTACAGATGGCATTAATAATGAGTTGAAAGATGTAAATTTTTCACATGGAGGATTTATGCTAATAATAACACAGTAAATCATCAAACTGATAAGGTTTTGCTCAAGTTTGTATCAACCTAGACACCAAAATTGTCAATTGTGAAAGGATATTATATAACAGCTATGCTCTATGACATCAAGTACTACCTGTGTAGATACCTACAGATCTAGTCTGTCTAAGCAGGTTAGGAAACCACATTCTGTAATAAAGCATCACTTAACAAAACTTCTAAATCAGAGTGAGCACTGCTTAGGAAGTCTGATATGAGACAGAGAGGTCAATCTGTAGTATCTGTTAGCTCAACTCTGTGGAGTGGGTGAAGGTGTGGACCCAGACTACAGCTCAGCATCACTTATATATACAGATACTATGAGATTCTGTTTGAGATCTCACAGCATATTTCACTGCTAATACTAAATGACATCTTATTGTAAGTCTAGTGCTCAAATCCTTTATAAATGTGTCTGGAAAAATGAAACTCATATCAAACACCTGTAATATACTACACTGTGGGTTGCCTAGTAAAAATCTGGAAAACCTTAAAAAAACATTGACCAATTTTCCAGTCATGGAAAATACATGGAAATTGAAAGAAAAAGTAAGATGCCCTGGAAAAATCTTGTGTTGTCCTAGAAATTAACTACCAGGCTTACTATCGGACCTCCTCAAAATGGATGACATTGCCCAGGGCTAATCAATTTTCAGGTTAATATGATTGTTTCAATGGTAGTTTATGGATTGAAGTATTTTGAAGAGGCTGCTCTTTGTTATGTTGTATACACTTTGAATACAACCTTGGGTGTGCATGCATGGATGGCTAAACCACGAAATAATAATAAAATTGGTAGATACTTGAGGTTAACGGATCAATGGTTCTGTCTTTTGACATGTTTTAAAAGGTTGCATTTATAAAAGAGGAATTTTAAGTTTTGTAGCAGTTGCTTACAGTGAATGCTAATCCATCTAACATTAACGGCAAAGGAGATAAAATCTTGTTTAATTAACTGATAATAGTCAGTGGAAGTTAACAATCCTAGCTCTCAATCTTATATTATTATATCCCTTATATTAATCTTAAGTTCATTTTACAATTGTCTCTATACAAAATTGCAGTCTACTGTTTGTTTTATTGGTGTTCAAGCTCTTAGGTAATTGGTGTCATTGCAAGTAAGTTATCAAAATATTCTGTGATATTTTCAGAAAATGATGCGCGTAAAAGAGTGGTACTATGACTCTCATGGCTTTGAAATGTTCAAGTTTCACCACTTGGAACCACACCCTTAACATTCAACTGGATCTAAAACTTTGTTCCCTTTTTTTCTCATATTTTTCATAGCTCTTTTACTCTTAACACACAACATTTGAAAAAAGAGTAAGATAATTGTCTCAATTTTGATAGGCTTACAGACACTAAATTATCACCAGCCAAATGCTTGTAAAACATAGCTGGATGGTAAAACTTTAAAAGACACTAACTATTTGGCTGGTCAACAATAAAGCTAAATTTGCACAATTTTCATTTGAGACTTTGGTAACTTTTGCTGTGTGATTCATACTGCAAAGAAATGTTTCTGTAGTTTAGAAGTTCAGAATATTTTTTGCCAGCAAGTAAGCTCAGTTAAAAGTAAATATTCACATTACCATCTTGAGAAATACACAGCTCCCTGATGTTGAACATTCCTGTGACTGTTGAACATGTGTACACTCCAGGCCTGTGTTGTGTTTTAACAGGATGGTAAATACTTGCCTAGCGGAGGAGCTGAAGGAGATCCATGCCTTTGAACAGAAGACCATCACACCAGAGCAGTGGGAGAAACAGAAATCACAATGACACACACACACACACACATCCTTCTCACATCCTTCTCACATCCTTCTTACATCAGTTTAAAGATTTTTCTCCAAAAAGGTCATATACCTCTCTGATAAGTAGGAAGATTACAAGTTCTCCATTCAATTATCTGTAAATCAGCAATATTGATGTACATGCACTGTACATTTCTGGTGGAAATAAAAACACTTGGATGCTGTATTTTGTCTGTGCTGGTTGTTTGAGATCTCAAGACGTGAATTCAGTGAATTTAATCCTGTTATGGTTATGATTTTGTTCTGTTTTAGTTTTGTCATTAATCCATATCTCTTCTCCCTCTCTCAGCCAAGGCGGTGCAGGAAGGCGGGGCCGAGCTGCTCGGGAGTAGAGCTCATTCAGCCTCACCTGCATGTATTCGGCAATCAGCCAGTTTCTTAAGCCGGCTCCAAACATTTTCCTGTGTCAAATGATTTGCTCTCCTGATTGCTCTCTAGTAGATCTCCCTGCCTCCTGTTACCAGTGAATTTGTTAGTGGTGTTTTCTTTGTTCGCATTTAGCGCGCCTAGTGGGTTTTCTCCTGGACAATTTCTGTTGATTATCTATTAGAGTTTTTTGCCCCTCCTGGTGATTTTGTGTTTGTTTTTTGTACTTCCCCGCAAGGCATTTTTTTTGTTATCTTTTGTGCTTGAATAAAACGTTTGTTCTCAAACGATTCTGCACCTGGGTCCTGGCTCCTTTGATCAGACTGCAACAAATCACTTTTCAAGAAAGTCTAAAAATATTGGGTACATATTTTATAAATTTTCCACTGAATTGGTGCAAGTTGCCTTTTTAAAATGGATTTCTGAGCAACTAGAGGAATATTGTAATACTAATAATATTATAATATAGATAATAAAATAATGATATATAATATGTTTTTCATTTTTTGCAATACTATTTTAACCAGCAGTGGCAGTGCTGGTTCATTTCTCTATATTTCATTTAGATTTTTAATTGCATTTAGGTTTTAATACACTAGTTTTGATGCAGCTTTAGATGCTTTCTGATCACTTTTCTCCACTGTTTCTTGAGAAACAGTGTTTGGTTCAAAATGTATTCTGGTATGAGATTTAAGCTGATTCATTACTTTGGAAACAGCAGTTGAGAAGGCAATCTCCCTGCAATGCATCGTAAATTAACTATCAAAAGGACATTAGGGAGAGATTGTTTCTCTCAACTGATGTTGTTCCAATAATACACTTCAAATTCTAACAATGAGGCCAAAGTGGTTTCTTAATTTAAATACTACTAAGAAAATGGCAATTTAATCATCTGCAATTCCATGACACCTGAATGAACATTTGTTGATTAAAAAAAAAATTATATGCCATCATTGAAAGCTTCAAAACAGCTACTGATGTGAATGGACTATAAATTGAGCTTTTCTCAACAGATTAAGCCTCAACAGATGGCTTTAGTCAATTGAAAAAGCAGTGAAATATATGTATGGCTTTAGATCTATTTTAGCAGCATCCAACAACAGATGAACTGGTCTGTAATTAGGCAAAACACACATCTATATGATGATCTCTTTAAGTGTGTACAAATTGCCCATTGCACAACTGTATAATACACACTGTCACTATGCACAACTGCAATGTATACTATATTTATGCATTTATATATATATATATAGGAGGTGTCAGATTTGACTTTATTCTACTTTATTTTTATCATTATTTTATATTGTACTTTTATCATCCTTTAGACTATAGTTTAGCACCCTGCATGCCTCTTTATTACAATATTTTTTTCCCCTAGTCAGGCTGCTGTAAATGTGAATTTCTCATTGGAGATCAATAAACTATCTATCTATCTATCTATCTATCTATCTATCTAAAACAATATATGAGGAATGAACGCTGCATAGAAAGTATCCAAATACATTTATAACACAGACTATTACATGTAGACTCAATCAGTTTATTCCCTAGTGCATGTTGTATTATAGTTAAACCTAACACAAAGCACCAGAGGTCTCCACGAGGTGTAAGAGCAGATGGACCTCCTGCCTGTGTGGTTTTCAGAGCAACACATCACATCTGTGTGCTTTGATTAGTCAATGTGTGGCTTTTTTAAGGGTTCTCCTATTTTCACTAACATATATCAGCCACCTGAGCCTGGGCAAAGGCCAGTTCAAAAACGGCCTAAAACGATGATTCATTTTAAATAAAATTTCCCATACTATTGCATGTAACAACAGAAAATTAAATTATTAATTTAAAAATTTGTTTGGAGACATGTTTTATACATAATTCATAAATTACAGTTCATAATAGCTAATCAAGGCATTTGGGACATGGTTTTGTGTGTGTGAGTGTGTGTCTGAGAGAGAGAGACAGAGTCAATAACTCCTCCTCATGTCCCATGACATGTACATTTCACAGAGCATTAGGCGGGCAGCTGAGCATGGGTGTGTTTACTGTGTTCTAAGCGTGTTCATTACCTGAAATCCATTAGACTTATATTCGTGAGTAAACAATGAATAGACATATGTTCCTCTTAAATTAGACTGAAAGTGGACGATGAAACATTAAATATTTCAGTGGAATTAGGCTGTTTATTTTTTAACAGTCCATAAATTTTTTGTTTGTTTGTGTTTTTATTTATTAATTACAGCCAAAGTTGTGATATATCTCCTTTTGCCAATATTATTTTAACCTTGGTCCACCGGATAGCTTTTTAGGAGCTTCATATCACCTCTCATGGTCTCTATCATATTAACTGAAAGTTCACCATATTTTTTTCCACAACATTTTTTTTTTTACATTTTCAATCTTATCAAATGCAGATTTTGACATTCTTTTAGTATTAGGCAAAATATGAGGTTGCTGCATTAAGTAGAACACTTGTTCACGCTTAACCATGTTTTTGACCGAACGGCGATCATGACCCGTCATCGGAGGCCCCCCACCTCGTGCTGGTGTTTGGGCGGACGGTTCCTCCTGCTTGCGGGTTTACCTCTAAATCCAGGAGGGCAGTGTGCGGTGGCCAGTCCTTCATCCTTTGGTCGACCCATTTGAAGCAAGACAGAGACACCCCATCTCACTCAACCAGGTCCAACCAGGTTGCGAGTTGGGCAGGTGTGCCCTGGCCAGCCCACTTGCACATCAGTGCCTCTGGCGAGCTCCATGCTTCATGCTTCAGGGTGCCTCTCTGAAAAGAAAATATTTGTGTTTGTCTGTCAACATTTTGTTCTCTTGCCCCTGGGTCCTAAGCGCTCCCAGCACTTCCAAAGCAGAACTGGACCTGTGACTGTGACTTCCAGTACAACACAGAGTCATGCTACCTTCAGAAGTTTTCTGATGACTCTGTGGTTGTAGGGTGCATAAGCGGCGGACGGGAGGAGGAGTACAGAGGGCTGGTGGATAGATTTGTGGAGTGGACTGGGGATAATCACCTGCTGCTTAATGTGGACAAGACCAAAGAAATGGTGATTGACTTCAGGAGGAAGGGAACAACTCCATTGCCCCTGTGCATCCTGGGTAGGGATGTGAAGTTGGTCGAGGAGTACAAGTACCTGGGTGTGACTATCGACAACCAAC
>JAQMCX010000039.1:1010219-1023497 GCA_029814765.1 Acanthurus leucopareius | reverse complement strand
GATTATAAGGCGCACTGTCGTTTTTTGAGAAAATTAAAGGCTTTTAGGTGCGCCTTATAGTGCGGAAAATACGGTAACTAAAAAAAGGGACCCAAAGGAAAAAATCCAAGACACAAAATAAATGAAACAATCACAAGCTTTTTAATTAATAAGCTGATGGCAAAGAAAAACCAGGGGAGCAACTAATGAAAGAGCAAAAGCTAAGAAAATACACATTTTAAAAAAACAAACAAGGAGCACAAGAAAACAGTCACAGGACCAGACAGCTGAAAGAGATGAACTGACAACAAAGGGAGGCAGGCAAGGATTAAATACCTTTACAGAAAGGTAGACACAGGTGAAACACATTAAGGCATTACAAGTGATCAAGCAGGATGGAAACTTGACAGGACGTGGGATGTGAAACAAGACAAGACTACCAAAACAAAAGAGAAAACAAAATGAGCAATACATGCAAATACTAATGGAGCTTGGTAGATAGAATGAGTGTTGGACTTGGTTCTTTTGTAATTTTTTGAAAGAGCTATGTTAGCATTGTCCTTGATCTTCCGGTCTCTTAGCTAGGCTAAACACAGATAAACATAGATCAGTGGACCTGATGATAGTCTTCTCACTCAAGTGTAAAAGCAAATACAACAGAAAAATGCTTTTCATCCCATATTGCTTTAAGCCACAAACATGATGTACCTCATCGGGGTCAGTCAGCTTGAACTCCCACCCATCTCCTGTCCAGCTTATACATGACTGAGAGCTGGGGTCTGTGAGAAGCTCCAAAAGAAACTGCCACAGCTGAATGGGACCACTTCCTGTTAAAACATAGTAGTCAAAAAAACATTAAAGACCTGCAGCATAGATTTACAACTGGCATGAACATAGATCTATATGCGATTTAAAAACTTTCTCTAGTGGGCCTCCCCCCTTCAGACACAACTCACCAGTGAAACCAGCAAGAACGGCTGCTGGTATCACAGCTCTGCCAAGATCTGTTTTGTTGCCTACATATTCCTTGAAGCTCTTGTGTGCCTGTGGTAAAGTGAAGACATCTTCAGACATGGTCTCTTCCGTCACTGTCTCAATATCCTGGAGTGAAGCGGTCCATGATAGAGAGCCCACAATGTCAGAGTCATCACTATGAGCAATCTCCACCTCTGAGTCTGCTTCTGTAAGTAGAGAACGTGAGAAACACAGAAAAAGGCAGGTGATGCAAAATAGCTCTGGCACCTTCATGTTGGATGTGTGTATGTTTCAGTCTCATGGAACCAGCTGTTGAAAAGTCTCTTGCCATATATCAATTTTAAGGAATTGTACAATAAGAAGGATACTATTTGAAAATTATTGATAAGTTTTAATGACAAAGTGAGCTACTGCAGTATTGTTGTCCTATGTTTATATTTACAGTGTGAAAACAGCTGTTCTTCAACAAGCAGGACAGATGTTCTATCCAACATTTTAAAAATGCAACATCCAAAATCAAAACTGACACCACAGAGGTGTTATATCAAATGTATCAGCACTTAGTGCCTAGTTCTACATTCAAGAGACTGACATCCATCTGGTGTCGAGTTTTTGTCCACATTTAAGTGTAGTATTTTGATTTAGTTGGAACTTAGACAATGCCTCAGGACTAATCAGCTGCTTTTTGTTTTTTTAACCTTTGAAAGGATTATGTAGTTTTTAAGTTTTGACACTGTGTTTTAACAGTCAGTATAGGCTCAGTTAATTTTCTTCATTGACAAAGAGTTTGCTGATGTGTTTGTTCATGTCCACCAGAAACTTTTTTAATTCCCTTCTACCTAATTTGCACTATAGCTAAAAGCGAAATGTAAAAAGTCTGTTTTCACCTCCATTCAATTCAGTCTCCTGCATCAAACCAGCACTCATGTTGATATCTTCTGTTTTGGTCAGATAGTAGTCTTGATGGTGCAGAGTCATGGGGTCCAGAGGGTGAAGGTCTGTCCTCTCATTGAGCTGATACTGAAAGTGGTAACAGTGTTTGTCTGAATTTTCCTGATCATAGTCTGAGTAGTTTTCTGAGGAAACATGGAAAAGAAATGATAAGGGAGAAACCTATTTAGAAAAATATATTTTGAAGACCTAAACCAGGGAATAACATCAGTTTTATGACATAAAAAAAATTTATAAAAAAATTGAAAAAAACAGACTCCTAGCAAAACACATGCAGATCTAAACTGCTCATACGTTGATGTTTTTAATCACCACTAAGCACAGACTAATTTAACTCAATCTCTTACACAGAATGTACAAATCACCTTTTGAGCAGCACAAATTTGACAATAATATCTCACCTGCGGGCTAGGAAGTAAAATCTCTTAAATCTATCAAGAAATAGCTCTTTTAAGCAGTTTATTCTACATGAAGTTAAAAAAATAATACCACGTGGACTGATGGATTTTGTATGTTACTGTCAGACTGAGATCCGTGTTTAAATACGCACAGTGGCTCAACACTCTCTTATCACTTACTTCTTTAAATTACATGTATTTTAGGAGAACTATGAGTCTCTACTGGACTTTACAGAGGTTAGATTTTTATCAAAAGTGGAGTAATAACATTAATGAGCCAAGTTTTTGCAAGGCATATTTCCAGCAAAACTCCATGTTTGGAAGAATCAGATTTTTATTTAAAAAAATTTCCGTACCTCTTCTCATATCCTCCAGATGCTCCCACAGGATCTCTCCCGCAGTACAGTCGGACATCAGGCTTAGGAAAGCCTCTCTGTCCAGGCCACACAGCTCCCCACCATTCAGGCCTCTCAGGTCTGAGGACAAGCAGTGGAGACCAAACTCAGCTTGGCACCAGTCCAACCAGTAATTCACCTCCCACTCAGACCACAAGGAAGGATCTGGACAAATGCAAACATGAATTAACAATAGCTCTCGAACTATAGTCTAGTTCCTCTTCAGCTCCCCTAGTAAATGTTGATGTCCAGGCTGTACCCTGTGGAAAGTGATGGTTGATTCTCTCCTGGGCAAATCCAGCAAAACTCGCCTTCACTGCCTGACTCAGGACCTCCTTACTGATTGGGGTGAGAGGAGGCACCTCCAGGGAATCTAGCTCTGGAACAACAAGTTAACATAACAACCCTGTGAAAGTTTATTCAATCTTCAAACCTTAAACACATGACAAGCTTAAAGAAGCAATATATTTATCCAGTATATTTTCATTACAATTAATCGAAACAACACGTTTATAAAAACTAAAAAACACTTTACATTTGAGTGCTAAGGATAGGTTGTGAAATCTCATGGCTTGAAGATAAAAGCTGTCTTTCAGTCTGGTGGTCAGTCTACACTTCTTTCTTACCAGGCGGCGAGAAGGTGAATAGGCTATGGCTGTGGTGGTTATTGTCCTTCAATATCTTTGGACTCTCTGCAGGCACCTCATCTCACCAATATCACTAATGCTCTGTAAATGGGTATCAGTGATGTTCTGGGTGATTTTAATCACCCTCTGCAGAGCCTTCCAGTCCTGTGCCATGCACATCTCATGCCAGTTTGTGATGTTACAGTCAGAATGCTTTCTATTGCTCCTCTGTAAATTTGACAATCTTGGAATAAGAATTTTGCTTTCTCAAGTTTATTTAAGAAAATGGGTCATTTCTGGGATTTTTTTTTAAAACTAGAGTGGAGATCAATGATGTCCATTTCAGGCTCTCACCTGCTTCATCTTAGCTCCATTAATGAAAAAAGGTTTTTGCGTCTTTGCCTCCTTTTTTTATAAACTAATTTTATAAAAGGAGGAGTGTGGAGGGGGCTGAGCACATAACTCTGACATGCTCTTGTGTTGAGCAGTGGAGTGGAAGAGGTGTGACTGCAAATCCAAATCCAAAAGGAATGACTATTCAAAGAGGTTGTTACTTTTTTGTTTTTGGAAGTAGAGCTTTGACTGCCTTCATTTTTCATTCAAGTGTATCATTTTAGATAACATTTGGTGGTTATCAGTGACCTACTGACAAAATACAGGGGGTGCTGTGTTGTGATTAACTAATTGTAGCTGCCAGCTTCCCTGAAGTGGAGCAGAGCAAAAAAGTAAAATATGCCTCATTGAAGACGTCACCACAAACCAGACTGGTTAGCAACATAACAATTGTTATTCTTCGATGATGTAATAAAGGTTTAAAAACAGATCAATATGAATAAATTGCATTAATTTCTCAGACATATTGCATACAACAAAAACCTGAATAATAAGAATTTTGAATATGATCTACTGACCTTATGAGGACATGAACATTTTCAATTATTTATAGCTGCATTACATGTTGAATTTTATGGAGGTCACTTCAGTCTCACTGCATTTAAAAGATGTGTGTAAATAGCAAATACTTTATTGAAGTGTAAAATTTTTCACCATTTCACACTGTTCATCTGTACATACATTGATTCCAATAACATATACAGGTAAATCTATTTACCATAATGCTTGAAAGCCTTTATGCTGAAGTGAGTCAAAGGCACCACTCACTCCCACTGCATCCATAGCTGAGTTAATACAATAAAGCCAATAAGTTGAAATGATTAGAAAGTTATCCACAAATGATTCCATTGGACATCCATGCACACAGCGATCACACACATTTCTTTGGATGTTTCTTTGTGTATGTTTTTTGACACACACAATTATTTTCAAAAATTTCTTTACCCTTAATGACAACTGAGCGAATTGCATCTACTGATGAAGCCAATGAAATGCAGCTAGAAGTTCTGGTATAATCTGGTGACTGGACCCTGGAATGAATTCCTTGTCGAACTACTATGTCTGAGGTAAAGAATAATATTTGAACTCAACATATTATAATTAGTTTTAAAAAAATTATCCTCTTAAGACCCAGCATTTTTATATGAGGATAATATATTTGAGTTTTCTGCAGCTTCAAATTACCTTTTGTCCTTATTTGTGAACATTTCTTTTCTGCCATCAAGTAGTTAAAAGCACAATAAAATGGATACAACATTCAATCATAATCAATTTATCGTTCGAAAATGTTCCCACACCTTTTCAATTTTAATAGCTGATACTTGTTTATTTTTGCTCAGTAATGTTCAGATTAAAAGTTCAACATATCATTAAATTTGATAAATTGCAGATACAGTAAAAATGTAAGATGCTCCTAAAGAGGAAGTTTCCATTCAAGGACACTGAGATTTTATTATTATTCCCACAAAACAAAGGTGTAAAAGTAAAATAACATAGCTTTAGAAGATTTGGGAACAAATCCACAGTTTACATTACTATAAGTACCTCTTGCATGTGGTACAAACTACTCTGCGTTGATTTCTATTTTTAAGTTTTCTATGGTACATCCTCAGAACATATGTTTCTGCCAAGAGCAGACTAGTTGTTAAAAGCAATGGTAAGAGAAAAAACTCTAAAGTGGTGGATTTGTCTAATGGTGATACTGATGATCCTGGAGTGGAAATACTAAATGATCAAGATTATGTAACACCTGATTAGAGGTCTATTGATGATAAAGACAGTGAGCTGCAGCTTTATCTGTATGCATTTTAAATGTAGAGATCCAGAGAGCTGTGATTCTGTTCATGCACAGCTTTGTTCAGTCACTAAAATGAACAGTTTCAAAGAGTTTTATACTTGAATAGTGACATTTAAGAATTTAATTCTTTGTAACAAACTGGTAACCAAAATAATGTGTTGCGATGCTTATAATTTGAGCCAAACAACTTTTGCAGCATTTCATAGATTATTAAGTGTGACAGACTGTTACAACAGACAAAATGAGCATTTTGTGTAAAATGGAGTTAAAAAATAATACAGTTTTCAAAAAGTGACCAAATGATGCATTGTTTCCCATTTTTCATTTGACAGATAATTCTTTAGGGAATTTAACAGCTGTATGCTTGTAACACACTGGTAACTTTACTGTGTTATATAGTAAAATGAGACTATTTTACCTGTAGTAGGACTTTCTTTTTTTAAAAAAAAAAAAAAAAGCTTCCTGTTCACACACTTTTTTTTTTCACTTATTAGGTCTTTTTAAACTGTATGTGAATTACTAAAAAACAGGTGGGATGCTCGGCTGGGAAACTTTTAAAGATAAAAAACGTTCAAAACTCCAGAATGACATTTATATCTGTTGACAGTTAGATTCTAAATGGGTCATAAACTAGTCATGAAGTGTTTACGCCTCATAAACTCCTTACAATTTATACATAACAGGGTGGTCAAAGTAAACTTTGTCCATAGGATGTAAGAAATTTACTGTCAACCTCAATATTTACCAGATATTGACCAGATTAGAACAAACAAAAAAGGCATCAAGACATTTGACTCATTCTGATGTTGACTAAAGAATGAAAAGAAACACTTAACAGATGGATAAATAATTTCCTACCGTGAGTACTGCAGTCCATCCTAATGGGTAATTGAATTTTGGAGTCAGGTAACAGAAACAGAGACCACAAAGCAGGGAATGGGGCTAAAATATGATTGATGGTAGGGGAGGAGGGGACCAGCTGTGATGGACAACTGTCCATCACATTAATGTGGGAGGGGCAGAAGGAAACAGTTTGAGGACAAGAAGGGAATCACAAAAGCATCAAACTAACATTTGTAGAATAACAACATTAACAACCAAAAAAATCCACCAGTGCTGATCTACTGATCCACCACTCAGTAGATATGTTATGGTATATCAGTCAGGAATAATGACGTCATTACGATACATTGTCTATCAACCATGAATGTCTTTTCAAAAGTTCATTCTGAAAGTCATGCGCTAACCAACCAACATCACCATCCTAGAGAGAAGAAAAAAGCATTTACAGCTTAAAAGTCAATACAGAAACGGTAATTTTATAAGTTGCTATTAATTAAATGTCCTTAAACTAATTATTAAAAATTAGTTATTCTTCTGGAGCCTCCAGCCATGATCTTCATTAGCAAATGTGTTTGCCAGGCTGTCTTTACAACAAAACCACCACAACTAAGCAAACAGCATCGACTGAAAAAGACTTAAGGTTCCTGGGGACACGTCGTCAATGAGCCTTGTTTATTTTCTGATTATTGACTGATTAATAGTCAAAGTAGCAACATATCTGCAGTCAGAGTCCTTATCATTTTTAGATAACATTAACTTTTACAGACCTTTATCACCAAATTCTTGGGCATTTTGTTTGTTCAACTTAAAATCAAGACAAATAAAAATGGTGTCATTTACTATTCAGATGACAATATGCTTGAATTTTGTGACTTTAATTGACTACCTTACCACAATGGTTTCCTGCAAAATATTCCAAAAAGTACCAATATTGCCCTCTAATGGCAGTCAGTAGTAAGTGGCTCAGGTGCATCTTCTCCTTTGGCTGTGTTTGTTCATTGCTTTCAGGTGTCCTGTCCTGGATGTGGTCTGCTAGCCACCTCAGCATGTGTCTCATGGGCCAGTACCATCAGACTGAATGTTTCCTCTCTGGTGGCAGCAGTGTGAGGACATTTTGCAAAATCTAAATTGACATCCTGTGAAAGCTGGATAATAATTAAATAATTAATTTGAAGTGAACAGCCACAATAATCATGTGGTCTTTCCACATCTCTTCCTTTTTTGAAGCCAGGAAGTTTTGATAAAATCTTATCAACTCCCAAATGTTTGTTCCAAATGACAACTTCTTTACAGAGGTTTCCGCATGAACTCCTATTATATGTAGTTGAACAGCAAGTTTGCTCTGAAGTTACACAGCCCTGTAATCAGTTGAAATGTTGTAGCCCTGAGTGTGCCACCTGACACATTGATCCATTTTCAAAAATATTTTACTTATTTATAGGTGCACATATAAAATTCTAAAATACAATGCCTTGAAACTCTAGAAATTTGTTCAAGGGTGGCTAAAAGCTTTAATAAAATCTGCTTCAAATCATTTGACTTAATCTTTACTGATGTGTCACAACCCAAAATGCAGTGTTTAAAATGAGAATTTCCCATGAGGTCTAGCTGTTAGGATTGCCAAGTTCAACTTATTCATGCTTCATGCTTTTAAGTTCACATTCATGATCCTGTCATACATAACATATATTAAATCAGACATCATCCAGTACAGAATTAATTGTTCTCTGTGTGAGAATGTATTCAGCTTACTTATAGCAAATCTAAAATGTTTCGTTTAGTTTTCAGTTTAGGTTCACTGTGTTTATTTGCTATTATGAATCTATTTTAGTGGGTAACACAAATATTTTGTCACTGGTAAAAATCTTTTGATCTCCATTGTTGAAAAATATCATGGTCTCATGTTCTTGAGAACATTTTTCAACAACTGAGACAAATGAAACGTGACTTGTGACCGCTCTAAACCAAGACTGTTTGGATATTTCACTGTACTTGGGGATGGTAAAAGTCTGTGCAGGAGAAGCTGACATATCCTCACTTCTAGTCTCCAGTATGGATAAGCTCCAATATCACCGGATCTTACATTTCCAATAATGCAGTTCTGCCTTTTGTACCACATTTTCATTAGACTAGCCTATAATTCCTGTCTTTAAAACACAGTCCTGTTTGTAAAGCACTTGATGAGCAAATCTGAGCCTGACTTGTGATAACCCTAATGACAATACTTTGACATCATTAGGGTTATTTTCTAAGACCATACAAAGCAAAGAAGGGAGCCTGCAGCCTCCATTTATGGATATCCAAAGTGTTACAATGTTATTTATTAAAGTATTACTAATTCTAAATTTGAATGGTTAAATAGTAAGCTACCATATTAAGTAAATCAGTGTGCAGTTTTCAAAACAGATCAAATTATCTGTTTTCTCTGTTTCACTTCTTTGTTGAGCAGAAATTTTGCAGAAACCTTTCTAAATGTTATGTTTTGTGTGACACTGTACAAGTGAATCGAGACATTTGGGCCATTTGTGTAGTTTTGTCATTTATTGATTTTAAAAAAGAAAAACACTGACTGACAGTGAGATGTTGGGTTCAGTGCAGTGGACAGGTATTTCTCTCTGCAGTCTCTACAGGCTGAACCACAGCAGGCAGACAGTTATATGCAGTAGCTGAAGCAGGACAGTATGTTATTACAGTCAAGTTGATATCCACAGTGTCATGGACTCATTTATGTTGATACATACACACACACACAACTACACCACAAAATACACAAATTGTCCGAAGATAAATTCAGTCACTTAGGTTTTAGGCAGAGAAGGCTTTGTCATTTGATAAGAGGTCACTTTAAGGAACAGAGATTAGCAAAGTGAGACACAAACATGCTTAGTCCTTCACAAGTAAACTGTTGGGTCATTACATTTCCCCACATCATCAATGACAGTACACATATAAATGGATATATTCAGGAAACACCATAAAACACTGACAGATCAGTCAGAAACTGCTTTAGCATGAAATATTAATATGAACATTAATCTGTGGTGAATATGGAGGCATGGCTTCCTTCCAACACCATCCAGTCACAGTGCAGATATGAGGCTGTGGTGAACATTAACTACCGTGTGCCCCTTTTCTTTTCCATGGAAGACATGGGTTGGTTCAGAACCACAGTGTTGAGGTTTACTGGCATATTTGCTGGGTTGTGGTAGCGATACTGGCTACAAAGAAGGGGAATGTATTTAGAATTGTAATTCTAATCACCGCTGTGTGAAAACTGTAGTATGGAAGTCCAAGTTTGAAATAGTCCCTGTTGTTACAATAATACACTTTTCCTCTGCAACTAGTTGACGTTTTGAGTGAGATCACTGGAGAGGAAATCTTGGAAAACAGGAAGACTTTTTTGGAATTCCAAATTAACAAGGGAATATTTCTTACATCCTTTGATGCCAATTTAACAATTCCATGAATCCAAAGTAGAATTCAACGCTGTTTCTTAGCTTCTGAAAGGCTGATCAAGAGATAAAAAGTTTTCACCCAACAGTGACAAAATGCATTGCTGGTGCAAAAAGGGAAAAATTCAGATTCTGACTAAAGCCCACTTCAATATGTTACTTTAAGATGAACTAATAGTAATAAGAGGTTTTAAAGAGATCTACAATGTAAAGAAACAGTGTCACAGTACACAGTGAAAAAGCTAAAAGGTTTTTCTTTAGTGGTTGGACCACATGCACTACAGTGAGGTGGAGGAGGCAGATGTGGTTTAGCGAGGATCATCAGGAGCAGCAATCTTCTCCAAACTGGGCTCCATGCCCCAGATCTCCCTCGCATACTGGGAAATGGTGCGGTCACTGGAGAATTTACCACAGCCGGCAATGTTATGGATCACCATCTTGGTCCATTCTTTAGGGTTCTGTTAACATAGAGGAAGAAGAGGGGGGTCACATTGTAAAAAAAAAAAGATCTAACTTAACTGGTTCCTTAGAGAAAACACTCAGGGGTGTATAGTCCATCAGGCTACTTTATACCTTGAAGTGTAGTAAAATACCCTATAATTTAAAAAAAACAATACAGCACTAGAGTGCAGTGGGCCTTTACCATTCAGAATAATAAATAGTACAGTACAAGTAGAGTTGTAAAAGATGTGTCAAACCACTCTAAGTATTTTAATAGGAAAGCCACAATGACGGTTGTGTGACACACTGCGGTTCAAATGTTCGGAGACCTAGCACACAAAGCAAGATCCGACTGGATCTAATCTAAGTCTGGCTGGCATCGCCCTCAAAGTAGTCTCCTTGAGCAGCGATGCACCGCTCCCAGCGCTCCTGCCACGCGTTAAACGTCTCCTGGAAGTCCCGTTAGGTAAGCGCGTCAAGCTGCATTTTGCGCTGGATTTCCTCCACAATGTCAAAACAGCAACCTTTCAGCTTCAACTTCATTTTTGAGAATAGGAAGAAGTCACAGGGAGACAAATCTGGTGAGAAAGGCGGATGTGGAACGAGAGCTGTATTGCTGCGGGCGAGAAACTCACGCGTTTTCAACGCGCTGTGAGCAGGCGTGTGGTCATGTTGGAGAACCCAACTGGAATCGCGCCCTAGTTCAGGTCTAATGCACAGAATGTTCTCCCTCAGACGACTTAAAACTTCACAATAGTAGTCGATGTTAACAGTCTGACCACGGGGGAAGAATTCACGATGCACAATCCCGTGAATGTCAAAGAAAACCACCAGCATGATCTTGGTTGCGCTTCTGACTTGACGCGCCCTCTTCGGGTTTTGAGACTTCTGTTGGTTCTCTGGTTCGTAGCCGTAGATCAAACTGTCGTCCCCGGTAATGATCCTGGACATGAAGGTTGGGTCATCCCGGGCCTCTTGACGGAGATCCTCGCAGACTTCGACACGGTGCTGCCTCTGCTCGGGAGTCAGGAGTCTGGGCACAAACTTGGCAACTACCCGACGCACGCTCAAACTGGATGCGAGAATCGTCTGAACTGATCCAAATGACACGTTGATCATGTCAGCAATTTCCTGGATGGTGATCCGACGATCCTGTCGCAGAATTCTTTCAATTTCTTGAACATTATCGGTGGCTGTGCTCGTTGAGGGTCGCCCGGATCTCTCGTCGTCCTCCAGTGATGTTCTCCCACGCTTGAAACGCGAATGCCACTCAAAGCACCTCGCCCTGCTCATTGATTCATTGCCGTAGGCTTTCGAAGCAATCCATATGTCTCTGTGGCATTTTTCCCGAGTTTGACACAGAAATGTATGTTTGCTTTTTGCTCAAGTTTCAGGTCCATGCTGATACACAATCACAAAACGCGTGTAACCCAGGTGCTGATGCAGATAAAGCGATGTAACTTTGAATACATCCTCGCAAAAGTTACTGTTTGCACCTGCTTCATGCACAATACTGTGCAGAGCTCCGTTCATTCACACAGCATCGGAACTCTATATCCCACCCTACTCTAAAGCATCCGAACGGGATACATATCCACCCAACTGCGATCGAACTCTGGATTGAGCCATAAAAGAAGTTGATGTCGTAAAACCCATGGAGTGTATAGCAGATGCAGTACCTTTTTTTCGATGGGATGGGGGTCGTTTTTAAACATAATCGGGGAAAAGTCGTAAAACTTTAAATCAATTTTGTCACTTTATTTGTCACTATAGTTGGCCAAAGTGTCCTCACTCTTATTTCTTTGTCCCTGTGTTGTAACATGTGCCAATTTGACATTTTTTTCATTACACAGTATATTGTTATAGCCACACTAAATGTGGACAGAAATGTCTAGATTTTAAACTAAAACTTGACTTAATATGCAGACACTGAATTCAACTTTGTATGACATAGGGGCATAGTAAAGCACAGTATAATACAATAAAGTACAGTATTATATGTAAATATAGCACTTAATGCTGTAGATCCACAAGTACAGTATTTTAGCTCTTATTGATTTCCACTTGGTAAAACATATACTAACCTTGTACAGTGCACTGACTCTCTCTTGACATTTGATGTATTCTTCATAATCTGCAAACACCTTGAACCTGCAACAGACAGATACAGTTAAAATGGATTAGATGAAGCACTCTAATACAAATCAGTGCTATGTTTGTTTAAAACATTAATGTGCCCAAAGTGAACAAGAGTGTTTCAGACCATTTTTAAATGGCCTTGAAGTGAAAATGATAATAACTTGCTTTAGATCATAAACTAAGGAAGAGTCTTATTTTGAAAAGGTTCATTTGACTATGATGACAGTGATACACTGATGACACTGCATGACGATGGACCTACAGGTTGGCTGTGTGTCCGCATAGACACGGTGCTGATTCATCATTTGTGTGTTCTCACCTGTCGTGGTGCATCAGCATGTTGACAAGGTCTTTGAAGAGGTCAGGCTGGCCGGGGCAGAAGAAGCCTCCAGATATCTGGTCCATGGCCTGCTTTAGCTCAGGGATACGGTTGTAGTATGACACAGCATCATAGCTAAGGACAAAAGACATACAGCAAATATTACAACAGATTTTATGTAATAACATGGGGAAAATCATACCATAAAATCAGACCCAGTGCTGTTTTAACATTTTTTAATTTGATATTTTATGGCTAGGAGCTGATTAAAGGTCAGTGTCAGCTGGGTTTTGGGTAAAGCTGATCAGTATGTATGTGTGTGTGTGTATGTATTAGGGCTGTCCGTCGATTAAAATTTTTAATCGCGATTTATCGCATTAGTGTCCTGAGTTAACGCGCGATTAATAGCGATTAATCGCAAATTAATAGCTAATTTTGTACCCTACTCTATATGTAATTTAACAAGATATTTATTGCGTTTCTTATACTCTAGGAAAAATTGGAGAGGTCAATAATAATTCCTTGGCCATCATGTGGTATTTAAGACTGGACGTGCTCCGGTGGTAACT
>JAQMCX010000039.1:996116-1010119 GCA_029814765.1 Acanthurus leucopareius | reverse complement strand
AAACTTTCCGTTTAAAAGTCCCTTTTCTGTATCCATTTCTGCTTTGTTACCGTTTGCAATGTTATTTTAGCGCCACTACCTGAAACTACGGGAGCTGGCAAGGCACAGACCGTGCGTGCGTTAATCGGTTAATCGCGTGTTAAAAAATTAGTGCCGTTAAAAGGAGTTTGAGTTAACGCATTATTAACGCGTTAATTTCAACAGCCCTAATATATATATGTGTGTGTGTGTGTGTGTGTGTGTGTGTGCATGTGTGTGAAAACCCTCTCACACTACTGCCAGTGTTGTCCTTTGTACTTGAAATTACTGCGTAACAAACATAATGCATCACTTCCTTGACTTCTCTACTTTTGTTATCGTTACATTATTCTTTCATTAAGCTTCTGTATTGCCACTTGTATCAACAGTTCATCATTTGGCTCACCCCTTCTTGTCCAGAGCTTCCACATCCTCCACCCTCATGCCAAAGATGAAGAGGTTCTCCTCTCCAGCTTCTTCTGCCATTTCCACGTTGGCCCCGTCCATGGTGCCAATGGTGAGCGCTCCATTCAACATGAACTTCATGTTCCCGGTGCCAGAGGCCTCAGTGCCTGCTGTGGAGATCTGCTCCGACAGGTCAGATGCAGGGATGACTGCAGACAGTAGAGGGGTGGAGGGATCAGTATCTGACTGTATTTTCTCTCTATCAAAGCTCTATTAACACATGATTGCAGGGGCTTGGCTTGCAGTTTTATATTCTTAATATGTTTTTTAAGTTAACATATAAAGGAAGAGTTTACAAATGCTAAAACATATGCAGCCAGAAAAGACAAGGCTGGTTTTAGTACTTGATAAATATTTAGTGATACACACATACTTTGGTCTGTACCAAAACAATACTCAGCTTTGATTCCTAATTATTAATTATAGGTTTTAAAGAACTATGCAGCTGGGACTTATTTGTGAATCTGGTTACAAATGAACAGATCCATTACCCTTTTCAGCCAGAGTGACCCGATAGTTCTCCAGGAAGATGACTTTGAGGCGATCTCCCACCACAGGGTCGTTATTGACAATGTCTCCGATTGATGTGATCAGCTTGATGATCATCTTGGCAGTGTGGTATCCTGGAGCCGCCTGCAAAAAGAGAGAACCATTCATATTAAGAAGAAGTACATAAACACCAAGCTATCTAAGTACAGTCTATGTCTGAAGTTTGTGAGCGGAGAAATTAACAGTCCTGTCGGGGAATTACTTGTTGTTTTTGCTGAAAATTTGCATTTTAATGAGGATAACTCATCAGTAGGAGCACAGATGCAAAAACACAGCTGGAGCGCTGTGAAAAACATGCCAAACCAGCAAGCAGCACCATAACCCTAACTCTAAAGCCATTATTTCTGACCAGAAATGTGAGAAAAAGCTGTTACAGGTACAGTTTCTGAAACTAGAGGTCCAACCAGTTCTTGACAGGGACCTGTAACACTGACAAAGGAAACTATGTTGTGGGAGTGTTGGATTATGTAGTGACCTATACAGCCAATTCTGGCACCTCTGTTCCTCAGTATAGTGGACAAGTAACTGTACGTTTATGTGTAAACCTTAATCTGTTGTCACAGACCAGAAACTGTTTTCCCTGTCTACACATTATCACTGTCAGAGTGTCTGAATATCTTCACCCTGACCAGAGATTTCCAAAAGATCTGTTTTCAGTGCCCTGCAGCTGTTTGACTGTGAACAAACCTTCAAAATGCACAGAAAAAGTTCTATCATAGCACCCTTTATGTGAATTTTTATTAGAACGTTACTGCAAAGCCAGTACGAGATGTAAATGATCTCATTAATAATTTCCATTTTTGTTTACCCCAACTTGTCCTTGCTTATTCTATTTGAGACCTTGATGTTTTAATCAGGACAGGGATGTTTAGAGCATGTGTTAGATGTGTAAGTTCTGTGTTTTGTGTTTAATTGTTCTGAGGGATTCAGAGATAGAAGAGAGGCAAACTATTTGACAAATTCCCCTAAACATGGCTAACTAAATATTGCTTGGATTAGGTTAGGTAAAAAAATCTGTTGTAAAAATGTTAAGAGACATGTTTTGGTTGAGCTAGGAGCAAGCACTGGCAGGTTTCTTCTTCTTTCAGTCATTCACTAACTTTGCTTAACATATACTAATCATTTCTGAAGAGGAGGCACAGAGATTTAACTGATATGCATCCATTTATAAAACTCTGGATAATATAGTATTACAACAAATCCAGTGCTCTATCTTGCTTCCCAATCAATATAGGAAAAGATGATGTAATGATAAAAACCCCCTCAATGCCCCTCACCTTTCCTCCAATCATGATGGTTCTTGGGGTCCATGATTTGTTGGGTTCCTTCTTGATTCCTGATTAAAAAAAAAACATTTACTTAACTTTGAATCCATGAGTGTTTTCTGAAAACTGACCAATTCCGAAACAAAAAACTCACGGTTGTAAAGTGTGATGATGTGCAGGCAGTTGAGTAGCTGTCTTTTGTACTCATGGATCCTCTTCACCTGAACATCAAACATGGAGTTGGGGTTGATCTTCACCTTGTAGTGATCTTCAAGATGGGCAGCAAACTTCATTTTATTCTCCTAAAAGTTGGGACCAATTCACAGGAATGAGATCAAACACAACCAGAGGAAGACAGGACATGGTCATATTTCTTTAGCCATTTTGAAGCTCTCACCTGTTTGACTTTGGCAACATCCCGAATGAAGGTATCGTCATCCACAAAGTTCAGAAGCTGCTTAAGCTGGTCCAGGTCACGGATGTAGTCCTCACCAATCCTCTAAAGAGCATGATTACCACATCTGACAGTTAACACTTGGAAGACATGTAACATGATCTCTGAAATGGATATGCAGTGTCAACAATTTTATTTTGTTTAAACATCCTGGTTGATTTCTTTTAAATGATAAATGCAGCAGAACATTTCAGCTCAGGTGGTGCAAAGTGGTGGAGCCACAGGTGTTAAAAGTAGGTTTTACTGCTTTGAAATCCTATTTTAAAATAAGTCATTAAAATGAATGAAAGATTCAACAATATCTAGTTAATTGATATCAGCAATTAAACTGCAAAGGCAGAAGGAAAACTACAGAAAAAGACTGTCACACCAGGATCCACAGAGCTTACAAGGCTTTGTTGTGATTGTGTTATAAAAATGACTAAAATATCTTTAAAAATTAACTGCAAGCGTAATATGAGAAGCAACATTTAACTTTGTTGAAGAAGGTGTACTTCAATGACTCAGAAAACATTTGCTCCCCTTGAAGTTAACATTAGTTCTTACAGTGCATGATCTAAATACTGTCAAGTTTATTTCACACTTCAGCTCTTGTACAAATACTGTTAAGCTGAGCGGCTCATCTGACATATTTGAATATATTTATTATGGTCACACAAAGCCTGCAGCAGGATGTGGTTTCTGCTGTGACGCTAGTTGCTTTAGCTAGTTATGAGAACATGACCGGGTCTTGCTGGCTCTGAGCTCCTCATCCCATATCAGTAAAACAAGAGGGTATTTATTGTTTAGCAGGTCACAAAATCCAGATGTCCTGGAGGTTTAGTTGAGGTTACACAGCAGGGACATTGAAGACAGTGCACACATTTTTCTCTCATATCACCACCGTGTGAGAGATATGTGTAAGAGGATGCAAACTAATACAGAAAAAAAACATAAATTAATTAGTTTTCATTGTAAATTGACTTCTCCACGCATTAATGTGTGGAGTTGCGTGAGTGAGGTCTGGACTCTTCCTCTTTGCAAGGAGTATACTAGTGACTTTCAATCAGAAAAAAAGGGTCTGTAAATAAATGTTGCTAGTCAAATCCGTTTTTGCTAATTAATGCAAAGATTGTACTGCTACAGTGACGCAGCTAAAAACAAATAAATGCTACCAGTTGACTGACAAAATGGAAGTCAACTGACTAATCAAATGATCAACATTCAGGGGGGGCAGGGCTACAGAGAAGCAGATATTTTCAAAAAATCCACCCTTACATCCTTTGTAATGATGGTGTTATTAAGACAGTCTCCTATCCATTTCAGCTTTGAAAGAGCTCCAGCTGTCAGTGAGCTAATGCTTTCTTCACAGAAATGTTTTGAGATAAGTCCTCTAACTTCTCAACTCTATATTCAATGTGTACAAACAAAAACAAACACACCTCTGCGATAACTTCAGCCAGGCCAGGATTACACATGACCAGCCAGCGCCTGGGTGTGATGCCATTGGTCTTATTCTGAAACTTCTTAGGGTCGACGTCGTAGAAATCCTTGAACCTGAGGAGAAAAGGAGCACAGGAGAGCCATTCAAAAAGCTAATTTAAGTGATGTTTAAATGGGAAACGGGTGATTTTTCATTTTAGCCCTATTTTTTTTATGTTTTAGTGTCCAAAACAATGTGGGACAACAATTTTAATCAATCCAGAAGTGTGACTGTTGGAACAATGGATAGATGAACAAGCCAGTTTTAGTTTTGATTTTGTAAATGCAGCCTGGTGGCTTTGATGAGAGCAATAAAATATCTGTTTCAGGTTAAACAAAAAGATCATATTCTTTAACAACAAGGTCTATGTCTGTAGAGATCCTTAGCATGAGGTTGTCAGACACTTAGAATAACATTATGAGCCTGTCAGTGGCAAAACAAGCATTTTAGTTGACAAACATTGATGGCTCACATTGACTCAGAAGGATTACGTTGCATGCTGCAGCATTCTGGGCTCAATGCTGGACCAATTTCAAAAACTGCCGTCTCCATTAGTCATTTTAGCCACAAAGATGAGGGAAAAGAGTCCAGGTTAAAAGAAAATGTTTCTAAGTTAGCCTTTAATGTTATTATTTTTTTAACCTCTAACATGAAGCTGAATAGTTGTAATTAAAGAGGTGACAGCTTATTGCAGGTTCTTACTCACTAGTTATGTCAAATACACCTGTGGCCTTAGATTTCTTTACAGTAATGTTATACAAGCAAACACAAGTGTGAGAAGGATGAGGGTGAACTAGTTTTTCCTACACAGTGTTTTTGATGATTTCAGAGTGAATGCGGGCCACTCCGTTGACAGCGTGAGATCCCACAATGCAAAGGTGAGCCATGTTGATTTTCTTGACATCCCCTTCCTCAATCAGGGACATTCGGCGCAGGCGGTCAACATCTCCAGGGTAAAGCTTGGAGATGCGCTGGAGGGGTGAAGGACAGAGACACCTCAGTGGACATACAAAGCAGAGCTGTATACAAAAAAACATCTAATTAAACATTTATGTGTAAATACTCCTCCAGCTAAATGAAAAAAAAATCTTTACTGTTGAAAACACAGTTTATAGTTGCAGTGAAATACCTTTCACCTGTGTGTAACAGTTCATGCATCTTGTGGACATAACTAAGGTACTGTGACCATCGTCCTCACAGTGCAATCTATCTTTTTAAACAGAACCATGTCAATTAAATTGCATTCAGCATGTCTCAACAAATCTTTGTAATGTTAACAACAAATTAAAAAAAGTTTGAGTCTGGTATTATTCTGAGTTCTTGTGTGTTTGGGGCTTTAATCACAAACAGTACTCTCCATTACACCATAAGAATGTTTTTATACACTGTAAAAAAAATAGGAAATTATTTCACAAAAAAATATTAGTGACCCCAACCTCACACATTACTTAACTAAACTGGAATTGAACAGTTTGTAACTTGTTCAGTGTAATGTTTAACATGTGAGACAACTGAATTTTTTATAAAAATCTTAAATAAAAGTTCAGTTACAACTGTTGAGTTAAAGTGATAAGGGCTGCAAGATGCGCCTGACTTTCAGTAATGCTCACTATATCAAAAGTAAAGCAGCTACAATTCTAATCCCTCATGCAATAAGGTGCCTTATTAATCGGGTCAGCTCCTGTCGTACCTCCAGGTGCCTCTTGTTGATCTCATAGATGATGTCCAGGTGACGAGGCAGCAGGTTTTGGAAGAGGTCGACAGGCCAGCGCTCCAAGGCCTCAGGCAGGACGGTGTGGTTGGTGTAGGCACAGGTACGAACAACGATGTCCCAGGCCTGGACACACAGAGGACAAGAACAAAGATGAGTACAGGATGCAAAAATAATGTGTTAGTTATTTAGAGTATAATGGAGTTTTCCTGTTGTCTAGTATATTTTTTTTTTAACTGACAAGATTATCCAGTATTAGCAAGTGCATTTGCTGACATCCTGTCACAGAGTGTTTGAGTTCAGCTTTGACTCGTGTGTCATTCTGCTGTTGTCACCAAGCTGCTGTGTCATTGTTGCTGCAGTGTTGAAGGATGCAAAAAGACAGACTTGCTAGAAAGTGACTGCAGGACAATTCAGCTAAATTGCAGTAGCCACAGTTTTTGAATTGTGAGTCCAGCGCAAAAGTGTTGAGTCATTAACTCACAGCCTCTATCCAGGGTGTTGTAATAAATTCAAAGAACAGCTTGAGAGGGATGTTCGGTCTCTGCCTGTGTCTCCTGCATATGTCTGGTCATTACTATGTAAAGCAAGTAGGACTGCCAGTCTGTGAGTTTCAGTTTGTTGGAAAAACTGCTGACTGTTTGCTCATTTAAAAAGAGAGTGACCGACTCTCTGATCTAACAAGTTCTTTGTTTTAGGCACACAAAGGCCTCTGTTACTGCACTAATAAAAGGTCATGTACCTTCTCCCATGAGAGTTTCTCTGTGTCTACCAGGATCCTCATCAGCTCAGGGATGGCCAAAGCAGGATGGGTGTCATTCAGCTGGATGGCCACCTGCAGACCACAGACGAAGATAAAGATAAAGAACGAATAGCGCAAGTTTTGAAGATTCAGCAGAGCTACAACATCTGCACCCACCATGCAAGACTGCAGTCCAAGGAAAATGATATGAATGCAGTGAATATTTAACAGTGACCATGAAAAAATCCAGATGGCATACCTTTCAAATCACACACAACTAGATGCAGCAGACATAAATACTGCTGTCATCTGAAATGGTGTTATGATCATCACCGAAATTTGTAGGATATCATTCAAAAGGTTTACAAACAAAAGAGGATAAGAAAAGATATAGCCAAAAAAAATTAATATCAGTATGTGGTTGATATACTGTCAATTTTAACATATCATGAATTTTCATGAACTGTTCAGATATGATGGATCTCTCACCTTGTCTGGCAGTGTAGAAAGATCTAGTCGCACAAACTCTGTGGAGCCAAACTTGGAGGCTTTAAATCGACGAATGATGTCTTGAAGAGTTGCTGCTACAACAAAGTACTCTTGCTTCAGGCGCAGCTCCTTCCCCTCAAAGAACTGAAGAAACAGAATCATTACAGAAACATTGTGGAAAACAGTAACAGCTAGCATCTCATTTTTTACCCATGCTGATAAAATTTATGTTTTCCAGTCCAACACTTTAGCAAACAACTACTTATTCATACATCCAGAAGACACAGAGCAACAATAATAATTTTTAACTGTGCTAATGTTTGACTGGGGAATGTCGGTCCAATTAATCAAGATTATTTCATTCTTTAGCTGTGTGGGCCAGAAAACCAAGACAATGATCTGAAATTTGCTAAAAGGCTCTGAACTGAGTGGAAGTGCAGAGTTAGTAATAATTCTCTGTGGGTTTGTCACTCTGAAGAAGTCATTTGATACATTGTTGATATAAAAATATTAATATTCTTAAAGAATGATGTTTGTTGAGAACAGATGGTAAGTTAACTCGAAAAGTGATGTTTTTTTAACACTTTTGGATCAAATATTTTGTTACAATATCTGTATCAAATAAAAAAAAAAAATCATTAGTAACTTTTTGATTTGTCACATTTTGGTTGATCCTTAAAAAGACTTCTTTGGCTGTAAGAGGATCAGTCTGTTAGCTCATTTTAAGCACTGCTACCTATTTTGACCACTTATGCAACACTGACCCATCATCCATTAGATAGGTAGGATAGCTATGAGGGTCAATAAAAGAGTATATTAAGACAGTCTGTACAAAACATTAGCCTATTTGATTGTGACTGCTTCAGTTTCCTGCTTAGTCATATTTGGTTGGAGTAATGTCATCATGTACGCAACAATAACTCCACTCACATTGTCGTTGGGGTAGAGAACCCTGGAGATGTTCTCGGCCAGGTTTCTGTCCAGCACAGCCTGAATGTAGCCTCCAACGTTAACTGTGGGACAACAGCATTTACTCCTGCTGAGATTCTTAATCATTTTGTAATAAAACTTGTTCAGACTGTGTTCAGCATCGTGATGATTTCAGAATATAGATGGAAGCACTTACAGTCCTTGAGGTTAAAGTCACAGGGAGCTTTAGCTGACCACAGTCTCATGGTGTTGACAATGTTGTTTCTGTAGCCGGGGACTGGGGTGTCATAGGGGAGAGCCAGAACCACCTTGATCAAAATCAAACCAAAATGTGTAGTGAATACAGTGCTTATTATTCTAGTTCTGTAATAACTACACTATCAGAAGGCATTTTATCCATTTCATGAAAAGTCATTGACTGAACCAGTTTTGATGTCACACCTGTGTCTGTTTCCACTAACCTGTGTGTCGACCCATTTCACTCCTTCAGCTGTGTGTTCCACTCTTCCGTAAAAGTGGACTGGGCGCATGTATTCAGGGCGAGCCTTCTCCCAGGGGTTACCATAACGCAGCCAGTCGTCAGCTTCTTCCACCTGTAGAAACATGCAGCTGGGGTGACCTCAAATACTCTCAGACTTGGTTCAAAATATATCTAGCTCTTTCACAGTCAATTTTCTAGCCTCCACTTTAGTATGAGGCTCTTAAAACTGCCATCATCAATAAGAGTTTCAATGGTTTCATTAAATTTAACCTTTTTTCAACAAATCCCTTGAGTAAAGAGAAAATTCACATGCTCTGTTACATTAACTATGTGATTTATCATGATTCACTGCAAGGACACAGTCAGTTTCGATTTCAGGGAAGTAAAGATGACTTCTTCTGTGGAAAATATGAAAAAGGTTCTGTTTAAAAATATTAAATCTCTACAATAAAGGTTATGTCTGGAGGAGGAATTGCCCATTCAGGTATAAATAAGACTTTAATTTACCTTGCTTTCAATAAAATCACAATGAGAGTAGATTTAATCACAAAGAGGCCAATTACATAGAAACCACCAGGTGAACATACTTGCCAGCCACTGACAATTTTCTGATTGAAGATGCCAAACTCGTAGCGGATGCCATATCCATAAGCAGCCAGACCCAGAGAGGCCATGGAGTCCAGGAAACAAGCTGAGGAAACAAGTGGGGCGGCGGGGGTCTGCTTGAGACAAGGCTGTCCACATCACTAAACATCATTGTCTGTCAGCAGCTAAACAGGAGCAGGAGCAGGAGCTCACCAGCCAGACGACCCAGTCCACCGTTGCCTAGACCAGCATCTTCCTCTATGTCCTGCAGCTCCTCCATGTCCAAACCCAGCTGAAGAACACATCAACATAGTTTTACTGTGGATAATCAAAAAAATCAACAACATGCATGTTGTACCAGGGATGACACCCATTCATTTCTGAAGGGACTCACTAAACTCCAGACGTGTGCTGTCAAGCCAGTAATGCCCTGTAGGCAAAAGCATCAGTTTTTCAACCAGCTTCCTGTAGCTATTCCTGGCACTCGTAGACATTCAAGGGCCATATCATCAAGTTTACTGATAAAGGTCTGTTTTTTTGTCACAGGAAATTCTTCTCAGCTTGTGAAAAAAGTGGTATCGTCTGTTGCTCTAGAGAGCTGTGTCAACTCTGAGGATAATCCTCTGAGCTCAGTGTTGGCTTGAACAAAACAATTCATTACAGAGGGCCTGAGTTATAAACAGACTGAGCTTAAAAGACAACCAAAACTAAAAAATTCTTATATCATTATGACTTAAGTTTCATAACTAAAGTAAACATAAAGAGGTTACAATTAGATCCTTGTTGTGATGAAACGCAATCCCCTCATCGCAATTTCCGTCTAGAGAGGCTTAAAAATCACTTAAAATAAAGTAAAATGAAAAGGAACATGACTAGAACATAACTGTTCCTGACCAGATGTAGTTGCATCAGTCAACTATAGAAGAATCTACCATCTATTTTATAGGACATGTTTATTATTTTGAGATGTTGTGCATTTTACAGTAGCTTCATTGCTAAAAAGGAACCAAATTCCTGCGGCAGGGTCCAAACATAAAATGGAAAACTGGCACTAGAGTAGGGAAAGTGTGATGTTTGGATGTCCCTGTACTTTGTTTGGGGGTCCACTTACTTTTGGATTAGTAGTGTCCAATTATTTAGTCCTCTCTAAGTATAGAGCTGAGTGTGTGCTTGCACACAGAGCGACACTAATAATCAAGGAGGGACTTGTTTGGGTAAAGCACATCATCCCTGGTCATGCCTTTTCCCCGACAATCCTTTTCCTCACCTGGTACGTGGCTTCATCACAGGCGTTCTCCAAAGCCAGGTTAACCATGGTGTTCTGCAGAGTCCGGCCCATGTAGAACTCCAAGGAAAGGTAGTACACTCTCTGCCAGAAAACACAGAAAAACAACCTGAATGACTGAAACTTTGAACATTCTTTTAGTAATTCATACATAGACATGTCTATCCAAAATCCAAATCTACTGGTTCATATACAATGTAAAAAAATGGGAGTAAAAAAATCTGATTCCCAAAACAGTGAACTGAAATTCAACACATCTCTCAGGAGTACACCAAAAATAAAACATATGTGCTCCATTTAGTCTCTCTAATGACCCTGGAAAATTATCTCTAGGAGAAAACAACAGCTGCTGTCAGACGCAACAAAAGCAGGGCTATTACTGGCAGCTCCCCCAACATTATCTTACACTTCACAGAGAAGAGACTCAAACTACAAGCCCACTCTAACATGGAAGAATGCCTCTTCACAGCTCCACAAGAGAGTAAAAACTAACACAGACTTCTGAAATGAATAGATGTACTGATGCTGTCCCATAGATTATGTCTTGAACTGTATAAGGAAATGTTAAATGATGGGTTTTGTGTGTCCTCGCTGACATCTTGGCAGCCTCTCTGACCTTGGATGCCATGTGACTCTTCTGTTCCTGCAGCTGGTGGGGGTCGTATGAAAGAGCAGACATGGAAAAAAGTTCGTGCCAAAGTGACAAAGACATTTGATGGTCAGCATAAATAGGAGAGGTGATCTGTGCTGCTCTTCCAAAGATTACATGGCCTTCATTTGAATAGCAATCCACTTAACAGAAAGTTCATAGCAGGTATGTAATTTTGTTGCACTGTGTGATGAGTTAACCTTTTTATGTCATCAACACAGTTATTTATTACAGAAAATAGTGTCAATACCCCAGTTCAGTTTGGTACCCCAGTTAAAACTCTAGATCAGATTTAAGATTCAAATTTATTTTTTTTCAAATGGATTTTTTTGACGTAAATATATACAAAATACAAAATATGACCAGACCGATCCTTAAAATTTGTGCTTGTCCCAAACCTAACACTGCAAGTCTGCAACATTCCATTAAATGTTTAAAGATATTGAAATCATTTGCATCGTTTCCTCAGTTTTCCCTCAAAGTTTAACCATATTTGGACATTTTAAGACTTTGAATTTCCACTGGAATTCTCTTGAGCTAAATGGAGCCTGACTGACCCATGGTTGACCTGGCGAAGTTAGAGTTGAAGGTCAAAAGCAGGATTACTGAAACAAGGAGTTTCAAGCATGTTGAATTGTGAAGTTTAAGCCAGACACTCGCTCTCCATCAGACCACAGAGTGGCATTACGCAATGCAGCGTACTGTACCGGGCTAAGTGCAGCCTTATTTATTATACAGATGATGGCCCATTAAATTCTCAGCCTCCTGTTCCAGAAATACAAGAAAGCTCAGTGCTGTAAATGGAATGAAATGAGGTAAATAATAGTGAAAAAGTATGCAATGTGGCTTTTTCAGACCTGGTCACAGAGTGTGATCATTTCGTGATGCGTAGTGTGCACTGATGGGGATGGACAGAGGGCAGTGATGTTATATAACACAAATTTCAAAAACCAGTTGAGTCTCTTAATTTCACACGGTGCAGGATATTTCCAGTATTTTTTTACCAATCTAGAGCGACGAGACCGTGCATCGTTCCGGTGCAGCACGTTTTATCAGATCAAGGTTACTGAGGCAGATGTAGATGCATGAGCTGTACATTATGTAACAGAGAGCTTTGGTACAAAAAAAAGTCAGTGCGGTCTCTCCGTTACGAGCAGCATGCACACTGCTCACAGGCTCAAACTCTGTTTCAATACACTAGATGCGTCAAGAAAAAAAGCCGGAACATTTCTATAAAAGGATACAAAATAGCAAAGAGCGCGCGCGCACACAGGCACATGCACATGCACATGCACATGCACATGCACACACACTAACACACACACACGCACACCCACAGCCATCAATTGTGATACTGCAGCACAGGCGCCGCGCCCCCCTCCACTGCGCCCCCCACCCCCGGTCAGCTGTGTGTACGTGCAGGACTGCTGCATCCGCCCGCTGCTTACTTTTGGGTCTTTTTCATAATAATGCTGCTGCGTTCGGATCCAGCGGCCCACCAGGTGGTCCCGGACTGTGTTAGCCAGGGCAAAGTAGTAGTCCCGTTTGGTGGCCACATTTCGGTCTTTCACCAGGGTGAAGTGGAGATGCCGGTTAAAATTAGTTTTCAGGTCCGCAACGTTTTCCACCCCGGCCAGCCCACGGACCGAGATCTGCTTCCTCTTGTCCTGGTCTGTCAGCGGTTTTGCCATGCTTACTGACAGTTTCTGTGGAGTTTTTACTGAATGAAAACTTCAATTAAATTCCACTTGAAGGTCTGCCCACCCCCTTTCCGGCTCTCCTCTGAGCATAGACAGCCAGTGGAACGTGATGGTCTTGTCTGCTTTATATGTCACGTACTCTCTGTTAAGGTAGACCGAGGAAAGCAAGTATCCGGTTACCTCTTTCAAAATAAAATCTCGAAGTCGAGCCACTTGATGAACCATGGACGATTTGCAAGTGCGTCACAATTGTTCAGACACAAATATCCCACCTATAACAGATTGTCGAGGTGTGCAGTGTAGGTACGTTAAAGCTGTAGCTTTTTCAGCTAAAAAATACGTCATAGCTAAAGACTGCATTCCTCTCTCTTAATTTTGGTCAATTGCTTGCACTACTTGCACATAATAGTAATAAAATAATAATAGATACAGTAGTTTTGCACGTAGAACTGGTATATATTTTATAATGTCATACAATGAATTTTGGATAAAAACTGATAATGCCAAAGACACTTTTCAGTACTTTTTGACATACAGTGCCATTTGACCTTAATAGCAAGTTCATGAGAGTTAAATTAAAGAAAGTAATCATAATCAAAGCTCAATTTCTATAATTCTGGAGATATTTCAATCACACTCAAAGTTTTGTTAAGGCAAATGGAGCTCACTAAGCGGCCACAGACATCATACCTCAAGGTACACTTACTGGGTTTTTCTGGTAGTTTTAATTAAACAAACTACAAAAAACTACAACTTCTGAGAAATAACAAGATGTGTTGGAACGCTATGATGGTGGTGGTGGTGATGGGGTAATAAGTGAGTGTGCCTAATATTCCGGTCAAAATACAAGTACTATATTAGGTCATAAGAGCCATAAGAAAGCTTAAAAAGGTAAGTGGGCCTTGAATTACTTTTTTCCCTTAAATATCAAATTAACAATTCTTCCATGAGGAAGAAAATCACATTTCACTGGCTGTCTGGGCTCAGAGGAGAGTCAGAAAGGAGGTGGGCAGACCATCAAAAAAATATCAATCCCCACTTTAACTTGTTGCCCTACTTGTGTGCAGGCTTGATTAAATCATAAGTATTGAGGGTGACACAAATAGAAACAGAACCGATTACACTGTTTAAATGTACTGTGTTCCCCGGAGTCTTTGTGCTTTCTCATCTCGCAGATTCCCATGGACTGAGGTTGCACCGGGATTGCTGATCTTAGCT
>JAQMCX010000039.1:977788-991949 GCA_029814765.1 Acanthurus leucopareius | reverse complement strand
TATAATGCGGTGCGCCCTATATATGAAAACAGTTTTAAAATAGGCCATTTATTGAAGGTGCGCCTTATAATCCGATGTGCCTTATAGTGTGGAAAATACGGTAATTCAGCAAATTGGTATCTCATAATGCAGTGTATTTTTCTCTTTCTTTCTTTCTTTCTTTCTCTAAAGGTAGACCTGATCTGCATCTAAATTTGTTTTAACCATCTGACACTCTGTGTTGTGTATATTGTGTAGTGAGTTAAAGAACAGTTTCGGATACAGCTTTTTTGTCGTCTTACTCTGTTGCCATGGCAGTGCTGTACTAGTTGCCATACTGCTGGTAGGAGGAGGAGGAGGAGCCTGCTGTTGCCATGGTGGCAAAGGTCCAGAAGGGGGAGGAGGTGGTTGGTTGCTAGGGGGAGGGGGTGGAGGTGGCATCATGCCCATTGGAGGTGGCAGCAGACCTAAAGGATCATCAAAAAGTCAAACATGTTTTAGTAAAGTTTTGGTGCCACAGTGCATTTTCCTTGACCCAAAACATGGAGAAGTTTATCCTGTTGCAGATTTGAATTTGGTCATTGTCTTTCTCACCAACTTACGAGCCATAATAAATGTACTCTAGACAAGAAGCTCATGCAGAAGACAAGCTGTGCCCACCTGGTATTATATGTATCCCCAGTCAATTGACCATGAGTGGACAGCTTTTAGTCTTGAAATGCAATTTCTCAGAGCACCTTCTAAGTGAATAAAGTAATAAACATGCTAACATGCTAAATGGCGACTGCACTAAATTCTGTACCCAATGTTTTTTTTCAAAAATAATTTTAAGTTCACAGATCTGAATCTTGGCCTAAATTTTTTAAATCAAGCAAAAATAAAATACAATTCTTTGTAACCATAACATTTTAATGGTGTTTTATTACTCCAATCAAAACTATCAACTACAGATAATAGTGAAGTAAACACACTGTCTGGAATAAGTTTTTGTGGGTAATGATTCACCCCAACCCCAGTAATAATTACAGTTGAAAAACTAACTGAGCAGTACAGGGAATATTTCATTTTCTGACCCGTGTTTAATCCTATCCATGAATGAAACTCCAAAAAGCAATAAAGGTTAGCCCATACCCATTGGATGTCCGTGAGGTCCTGGACCCTGGCCCATTGGAGGAGGAGGAGGCTGCATCCAGGGGGGAGGCAGGCTGTTTGGGTTAGGTGGCATAGGAGGGCCTCCCATGTTGGGCATGGGGGGAGGGAAGTTGTGGGGTCCTCCATGGCCACCAGGCCCTCCATGCATGCCATGGAAGTTCCTGTTCTCAGTTGGACCAGAGCTCATCCAAGGAGGTCGGTTTTGCTGTTGACAAACAGTTATATCAGACAATATTCTACACCAACAGAAGTTTGGAAATCATGTTGATGTCAACTTACCGGTGGTGGCTGGTTATTGTTGGGTCCCGAGGCCCGAGGTGCTCCCCCCTGGGTGCTAGAGTGTCCTCCACCAGAGGTGGGGACGGGAGCCTCTCCCAGCTCAGCCATGAGAGACAGATACTCCTTGTCCATACGAGCCTTGTCCTGGGCCGACTGAGGAGGCTCGCCACCTGTCGCTCTATGAGCAGCGAATGAGCTGGACAAAGCAACACAAACATTATCAGAACACGATATATACCAAGGAATTAACAAATTACACTTTTGTGAGAAGATCAAGTGGTCATCACCTGGTGTACTTGCAGTCAGAGGAGATGTGGCCTGCTCCACCACACTTGGTACAGAGGGTGGTGTTGGTGATGCTGCGAGGCTCAGTGTTCTGCCAAGGACGAAGGATCCTATAGAGATGGACACATTCTAAGTCTAAAATTCTTCAGTGATGCTCTGAAGTTAAAATCTTATAATGGACATTCTCATCAGTTTCCATGCTTCTTCTCTCATGCCTACACATTTATTACCAATAATCTCCCAATATTGGACTGTGCATGCTCTACCATTGTCTAAGGTGTTTCACTGACCTATTGTCATCTTCTCTTAGGGTGCCATTCAGCCTGGCCAGCTCTCTCAGCTGCATCTTTCGTAGGTCATTCTGATCCTCTGGTGTCTCAATGCCCTGCTTTAGAATGTTGCGAATCTAAAGACATAATTTTTTTCATCATAACTATACTGTACATTGAATATACTCCAAAAGGAAATTGAATACACATAGAAATAAATGTTTCAATCAGGTAATTTAAGTTTTAAAAGCTGAACAAAGAAGAAATGTCTAAAAGGAGTATGATGTATCAGAACAGTTGAGTTGATCTGACCTGCTCCACAGCTTTTTTGACGTTCTCCATTGTGTTGGCAGTGACCAAGGCATGCAGAGGCTCATCTTCCCCTGGAAGCATTTGTCCATCCTTTCGACCTACTTTTCCCTCCTTCACAGAGCCCTTACCCCGGATCATGATCTTAGCACAACACTCCTTCTCAATATTCTTCAGCGTGTTACCACTGGTAAAACCAAAGAGGAAAACATGAGAATCCAACCAAGTTTGAACTTTACTGACTGTGAACTTAGTAGCAATAGAAGCTTTGGAAACCTGCAACATGACAGTTTTATTAAATCCAATTTACCGTGGACCAATTAGTAGACCAACAAAGTTGATTTCAGGATACTCATCTTGGGGGATCATAACTTTGTCATTGACTCTGGTGGCTGGGGGCCTACAGAAAACAAATTTAAGACAAGCATTTACTGGAAGCCATGAAAAGCTTTCTAATTATCTTTAGAGTCAAACTTATAAAGAGATCCAAGAGCTTATTCAATTGCAGTACCTTATCAACCAGTAACCTGGACAGTCCCACTATCAGAACTTTTAAAAGACTTTTGATACCGCTTGTGCTTCCACCTTTCTGTAATATTTTTCTGTAGGGGGCAGTGAAATCCCCTTCAATTTTTTCATTTGCTTTTTTTGGGCAAATTCATACAAAGTGTATCTGCAACCAAAAAATCTTAAAACAGATGGTCAGTGAACAACAAACAAATAATGCATACTTATAGTCTGCAGGAGGTTTAAAGTCAGGGTTGAGTCCAACCATCTCAGTGATGAGGGAGTGACGCTCCTCCTCAATCTTCTTTCGTGTGCGGTATTCACGGGTGTTTAACCTTTTGCCCTCACTGTTGTAGATGGGCTCTGGAGAAGGAGACCTTAAATGGCAGAAAAAAGACAAAAAAAAGGACATCATTAATACCTTTCTAGAAATGGAGTCAGTAACAATTACAAAGGCTCCCTACAGCTAACTAAGACTAAAAATTTCAGATCTTAGTATGGAATTTTGAATCAGTGGGTACAGCCATGTCTTAGAAACAATGATAAATTTGAAAAATAGTTATGGAAATTTGGAACTACTAAAAGAATTCTCAATGTGTGACTCATAGCCACTGAAAGAACAAACTCAAAACAAAAGAAAATTATGCTGGAACTCTGCACTGACAATTCATAGGCTAGGGTCTATTCTTTAAACAATTCAGGGTAAATAGGGGGCAACCAAAACTGTATGGTGGTAATTAACCCAATACACTGGAGGGGCATAAACCACAAGGGAAAAAAAAAACATGGCCATAACCAAACCTGCATACAGGATTGTTGGCCTACAAGAAAGGAAAGTTGGAGGTAAGAAAAAGAAACCAAAGCAAAAATTGCAATCTTAAGCAGAAATGCTGGCTTTGAGAGTTGCTTGGTGTTGACGTGGCGAAAGAGGTCCGTACCTCCCCTTGGATGCTGAAAACCTGTGTTGCTGCATTAAGGAGGCTCTGTGCTTGAAAAAGGGTTAGGTTGATGTGGGGTAATTTGGGTTAGAGAAAAGGAATTAAGATTAGATATCCACCTTTTCCTATGCTCTCCCATCAGAGAGCCGCATTTGTGCCCATATGATGCGAAGAGTGAGGACAAAAAAAATACGTTTTTCCTTTTATGATTCAAACTTCCAACGGTGACAACCTGAAACATTCCCAGTTGGTTCTGTCACATTAGATCGGGGAGCTATTTAAAAGAGTGCTGCAGCTCTGCAAGCAGCTCTGCAATCAACTTTTTAGGTTGCTGTGGAAATGTCTGATTATGAATAGAAAGTCTACACAGTGTACAGACAGGGACTCTAGCTAGTAAAGATCAGCTTCACACACTCCTGAGAGCGAGCCACTTCCTGCGGGAACAGATCCTTATGGAAACTATGTCATAAGCTGGCCACTGCTTTTCCAGAAGTTTTTCTTCCAGACTTCAAGAGTCCAGAGGGAAAACTGGAACATGCCCCCTTCCCCCCTGGGTGAAAATGTTTAAAGCCACGTTACGGGAAAACCAGAGATGACCAGCAACAAATAATTTGGCAAGTCAAGGACAAAACCTTTCGATCACTGGTACGTTAGGATGTACGCTACATATGCCATGAGGTATGTCATCACTGGCAAAAAGTTACATAATATTCCAAAGTTAGAAAAAAGTCAAGCAAGGCAATATCAAGTGATTGAACTTGTGTAAATCTGTGGTGACCAACAAAATTTTTCAAAGTGCCAATTCATTTGAACTATTCCAATTTTGAAGCTGCTCAAGCTTTAGTATTGATCATTTTACAATCAACACTATAAAATGATTTTACATAGAATAAGGTGTGTTGACTCAAACCTGTGTCAGAAAAAAAATCTCAATACATTATGCATCATACACAGTAAGTATTCATATATTCACAAATCACTCTACATCAAACACTGAAAGCAAGAAGTGGGTGAAACCATGATGCATAAATGCTAGTTGGCTAAATTTAAATCAAAGACTCAACTGTCAAGTCAAAGAGAAATAATCAAAATATTCAAGACAGTCCTCCTTGTTCTGGCAGTGACATGGTAAATTGTTTAGACAGAAATACATCTAAACTCAATTTACACTGACCTATATACAGTGGGTTACCCAAGCATTCATATGTCCTGTCCCTTTCACTTTGAACACCTATCACAAAACTATTCTTAACTTAAGTTTTTGTTGCTTATTTTGCTCAATACTGAAACACTCTTTGAATACCTCACAATGAAATTGACGAAAAAGAAAAATCAAGACTAAACTCAAGAATGATAGTTGCTCAGCCCAAAGCTAAATTCTCCCTCTGAAGAAAACCAAATAGATTTAACTGAGCTCCAAAATGCCAGAAAGTAAACCTTGAGGTAAATTTTTATTTGCCAAAATACTGTTTCCACAGTCAGGAAAGAACAAATTGTATACATTTTAACTATTTGTTAAAAATTTAAGTAATATAATTTTGTACTTGGGAAAATTGCTTTCATGCAAGATTTATTTAAAAAGATGACTATATTTTAATATAATAAATTAAGAACGTAATAGAATTTGTGTCTTACTTTGATATAAATGCAGACTTATGAACATTTAAAAAAAACTTTTTTTCTTCCAAGGAGATATTCACACATTGAACTATCTTAAATGCAGGTGTGTTGGACAGTATCACTTCAGTGTTCAGAAATCACAAGTGCTCTTGATGACAGTTCTGGGGAAATGAAACCTTAGTGAAGTTCAATCAATTGTGATGCTTATCAAGAGCAGTGTGTGGGATTTACTTTTCTGAAGACTGAAAAGACCTTTAAGTTAATATTTACCGTTACCAATTAAATATAAGCTACAAATAATAACAAAAACTGCCCAGTAGCAACCCAGCAGCAGCAAATGCACATTTATGTTTGCTTACTGGCAATGACATGATGAGCAGTCTCTGAGAGCTTTATAATTATATGAACCTAATTTCCTTCAGTACTTGGCTTTGACAATGTAAAAAAAAACTAATATATTTTTAACAACCAGCCACTCACTTAGGAGACATCTAACTAAATGCTACCTCTGCCCACTAATACTACTATGCAATCTCAGAATTTGGCTAACAACCACACATGTACTGAAAAAATCAACATTTGTCTTCCATAAAGTGAAGAAGGTAGAGAAAATGTTACTGTTCATGGGTTTAATCTTTTTCCGACCTGTCCTCAGGGTTAACAGGGATTCCCAGGTCTCCTGTACGCAGTTTACGAGTCAGGTCTTCAATCTGCAGTTGGACTGGAAGAATTCAGGTTAGGAAAGAAAAACAAGGATGGAGAGAAATGTGGTTACCACAACAACATCATAGAGACAACGCTCTGCACATTAGAGCACTGCCTCATACATTACTGAGGTAAAGACAAATGTTGAGTCTGTTAAATAAAGCAAAGAAGACCAAACATCTGGTTGGACTCTTAAGTATGAAACCAATTTATCACATCAAAGGAACACGTTACTGAAAATAAATAAGTACTAGGGACTGTTTACATTAGCGTAAACAGGACTAACTTTTTTGCAGACAATGATTTAACGTAGCAACATATCATAGAAGGTGACTAGACCACGGTTTCAGTTTAATGCCTGCCAACCACTGATATTTCAGACCTGAGCTGTGTTGTTGTTCCACAAAGATAGGGCTTTACATTTTGCAGCATACAGCTTTGGCATTTTAAGAACAGATCAAGTCTAAAAATCATTGATTGGGCTTTATAAGTGTTGCGCATTTCAATTACACAGTGATCACAGTCACTATTTGCACTCCACAGATCTAACACTGAGGGGCTGCAGTGATATAGAGACAAATATTACATTTAGAAGGCCATGAATAAATAAATCAGTCATCCCATGCACATTATGAAAGTTGAAATGAAATACCGCCCAAAAACAAATATTCACTGGTCACTGAAAAAATTACTCTGGATTATAGAGATGAATACAGGCCCTGTGAATTGTGGTTCACAGCTTTTTCATCTTAAAACGCTTCCCTTGGACAGTTTTAGGGGATCTATTGAATGAGCAAAGGAAACGATAAGTGTGACAGTGGAGGGTGGGCACAAATGAATGTTTACATACCAAAGAACAACAACCATTACCAATGAGTGAATAACATCAATAACGATGCCAGTTATTGACAAAAAGAACTAATCTGCTTCAAAATACCCTGTTGAGGGCCTGTGAAGGCAGTATGTTGGTGCTACACTGCTGCTGGAAGGCATTTGTGGTTTATTCTTTTATTCATTTATTTCTTTTGCGTGATCACTTTTTTCTTAAACAGGCCAGACTGTGAACACAATAACACGTTTCACAATTTATAACGCCACTGGATTAGCTTGCTAAGTGATTTCAGTATGGTGAATTGACTTGCCATTGAAGCAGCATTGCTCACACTTAGACCAGTATATACAGAAGCACATTAACATATTAGGACGTTATGAGTAACACCTCCATGCACAGAAACAATACTGATGAGGTGTAGGGGATCAAGCAAGACTGTGAGCAGTGACCTGCAGCTTAGGACAGCAAGCAGTGTTTCATCATTCATCTCTAACTCCTCTTGCTAATGGTGTTCCAATGGTATGCAAACTGTACAACCACAGAAACACTTGCCACAGCAGAACCACTTCCATCAAAGAGAAACAACCTCAATTAACACTGTACATCATCAGGTTATAATCATTGCTCATCAGAAATGATTGCTTTGTCTCAATAGTTGGAGCAAAATCAACCACTTTGAGTAATGCAGTACAGTTACTGTAAAATGTGTGGGAAATGTGATTCAAAGTTTTTACTAAGTAACACATCTAATGTGTGCCTTTTGAGAGCTCCAACTGTTGGGAATTCAGCAAACAGGACATATGTTTAACATTAATACTCATATGCACCATGTAAGGAAACTAGAAAATCAAACAGATGTAATTGATGACACATATTATGGGACCAAACTGCATTTACAATTTACATTGCAACCTTACTTAACATAAGAAACTTGCAAGTATTTACCTATATAGGCTCTCTCTTGATCCCGGGTCAGTCCAGGGGGAATGACAGTAGGCATGCCTGGTATGACTGTCTTCTGATCAGGCGTCTCGCTGCTCCAACGACTCTTCTTTCTTTGTTTCTTTTGACCGAAATCTACCGAGAGAGACGGAAAGAATAAACATCAGTCAAAGCTCAGCTGGGTAACGCTTTAGCTGTGAATTCAAACGACACTCAACATGACCTTGTTTGTATGTAGAGGTAACCGAAATGGCTAGTTTTCTACTTGTCATATTTGATCAGACACTAAGGGGTTCCACTGCACTATAATTTCTTGCGTCCAGGGTATGAGTTCTCATTTACCCTTAGGATGGCATTAGATTAAATGGACTCCTGTTTAGTACGCACGTAGAATCCCTTAAAAGTTGAGAAAAGAAAACCGTGCTCTGCCATCTTAAAAAGAAAGTTGAACAACAAAATCAAAGTTATATGGACGTTCTATCAATAACACAGTGCCAAGCTAACGTTAATGTGTTACTAGCAGATGCCAAACATTAAATTACATAGATTATTACTCAACAACGGTTCGACGTCCGCAGTGACATGCGACAATTGTAACACTAGACGAGGATATTTACACCCTGGTCAATGCAAACCTAGGTGACTCCACGTTAACGTTGACTTGTATTCGTGTGCTAACTAACATAAGCTCGGCGGTCTCCATTTCGTGCCTTGGCTCGATGTGGGGCCTTTAACCCGTGTAACTTTGCTAGCTGGCTAGCGTTACCTCATGCTGCTTCAAGTGTTAGCGTGCTAATGCTAGTAACGTTAACGTTAGCTGACGCTCGATTTACCTACCTTTTGACAGTCCACCCCCTGTAGGTGGAGGTTGTTGGACCTGGGTCGCAAAACCTGTCCCTGGGTTGAACTGATGCGATGGAAATGAAGCGCTTGACATCGCGGGCTGAAAACCCTGTAAAGAAGGAAAGGACGCGGGTGGCCCCGGCGTTGGCATCAACCCGTTCCCTGCACCAGGCCCGGCATCAAATCCTCGTTTAGCGCCAATACTGGGGTGCAACTTCCCTAAAGGAGTTGCGTTTGCTCCCGTGGCCATTTTCGGTGTACCCTAATGATTTAGTTTCCGTGAAACGTCAGACGATTCAGAAATAAACTTATTTAAGTGTAAAAAATAAACTTACAAAGTATAGTCTACAACACCCTTTAACATTACTTTAATCAAAATGGCGCCTTGCAGAAAGCCACAAAGGATGATTCCATGGAAGTCCGCTGTAGTATAAAGCATTTCTATTGGCCTGACCAAACTCCTCCCCAGAGGCCGTGCTTTATTGGGTTATTTTTTTTCTTATCCTCATTCTGCAAACTGATTGGTTTATATGCCTATCAACCATGTCATACGTTTTTATTCCTCTCTAACAAACCTTAATACACCCATGTAAAAAACCAAAAACTAAAGAAGCTTATCCCGTACCAAAATCTTATGACACTTAACAACACGTATTATCCTTGCATTTTTTTTTGTTGCAATTTCTGCATGAATTTTTAATCGTTAAATCTTCCTTTTATCGTCTCTTCCTATAAATTAAAATTGAAGGCACTTTATGTACCATCAGTGAAAATAAAAGTATTAAATATTATTTAAATTAGTTTATAAATTATTTAAATTAGCATGTATGTGCTATAGTGAATACATTTATATGAATACCACGGGGTTGGAATTTGTGTTGCATCAATCGCCTTACTTTCAAAGCTCCAGAACTGGCTCCAGAACTTCAAATCACTGCTGTTGTCTTAACATAAAATCTTGGCCAGTATGAATGCTGACCTGGCTATTCATTCTAATGTGGCTAGTTATACATAAAGGGCTAAAACATGCACATGCTAATGTTATTTTTTAATTGCAAGCTAATTTACTGTATTGTGCACCCTATTGTACCTGGTCATTATGTCATACATTTTAGATATGGTCAAGAACTTTCAATATCATCAGTTCTCTGTAGACTGAATTGATTTTCCATAAAGTATCATTTTTACTGAAGTGGTCAACCTTACCCTTGAACTTTTGATGGATTGGTGCACTTTGATGTTAATGCCATTGGAGCATATACTGAATGAGCACAAACAACACACAGGTCACTGTCCTTAGACTTTTGACATTTTTATTTTAACCTGTAAGAACATAGACAGTCAGCATAGGCAATTGAGTTCATTGTCCTTATGAAACTACGACATATGTTAAAAGGTGTGAAGCCTCATATTTATCACACCAATGAAAATCTATTATGTAAATATGCCTTTCAACAAAAAACAATCACAATGAACCTTGATAAAAAGCACTAAAACTTCAAAAAAGATTTGACATAAACCAAAAACAAAAATTTAGCCATTCTTTTACACTGTGCAGATCTGTATTTGGTACAAGTGTGGCATTAACAATGTGAACTTACACAAACACCAATACACTAAAATGCACATAATAATACAATAGTTGCAAATGAAAAGAATTTAATAAATTTTAGTCATGTAACCTGAAGACTCACCTTTAAAACATGCACTATGCACTAATTTAATTTACTTCTGTTAAGTCTAGTCTAGCGTATAAACGTATAGCTACTTTCAGAGGGGAAAAAAATTGTCTTTACAGTATGATGAATAGATTTCAACCAGGCTACAGATGTACACAGTATCTGCACCTCCACCTCCACGTGTTGGTCAAGCCATCTTTTGCACCAATACCACAACATGTAAAAGGGAAAATGAAAGACGGTCAATGGAGGATATGTTTACTGCATTTTGAAGTATAACCTGGAATGAGATCAGCATAATGTCAATGCATTAACCATTCACAATCAAATCAAAGCACTGCCTATAATGAGTGACAAGCTTTATGGTAACCTTATTCATACTACCCACTCACCTCAAATACACAGAGGGCTGACTTTCCATCTATATTATTACCAATATTACCAATGAGATATACTGTCAAATGTTTAATTTTCAGTGATTCCAATGGCACTTAGGCTAGCCTATACCCTAAATGTCAGGCAGCTCCACCTGCCTGTGTGGGACAAGGATTAGTATGTATATCGTGCCCGCTCAGTGCCGGGATCTCGCGGATGGTCATAGGTAGAACTTCTTGGTAGGGCGGGCACCGGAGAGAGGCGCGAACGCTCATATGTATACCCATCTGCCTCAGCAGGAACTCTCCGAATCGGACTCCGGTCACGTGCGTAGTATGAGGAGACTGGGGCTGGTGGAGGAGGAACGGGGCACTCAAATGGGTCATGGCTAGAGGGGGGCAGACGTTCCCTCATTAAAGCTGTGGAGGAGGATGCTGATGGAGCAGGCAAGGGGACAGCGCGACGTTCTTCGAAATAACTGCCTCCGTAAGAATTGGCCCTGTACTTTTCGTAGTAGTCCACGACCCCGTACGGATCTCTTTCCTCGTAAGGCGACCGTCGCATCGGGTAGGCTGGTACCGCGCCATAGAGTGAGCTGTTGCTCCTGTATGCGGCCTCGCTGCCATACATCCGAGCCATGCTATGTTCAGCAACAGCGCTTATGCCGTAACCTGGGTGCGGCCCATATCTCATTGCACTCTCGTAGCCTGCGCCCCTTCTGTAACCTGCCATGCTGCTGCTGTGACCAGAACCCCGGGAAAAACCATGTACTGGAGCATAGCCACCACCATAATCTGGATCGCCACTGAAGTCCGGGTGATAACCCCTGCTTCGACCACGCCCACCAAATCTCGAGGCATCGTATCCATCAGACTTTGGCTCTGAGCCGTTTCTGTGGTAGCCATTTTGGTCTAGAGGGCATTCTTTGGACCAGTGGCCTTCCTGCCCGCACCGATAACAACCCGATCTGTCTCCCATTCCCGGCGCAGTACGCAGGCGGCTAGTCGAAAGCTTCACACTCATCAGTTTGCCTTAAAAAGAAAAGACCCAATGAGGACTTATGCCTGCATTTATTCCAAATAATGTTTGACATTTTCTGCCTAGCATACAAAAGTTTCCTAAGCCACCAGTCTGGTAAAACGCTACATTATATTCCAAAAGTAGCAAAAAGATATTGCTCATGATTTAAGCATTCAAATACTTATTAAAGCTGAAATCCGTAACTTTCCTCACATTTCTCGCCTGCAGTGGTAAAAGGTAACTGAGATGCTGATCATACAATAGCGAAGAAAGTGGAGTTTGTCATGAAAGGTTGCACGTAAGCTTGCTATTGGGAGGAGCTAATTTTTAACATAAACAAGTAAGCAAAGTATCACAGCTCGACTTATAATTTCATTGTAGCTACAAGCGTTCGCGTAACGCAAAAAATTGTCATGTGCCCATTTTGTTAAACATTACCAAGGATCATGCAAATCCTAAATGTATGACCAGACAAACCTTTGAACACGTGCAGTAACCAAATGAAGTATAAACAGAAACCCACATGCATCTATGTTGGTGTTTATCCAGTCCTTAATTGGCCTATGTAGTTGGCTTTTGATTTGTAAAAAATACATAATATGTGCAGATTACAGATTTGTTCTGTAATAGATTACTTCCAATGTGATATTGACTGTATATGCTTTAACAGTCTGAAGAGGTGTGTTCTGACAAGTCAATTATTAACTGTAGATGGTGCCAGTGTGTGTTTCACAACTGATAGACATACAGATGGATACTACCAATGACATTACGGATACCAGCTTTAAAAATTAATACATAGTGCTGCCTGACTTTTTCCAGTTTAACAGTATTCATTTATCTTTCTCTAGTTACTCACCTGTGGTCAATCCATTACTTACCAATCAATTCAAAAGAATGGAATTAAATCTTCCTGAAACTATATCCTTAATATAAGGTATACTCCCATTAAGCCCAGCCCAAAAGTTCACCTTTAAAAGCTGTGTTGTCTAACTGATTAATGGCCTCCATGGCATCCTCCATTCGCTCCATGTGAACAAAAGCATAGTTTTTTACTATGTCACACTCCAACACAGCACCAAACTCTTCAAACTTGGCCCTCAGCTCCTGGTTGGTACAAGCAATGTTGCCAACATGTAGTTTAGTGGATCCTTTTGACTTGCCACGGCTCAATTCCACATTCATTGGCTGGCCATTTAGCTCATAATGGTGCAGGTTGCGAATGGCTTCTTCTGCCTCTGCTTTGTCATCCATATGCACAAAGCCAAAGTTCTTGACAATGGTGCATTCTGCAATCTTGCCATACTGGGAGAAGAGAGAGCGAAGTTCATCAGATGTAGTGTCTGGTGACAAGTTCCCGATGAATATTTTCACCATTTTGAAGCATTCACGTCTCTAAGGGAGGAGAGAGAGCAAGATTATTGGTACCATAATTCTATTGACTCAATTAAGAATCTGACCAGTTGGCTGACCCTTAATCCAATGTATCATCTCTATCATTTGGGAGATTTAAGCCTTGATTTGCATTCATTAACTAACATTAAATTGGTTTCCTGCAACTTCAGTGTAGATAGTCAAACTGTAATACGTGATCAGATTAACCATACTAAAATTGAATGCTTAGAGTATCACCAAGTTCATATAAGGATCAGCTTTAAAAAATCTTCTCCAAATCCACACGATTTCAGCTGCTGCATCCTACAATAACACATGTATGAATTTCTTACATTATGCTTTGTGTGCAAGCCACTAAGAATTTTTAGGGAAAACAAGGAAAAATACTTCATCCTTTTTACAAAGTAAGTTACTGTAATAACTTTTAAGGCACTACAAGAAATTTCCACTAACACATTTCCAGCTACATACAAGGACTTTTCTGAAACACTCATTGATTCCAAAAGCTATAAAACTCAAAAAAGGAAGATGGGGAAAGATTGGATTATACATATATGTATGCAGTGGAAAACTTCTATTGTTTTCAGATCATTTTTTCTGCAAAGCTGTTTTTTTAGAAACAAACAAAAATTTGCATGGCAGTGCACAAAAGATGAGTTGGAAATCATCAGCACTCACCAGTGAGTATTTAATACTGTTTAATGATGCACAGCAGTGGATAGAAATGAACAAATTTTAGCCCTCGGCCTTCCTCAGTGCTAAACAGCAAATCAACATGTGGCAGGGAATGTTAGTATAGTGGTGCCTGTCATATATAAAATGAATGTATGGGAAATGCTGCATTATGGCCATTAAAATTCAGATTTCTGAACTTGAATGAACAATGTCTGTTTTGGTTTCTGTGTGATTATTATTAGGGCCGGGACTTTAACGCGTTAATTTCGATCAATTAATCATAAAGATTTTAACGCGATAAAGATTTTAACGCGATTAATTGTTTCCTTTCCAAGAGTCCGCATGCGGAACCTTCCT
>JAQMCX010000039.1:937776-958955 GCA_029814765.1 Acanthurus leucopareius | reverse complement strand
CCCCCCCCCCCCCCCCCCCCCCCCCCCCCCCCCCCCCCCCCCCCCCCCCCCCCCCCCCCCCCCCCCCCCCCACCCCAGACTGACTCCTATTGGTTTCTGCTGCTCAATGGTATTGAGGATATTATGACTGAGTTTTAACTGCCAAAACCTGGGGCCAATTTAAGTGTCATTCTGGTTTATTACAACTAACATCTTATTCTCACAGTTGTGGCCATCATTTCTATCCTGTGCAGTAAAAAGCTGACTGCACAGGACTGTAGCTGTCATTGGACATACTACAGATCAGCTGCACAGCACTTTGCAGTCCCATGTGTGTTTATTTATCTAGTTACAAATACTGTTTACAGATATAGGACTTACACAGCATTAATGTTACTGATCAAAAACTACAAAAATAGGATGGTGTAATAAGTTGTAATAGACCAGACTGATGATTGGTATGCTAAAACTAGTATTCATCACTGCATTATTGCTACTACGTTTTGCAATGACAACTGCAACTTTTGTGCTCCCCTTATCTTTGCTGACTGGATCCTACCTTGTTATTACTATTAACACCCTTACTATCAGGAACATCAGGAATAGTGCTATTTCTATTACAACTAAAACCATCCATGCAAGTCAGATGGAGATTCCTTACTCTTTTAAACACTCTGAGGTCTTAATAATCACATTCTGTCAGGAAGGAAACACTCTTTAATTATGTTGTAGTGCCAAAAAGTGCTCCTAAATCCACAGGCCCAATTTGGCAGTTTAGATGCTGTTACATGACCTGCAATTCCACACTTAGATACTCAGACCATATGAAAAACCACTTGCCCAAAAGGGGATATTACACAGTCATCATTCAGAATGAATGACAAGACATACGCATTTTGCCATTGTTGGTAACAAGAAATCATTTCATTTAATAATTAATTTCAGGTTGTGTCATATTGTAGCACTGTATCAAGTTCTTGTTACTGCTGCTAACTTTGTGTTTTCTATGTCATTCTTTTATTGTTTCTCATTTTATTTGATATATTCACCTCTCTATTTGTTTTCATTGCATCACTTCCTGCCTTTTTGGTTGCCTAAACTGCCCAGATTAATTTCCCTTATCCCTCATTGACCTTCTCTCTCTAGTGCTTGTCATCAGCATGTTCCCTTTTTCAGTGCCATACATCCTAGTACCTCGTGTAAAGTGTTTCAGTCTTTCAGTCTTTCAGTCTTTCCTAGTGTTTTGTCTCCTGGTGTTTTTGGTTTTTGGTAATTGCACTGCTGTGTAATAAAGAGAACATCCTCTCTGTCTCTTTGTAGCTTACAGACATTTCTTCATAAAATTGCATCAAAATAATGTCTGTCTCAATACCAAAACCAAAAGTCTCTGCTAAATGCAGGTCAGGTTTTCTTTTTCGGGAAATCTATGGATTTAGGAACACTAATGGACACTTTTAAAAAATATACAGAGTGCATTGTTAACAGAAGTGAAGATTTTGTGAAGTTTTTCCATTGTTGTCCTTAGGTTAACTATTGAGAGGCATTCTGTACAGCTGTGACACCTCAACAGAAACAGGAAACTATTCCCCATGCAGAACGCAGGTTACAGACTAAAGAAGAAAAGAAGAAAAAAACAGAACTAAGTCTTACGGTGAGTTATCTTCATCTCCAGACAGACTCCAGTCATCATCATAAGAGCCCTGCTAGAATTGGAACCACAACAGAACCTTTGGTTATACTAATTTATATTCATGGATATCATCAGTATACAGCACTGTCACAAACATAACTTGCATAAAGAAGTGCATTACCATATCAGGATAAGGCTCTGTGACTTTCCTCAGCGGAGGCCCAAACTTCACTTGGTCAACTGTAAAGAAAGCATGATATGAATGAAATAAATGTTGTGTGGTTTCATACAGAACTGTATATTTTATGGTTAATGGACCACATTTATATAGCACTTTTCTAATCTTTCAACTACCCAAAGTGCTTTACACCACAAGTCAGCATTCACACACATTAACACTCTAATTGCAGTTGGATTTTCTACACAGTGCCAACCATTAGGAACTCATACACACGCATACACCAGTGGAACAGCCATCAGGGGCAATTAGAAGTTCAGTATCTTGCCCAAGACCATGAATGTCAGGGATCAAACCACTAATCTTCTGATAAGTAGACAAACCCTTGTACCCCCTGAGCTACAGACACCCAAGACATTTATCAGACAATAATGCAGGCCAAAATGCTTCCACACAATTCAGACTTTTTCATGTTCACACTGTTGATGTGCACTTAGCCTCAATTGCATTGATTAGCCCTAGTTGGAGCTAACACATGATGCACTCTGCAAACACACATCACCTATCATGTCGATAATGAGCTCACAGCATGGCAGACTGTCTTCCACACCATGATATTTCTAATGTGACACTTTTAATTTAGTCTTTCTTGTTCTGCTATGATTAGCAGCTTATGATGGCTTATGTTAGCTAATATTGGTAAACTTCATAAAAATACTGTTTAATAAAGAGTATCACTGAGTGAGTTTACTGATTTAATGGCTTTTCTAAAAATTTTACCACATGCTAAGATTTATTATTACCCTGTACAAAAGTATTGGATAAAAAGTGTGAGTATGTAAAGTATATACACCTGTCTAAAGCAAAAAAAATTGAACTAACAGGTAGAAAAATAGCACACTTAAGCCTTTGATATGCCAGCTAACTTAAAGACTTCAAAATGAAAGAACTAGTACTATTGCGATCAACCTGAGCATGACGTCAGAACAAAATGGGAGGTAGGCAGTGTTTCACTTCTCTCTCTGCTCTCAGATAACTGTCTGTGTGTTTATTGTTGCATGGTGATGCATTGCTGCATGGATTTTTCTGTGTTTCCTGTTATATTCTGAAAACTATTAGCTGTCTTATCTTTGATGACATTCAATGTGATTATCACATAATTTTTTCTGCCCTTTTGCTTTTTTGAACCATATTGCCTAATCTGATAGGCTATAAGTTGGACGTGCTCTTCACTGATGTCTGCTTGGTTAAATAAAGGTTAGATGAGAATAAAAGAAATGTAAATAACATTGTATTGCATTTATTATATTATACTAAACATTCTTTGTCTTATTATGTTTAGTTGTACAGCTGGAAGTCATTAGAAATTTTTAGCCTTGCAGGAGGCATGGCTCTATGAAGAGTATTTATGGTCCTTCAGCCAGTATGCACACCACTCTGATCCAGACTGAAACTTTTTAATGATTTTCTAGTACCTTTTGGCCAAACATATATAGTCTGCAGAGAATAATCATAGGGTGATCTGACCTGATCAGAATCTAGGTTAGGTACCGATGTTCCATGTTCAAGGTCTCAAGAGGATGAATTTTACAGACTTTGTTTATTCCATGAATTTTTTACTGGTATATAATCTGTTCGAATGTCAATAACCTTAGCAATAGTTAGAATAACAGCAGTGGCAATGTGAGCCTTAAAAGCCCATCGTGGTCAAACCGAGGTTGTAGGTGTTGAACGTGTTAGTGGCTTGTGTGTCTTTGACTAGCACCCAGTATATGTAAGGGAAGTTGAGGTCAGCATCACATTGATTTACGACATAGCACTAGGTAGAGCGTGAAGCCAGACTATCACAGAAACACTTAGGCTACAAAAAGCCTACTGGCAGTCCAGCAGTATGAAGTCACTTCAGCCAGTGCATAGGAGTACTACTGTTTGTCACACACCAATGACATGTTCTCAGTGCCATCCTCTGACACAGCCTACATCTCACATGTATGGACGGGTTACAGGACGAGAGCAGCCATCAGCAGGCTACTGAGACGCCTTTGTCCTCATTCATATTATGGAGATTACAGCACTGAATACTGGGGGAGCATACAGTGATGGACAATGAAGCTAGTCTTCAGCAAATACAACCCACATACAGTATATTTAAACATGTATGCATACAGTTACGCCCATCAAGCACACTTGCACATAGACTGACCATAAGAAACAAACCGTATTACTGTCCAATAACTAAGATATACATGGATGGTATAGCTACTGTAATGATGAGTGTGTTGGTTTGCCTCCAACACTCCTTAAAGTTTCATTTACCTTCTTTTTTTTGCGTCCTTCACCAATCACGGGTATTTCCAAGCAAATGGTGTAGAGCTGCATAAAGACTAGTTACTGTATATTTTTATTATATGTAATGTTTGTCATGTAGATGTCATGGTGCCATTAGAAGGCTGATAGTTGCATTGAACAAATTAATATTTGACCTGACTAGATCGGGTTTTAGATGAAAAATCACCAAAGTCGCTGCAACAGTCATGGAAATAAAACCAAGGGAGATATTTCAGCCTGGATCAGAGTCATGGATGAAACCTGGCAGACCTATGAACACTGTCACCCATAAAGCCACGCTGCTAACGTGGCAAAAAATACAACTACCAACAAGTTCACCAGTCTTGTCAGTTTAATCTGTACACAAACAGAAATGGAAATGTGACACTTTGCGGTTTTACAGGGAGAGTACAGCTGAAACAATTTCTTAACAAAAGGTCACTCCATCCACCCAGCAATTCTGTGGAGCATTTCTGGTTATAGCTAAGAGCGCCAAATACAGCCAAAGAGCACAGCTTTTGGTTTTGGTTTCTGTACCAAAGCTGCCAACTCCATTGTGCTGTTGAGACTTTGGGAAAATGCTCCATTGTCTGCCAGGGGTTACTTATAGCATGCAACTCCCTATGAACCCACAAGTTCATTTTGACTATTTTGTTTGTGTTTATAGAGAGTGAATAAGTGTATTTCTCAAAATGTTGAACTATTTGTCTTCGAAAAATACTCCAACATTTTGAAATGTACTCTTATTTATTGTCTCACTCAAAGCCAGTTGATAGCTGTTTTTTCTCAGTGAGAGAACAAACATTGCTCTGGGAAATGTTAGGCCTCAGACAAAAACTCAAAAAACAACTTTAAACTTCCCAAAATGTTGGAGCATTCTTTTATAATAAGTCTGTATGTGTGTGTGTGTGTGTGTGTGTGTGTGTGTGTGTGTGGGTGGGTGTGCCCTCACATTGTTCCTCAGACAGGGTCCTCTCTACAGGCAGGTGTTTCCCTGCCGACTGAATCTTGTCTGGAGCCACTTCCCCAACCTGTCAAAAGGATCATATTTATGAAACACCAGCAAAAAACACAGAGTCTGACTCTCTGTATCCTCCTACGTGTCTTCCTGTGTCATCTGATGTGATCATTGTTACAGCACAGCTACACTACTTTACATTCTGGATGGTTTGTTAATTATTGTAACAATAAATATCATGTGTTGGCCGATGGATCAGCGTCGGTTCCCCCCTTGTAGCACTGACCTCCAGCTCGTTGTCATCCATGCTGTGTGTGTGGGCAGGGTGGAGCTCAGGGTTGTTGGCCATGTCCAGCAGCTCAATGATCAGGTTACGGGTCAGCAGCTGTGTCACAAATGGATGCTGAGGGAAAAAAAAACACATCATGACTCTGAACACTAATGAAAACCTTTATTGACACAGAAAACCATGAAAATGACTTTTGATAAACTGTATCAGCCAAGGTGACAACTTGTTCTGCCCCACTAATCAAAAGGTATTTCATTTACAATAATATGTGTGTGCGTGAGTTTCTGTGCATGTATGTGTGTATGATGTCCTTTTGTTTTGAAGCAGTTGTGGTGGTGGTGCAACATTTGCGGAAAATTGTGCCAATTTGGCCTCACTGAAGGAAATGTAAACATTAATTACAAATGAAAATGCTGTTCACATCAGCACAGAGAGAAGTATTTTTCAATTTGTGTGCAATGCAGTCACATTCAATTACATTCCTATTCTACTGGAAGGCTCAGTGGGACTGCTCTGAAGTGTATGAATGTAGGGCTTAATTACCATGCTCTCGGATGACAGAAGATCAAACTTCTCTAGATATGTTAAGGTTTAAACACAGTTTTTTTGCACCTGCAGAAAGACAGGGCTTATACGAAGACAGATTGCTAGTTAGCGATAAAAAGCAAGCTAACCTGCAGCAGTGTCTCAGCTGAGGGCCTTTTCCGAGGGTTTCTAATGAGAGCCATCTTCACAAAGCTATGAAAGCCTGCAGACCTACAGACAGTAGAAGGGAAGTGGGTGACTTAGCGTGAACAAATTGTCACATATTAAACATATTGATAATCTCAAGGAAAAGAACAAAGCTCTTTGATTTTAAAGAAACACAGTCAAACTCACCATTTGGCTTTTTCCTTTAATCTTGGAGGCTGGAAGTTGCTCTTTGACATCAGCATCAGTGCTCTGAAACATTTTTTTTTTCTAAGGGTTAATGTCTTAATAAAAATGTCTCACTTGTTTATGTGCAGTGATTGCCTAAGAAAAACAATAAAAGGAACAGGAGGCCAAAAACCTAAGACGAGCCTCTTCTGTTTATCCCTCTGCTCTGACACCACGCAAAGTTCATTCAATTTTTTTTTTTTTTTCCAGCTGTCTGAGCTGGAGCCCCTGCTGTCTGTGCTGACTCACCTCATTGGGTGGAGGTCGAACATTGGTGGCTGGAGCTCAGCCAGCTCGATGGCAGTGATGCCAACTGCCCATATATCACACAGGTGGTTGTATCCTCCCTTCTTCTCCACTGCAGCCACCTCTGGAGCCATCCTCGACAGATGAACCAAAAGAGAAGAGAGAGAAGGAGCATCAGATGTAACAGTCCTGAACTGGACAGTACATTTAGTGTGGCGGGCATTTTACAGGACATTAACAAGGCATAGACTGATATGACATGATTTTAATAAGATAAAAATAAAATAAAATTGCTTTTCAAAAAAACCCCTCAAAATAGAGAACATTTTTCAAAATCATTTTTCACTGCAATGTTTGAACTGAGCTTTCCTCTTCATCTCCTCGTTTTTTATTAGGTATTACAGACTAAATCCTAACTGTACCTGTAAACAATGAGCTCAAATGAGTGCAGCTTCATTCATCTTACCAGTAGGGAGTTCCTATAAAAGACTTCCTCTTGGCAACAGAGGCACTGATCTCTGCTGCCACTCCAAAATCAGCTAGACACAGAGGAAACAGACAGGGTCACACTAGAGCTAACAACAGCTGAAATCCAGTGTAGATGTTCTGTTTAAGCACACTTGATAAATGTGAGGAGTTAAATAAGTATTTAAGTGTGTGTGCTCCTGTGTCTGTCCCGCCAAGATCATCACTGACCTAATTTCACATCTCCTCGCTCTGTCAAAAGAATGTTGGCTCCCTGCAAAAAGAACACACACACTGATCTTAGCCTGTGCTCACATGTTAACCTACAGTATAAAAATGCATGATCAAATTAGTTACACAAATATAGTAACACCTTGGCAAAGCTGCTTTACCTTTATGTCTCTATGCATTTTGCCTGTTTCGTGGAGGTGATACAAACCCTGGAAAGGGCACAGAATAAAAAAAGCAGTGAAGATTACTTTGTGTATCCATCTTTTATTTTTACTTATCATGTTGTTAAGAGTTAGGGATGCAGAGAAACAATGAAGTATGGTATAAGTATGACTTATACTCAGTTTAGTTGAGTATGGGTATATTTAACTAAATTTTTGAGGGAAATACGGCCTGAAATTATTTATCCACACTTTAACTTTAGATAACAAACATATAAAAAACATATATCAGCATACAAAGTATGATTCATTATTATTTTATAGTATATACAATTAAGTGCATAGAGAAGTGCTTAATTCTCAATCAAGTACACATTATAATTGTGCTTACAAGTTTATGAATCAGTAAAAATAGTCATACATAATTTTTGGTAATACAACTCTAACAGGGGCCATTATCCTGCATATATAGTCATTTGAAAGTACATTTTACTGCTAATATCGCTGTTCTTCCGAAACATTTTGAAATCAGGATTTTTTACTTGTAGTATTTTTACAGCACAATATTACTTTCACCACTGAACTACAAACATGGTGTTAGTGAGATGAGGTAGTGACACAAACAGTAATAGCAGCACTTTATAGACAATGCACAATGAAGCACTACACATAAATTGCACAAAAAGAAGCATCCTTAAAACTAAATTAAAATATGATTTGGCATACAGTTCTGTCATTTTTAGTTTTAGCAACCTTAAGAAATTTATCTCAGTGTATTGTAATGTTGGATTAGTGTTTACTTATTTATTTTGAATGTAACTATGCATGTAGCTACAGGAGTATCAGCTATACTTAAGTGTAATTCAGAAATCCCAACAACAGCTTAAATTTTGGGATTTAATTATGTAAACTGGAGAATTTAAAGGAAAACCTGGAAAAACTATAAACAGACATACAAGATAATGGCATAGAATTCCATGAACATAAGCACAAACCAAAGGTACACAAGTAGGAATGCCATGATAAAGCCAGAGGCAGTAAATGGTTTAGCTCTGTGGTCACTAAGAAGCATCAGTTTATTGAGATAGGGTGCAAATGTAACCAAAATCTGGATTAACTTAAAAAGCAGATGATGGAAATACTTTGCTGCTTTGACAGGTAGAACAACAAATATATTTAAAAACCGTTTTTGTGACAGTTTTCTCTAAATTTACCAAATGTTTCATTCAGCTTTAGATTTTTGTGTTGTCTTCATACGGGATTATCCAGTAAAATCATGCAGTGAAAGACAGTCACTGGCACGTTCTGCTGTGGATTCAGTTATGCTGCAGCAGCATTTACCAATACAGTATATTTAGTGGTCTGGCTTGGTTAAATACTATTTAGCTCCTCTGTGGCTGGGAAAAATACATGACTCATTCCGTCAGCAAAATAACTTTAGAGATTTTACATTGCAACAGCAACCCAAAAAGCCAAAAAGCCTTACCTGGAGGGTTTCTCTGCATACATATGCTATCTGTTTCTCCTTTAATGGGCCCGTCACTGCGAAGGACAGTTTGATTAATAGCTCACACACTCAGGGGCAAGGTGAAGAAGAAAGAGCCTGCAGGCACATTTCTAAAAATAGAGTTCATCGTGTCTACTTCCACATCTGCTTTACAGTAAGTATGTCACAAAATTAACATGATGATTACAACTGTGACATTTTGGGGGATATGTCAGCTGTCTCGCCCAGAGTCAGATGAGAAGATCAAGTTCGTGTATGTGAGAGGGAGGTCCAGTATACTGGTGACCTAGCTTAGTGGAAAGATCGAGATTAGTGTAAATATTGAAATTAGTGGAAGTGATGTTAGCATGGCTTTGTCAAATATTATTATTCGATTTCATTTGGTTTAGTGCAAGATATCATAGCTTGCGGTTTAATTGTATAAAAAGAAGCTGTACATGGTTTGTTTGTATCAGCTTTGGGTTGAAAACTGCTAAAAATATGTGTGTAAAATAGCTTTTTAAAGACTGAATTCAGATTTTTTTGGTGTAAATAGAAGGTTCCCTATTATTTCCACTCTGCAGACATGACATGAATGTCCCATGATCTCTGTACTGGACACCCAGATGTGAAATTGATACCAAACTTTATCACCTTGCTCTGGGTAAGCAACAATGGAACAACATCTCCACCGTTTCCTTAAAAAGCCTTTAAATTTTAATTACTAAAGTTGCACGTAACACAAGACTTAAATTCAGAATTCTTAACATTTATTTGTATTTATACCATGATACATATCCTGAAGTGACCCTCCACCACAGTATTCCATACAGATCCAAAGCTTGGTGTTTCTGGAGAGACACACACAAACACACACAACTTTTATCTTGGTGTTTGACACGTACTGTGCTAATTCTCCAAGACTAAGAGCCACTTTTGTAGACATTGTGAAAGACAACACTGAAATATTCAGAGCCAAAAGGAAATCTTCAAAGTAGACACTCCCTAATATTCTCAAGCTTATGCATGTATTCAACAATCTAACTAAGCACTAGAATGAGTGGGAGAGGAATTCAGCAGCAGTGTGGGGAAATTAAAAGTCACATTCCACACATTTCAGCCCACTATCAATCCTAAGAATCCCACACATCTGAAGTAGACAAACTGAAAAAGCACAGCACCTGTGGTAGCTGCCGAAGTAGGCCACTATGTTTTTGTGTTTGCACTCCTTCATCATTGTAATCTCCTGCTGAATGGACGTGATGTCATCACCTGAACAGACAGACAAGTTAGCGTGTGTTTTCTCTCACAAAGGTCTGGCATTAGTTCACCTAGTTCCTGCAGCTGGAGGGAAAATTACAGACCCGTAAACCATAAGGTTAGACAAGTGGGAGTACTGGTATGTGAGATATACATTTTGTATACTTTAACATTGGCCTGTTGGTGTATATTGAAAAGTTTAATGATGCCTCTTTACTTGTCAGCATTAAGTGAAAAAAAAAAAAAAAAAAAATACTGCTTCCAAAAGCATTTTGTGTCACTTTTCTGCCCAGTGTAGCCTTTTCCATCAAAGGGAGCGAGCTAGAATAATGTGAAAACAGTACAGTCATGTATTGTAAGAAAGCCTTTAGTTCAGTCAGTACTTAACCTGAGAGAAGTGCCATTATACACCAGTACTCGTATGATACTTCAGATTTTAAATTATAAAAAAAGTAAAATGCAAAGTTTTGCATGTGGCAACTCAGTTTTCCCACTTAGAAAAAAAAATCCATTCAAAAGATTCACATTTTTCATGTCTGTCTTAAAACACCGGTTACATCTGCGTTTGTATGTCAAAAGATTTACTAGTGCTAAAACTGTCTTGTCTATCAATTCTTGGCATGAAGAGATTCCTTGTTTGTATTTTTATGGGTGCAATTTTACTACAAAGTTGTTTCTGTGGTACCGATAGTTCACTGTAGCACAGCAGAAGCACAGTCCATAAAAGCATAGAAAAGGGCATTTTCACCCAAAAGTCTGTAACTTTGGAACACTTGATTTTTAAAATCTAGACTGTTGAAACCTCATTCTAGATTCAGTAAAATACTGAATGAATTTTTGCACTGTGTAATTCATCCCTCATCTCTCACACTGAAATTATTTTATAAAAAGGTCTCTCTGCAGACAGTACGGACAGAAGGAGTGATTAGAGAAACCTCCTTTAGTGTAAATAGGAGCCTGTCAGTAAATTTTAAGATTGAAAAATGCTTGAGAAACTTGAAAAGGTGAACCTAGCCCTTCAATTTAGATGCCTAAATTTTTAAAGGCACAGTCCAACAATTTAGGAAAGTTGCATTCTTGCTGTCTTGCCAGGAAGTATATATCCAGTGACATGCAATCAACTAGCATCATCTTTTTATAGCTTATTAAAAAGCAGAAGTTACTATTTCCACATGCAAATATGCTATGTGTGTTTGTGACTGATTGCATTGTCTGCCAGTGTCGATCAGGCTGCCTTTAGTTTCCAAAGCTCTGAACTGGCTGTTTCTGGAGGTGTTTCATAGTGTAACCCAGTGCACCATTTTGAACTGACTCCCAAAGATTGCACCATGTGTTTCTCATGGAAGTGTACAACAGTCCAAACATCCCAAAATTGTACAATATATAGAGCCCTTTAGATGATTTCACAAATGAGCCTCACACAGAGACTAAAGAGGAAATCTCTAAGGTTCTCTTGTCCTAAGCCATCTTATGAGTTAGAGGTGATTTTCATAATTTTTCATAACTGTTTTCTTTCCCTGTCAGGCAATAGTTCCTAATATGTCAGGTTATTCACAAATTCAAATCTAATAATAATAAATAAAAACTATCCAAAAAAATTAACCTATAACCATTGGATGGCAAATATCTTGTAAGCATATTGTGTCAACTTCGGGCTGTTATCATACCAGGGTCTAGCTTGACAATCTTGATAGCTGCCAGTTCAGACGTCTTGATGTTACGAGCCTGAAAAAGATGGAAAATATATGACAGTTATTGTATGACAGTAATGTAATATGCAGTTATTACTTATAACATTATACCCTGTCTTTTATAGTTTGTCACAGCATGGGACATCAGGGGCCTGCAGACTACTTTCTAACTCTCCATTTAAATAAATTTATTCACACCGTTTTTTGTTTGTTTGTTTATTTTTTAATATCCAGACATACCCAGGATAGGCTGTAGCTCAGGAGATAAAGTGGGTGTAACTGAAAACATCACAACCCAGCATAAGATGTGAATGGTCCAGGACAAGAAGGCTCTACAAGCTGTGATAAAAGTGACCAAGAACCATCCATGATGCCCACATACCAAACATCAGTGATACTGGTGAGGTGAGGTAAGGTGCCTGTGCAAAGCCTAAAGATTATTGAAACACAACCATCCCAGCCACAGCCTGGTCCCCCTGCTTCCATCTGGAAGGAGATATAGAAGTATCAGCTGCTGTACCACCAGACTGAAGGGCAGCTTATTCCCTCAGGCCTTTAAAACTCATCCTCTGTGCTCCACACACACAAGGTTTTTTTGTGTGGTGTAAAAGGACTTCAACTTGCATTTCATTGTGTAACCTTGGGTTGTGGAATGACCAGCTCGTGAACCTTGAACTCAAAATGTGCTTTTACTCAGGAATGCTGTTTTCTCACGAATGTGCACTTTTTTCATGCACTCACTAACACTCACCTATTCGTGACAGTTCCCTTTCCCACACTTACTGAAAAAAACAAACCAAGACTCTAACCTGATCTGTAACCTGATCATTGCCGAACACTTTTGAACACGCAACATGCATTTAATCTGAAAAATGTACTTATATTTAAATAAGAGGGGCTAATGATAAGCTCATGGCCTAAAATAAAAAGGAATAAATTCAAGAAAAACCTAGCACATTAATTTTTCAACATAGCTCCCTCCTACAACTACACACTTAGGCCAGCAGTCATGGATCATATGGACCCCTTCTAGGACCTCTAGAAAGTGGTCTACAGCAGCAATGATGTCATCATTACTGTCAAAATAGTGACACCAGAGCTGAATCTTCATCTTGGGAAAGAGGGAGTAGTCTGATGTTGCCAAATCAGAATAGGGTGAGTGTTGAAGGAGTTTAAATTTGCATTCCTATTTGACTACATGAAATCTTATAGTGTCCATTCTCTCAGAAAGTGCTGACTTGCAATGTTTAAATAACCAATACCACTAAAGTTATTTACTTCAAACTTTCTGTGAAGTCACCGTGAAATATAACCTGCATATGTAACAAAAGCTGTAGAACAGCTGTCCTTATACACTGGACCAAAAACTTATCAATCAGTCCTCATTTTTTCCATGTCTAGATGGCTTTTGTCAAGTTAAAGAAAACATGCAACACATCTGTACTAACCCTGTATGCTATCTAGATGATGAGGGACTTATAATTAGTATAGCCTGCTTTCTCACTGTGGCTTTAACCTTGTATCGATTCCACAGTAAGGGCAAATACTATTGGCACAGAGAGCTATAGTTGTTCCTATAGTTGTTCCAGACAAGCCCCAGGTAAATCCAAGTCAGACAGACTGATAGTAGTAACACTCATAACAGACTTGTACTTTCACTGTGTGATAAAAACAAGTTTATTGTATGGGTGAAAGGGTCAGGGAGTCACAAATGCATCATTTGGTATCCATACAGATTTGAGAGGAGTGTTAACCTCCCTCCAAGAGACACACTGCCAAGTATATCAGCATTGAAATCATTAGAAACCAATGATGGGAGAGTAAATATGCTTAAGTAAAACCAAGTAATCAAGGTCAGGGCAGGATGGGCAGGGGCTTGCTGGTTAGCATGCAAACCTCTCTCTCCTCCCTCTGCAACACAAAACACAGATGTCTTTCACATAACGTCAGCTGTTACTTCTTCAAACTTGTTGATAATGTTACTTCATATTTTTACGTTTCAAACATAAATTCTGGCCATATGTTACACGTGTCACTACACTCTCACTCTCTTTTCACAACATTTACACCCCTCTAACACTCCACTCAATCAGTGAAAACCTGTGACCCATGTTTTTCAAAATCGTACATCAGAGGTGATAGAGGATGTTGTATGGAAGCAAGTATAGTATGTTTTCAGCTTCCTCAATTCTTCCTGTGAACATCAGTCATTTTCACTCAGCGACAGCACAGACGTCATAGACGCCTGCCTTTTACTCTGGGCTTCCACAACAAATGAGGCAGCCACCAAAGGAATCAGTAGTTTGTCTCAACACAACCTGTAGCTTGGCTGCCTTCACTTCCTGTTTTCCTTCCTGTTCTACCACAGGGCTTCCTGTGACTACAGTGATAGTAATGTCTCTGAGATGGTTTTTACATAGCCCAGCCCGAAATAACAGCCATTTAGGGTTACACAATGGAGGGGGAAGCCTCACTGCACTTTGATCAGGCACCCAAATTGCATTTGAGCCAAAAATGATACACAGTGTATGTCCAAACTGCTATTGCTTCATAATAAGAACAAACCATTTTGTATTGAATACAGATGTGAAGTGTAGGGCATGAATGGTCTCTGAAACAAATATGATGCTAAACTGAGAACATCAACTGAAAACTGGTTGTTTGGGAAAAAAATATGGCCTTGTGCTTGTTATTAGGCACTCGTTAAGTGAGAAAATCTGATTTCTAAAAGAATGGTCAATTTTTATCCTTTAAAATTGAAGTTTAATTAAACAGGCCCTTTAAAAATCTCATCCGATGAAAGGTTTTACTGCTCTAGATTCACATGACCAGGCATGAACAGTAGCTTCAGCTGGCTAATGTTAGCTAATGATGGTACATCTAGATATTTATTATTGTGCAATTAACATTACTGAGTCTGTTCGCTGACTTTCTGACTTTTCTCTACTTGTGCTGAAGCTACACTACATCTTACCACTGACTGAAAAATACACAATAAAATATGAGCAGTAACGAACAAGCGCCCTAAAAGCTGAAAGGACCTGTGGAGTGTAATATTTTTTCACAGAGAGCAGTAATGTAACAGGACTAAGAGGCTGCGGCCATGCTCATAGCTTTGTGATACTGCAGTGCTTTGAGCAAAATGCAAACATCAGCATATGAAGTTGCTCACAGCGGGCAATGCTAATATGCTGATGTTTGCAAGTAGTGTTTCCCATATTTACATTTTAGCATGATCAGATACTTTACTTGCTAATTAGAGGCAAACACTCAGTACAGTTGAGACTGAATGTATTGTCTTTATTTTGCATGTATTTAGTAATAAACTTATAGTATTGAATAAATTATAATTTGACACTGGATGAAAGTTCAGAAATTATTATTGCAACATGAATATTAATGTGTGTAACAAAGTTCACAGTAGACCTTCTAATAGTTTTCAAGACGGTTCAGTAAAAGCAGAAATGTCAACATGATGGTAGTTTGACAGAAAGTCAGTCATTCATCATCTTGGGAACGTAGAGTGTATACAACATTTCAGGGCAGTACAACCAACAGTACTGCCATATTTGTGAGTTTGTACTGACTGACAATAGTGTTCATTTACACTTCTTTCAAAAACACAATTTCAGTGAAGGTGCTGATATTAAATAATCTGACACACCAGATGGTTTGTTACACAGAACTGTTTGGAAAGTTGTCCTTGGAAATTGTTTGGAAAAGGGCAGGAGTCTTCAAAAAAAAAAAAATGCTGGGCATTCAACTGGGTGAATCATCTATCTTTTACACTCTATTACTCTAACTTAAACCAATAAGATCATGAAACCACTGGAGGTAATGGGAGAGCACTACCAGTAAAGCCAGTTGGTATTTAAACGGTTGGAAAAAGGGTAAAAAAAATCTTTTCCCTTAAAGAAAAACCTTTAGTGCTATTCCCTTTTCTTACCGTACTGTCCAGTTCTGATATAACTGATGCTATAGCAGAATGAATGTCCCATTAGGAGCCACCATTGTTCTTTTTAGACAGACTCTTGATTGTCGTCACATTTAACCCACGCTTGCAACTGCCAGTAGTTCCCCATAGAACGCTGATTGGTTCAGATACAAATGCATAGCTTAAAACCTGATGGATTTGCAAGATCCAAAAATTATGTGATCTTGCAAACCAACTTATCTGCATGCTTAAAAGTTAAGGTTTTCATGACTCTATTGTCAATTTTCCTGTGTGTATTATACCTACACAATTTGAGTTAGTTGAGGGTGCATGCAGGACAAAGTGCAAATCTCCATGTCAAAGCTGCTCTGAACCGTTTCAGTGCACTATGACTGCATTGTGGTATTTTGGGTAAAGGTGCGCTCCATGTCAAGTCATTCTTTGTTGACAGTTATGAGACCAGCAAACTATTCTCATTTCTCTAAAAGTGTAACATTAAACAACCCTTACAGTGTATCACACAAAAAGCCTCATCACCTCCCTAAAAATTGTTAATCAGGATGCCTAAAAACACAGGTCTGGTCAACAGTTGAACCACGGTTTTAAATCGCTGCACAAAATACAGTAGACTTTACCACAGAAGATAACAGTTATGCTGATGCTTCCTGCTACATCACATTAGCAGTGGTGAAGCTAACATAACCATGGGTTAAACTGAGTGCAAACAAAACAGATGCAACTTCAAACACAGCCTGCTTTTTTAGCTGTGCAGACACCTGCCAAACATGCCCACTCACTTGCTTTCAGTATTTCTCTCTGTGTGAGTTTTTCCAAGTGTTTACAATTCTTTTAATGTGGGCTGACAAATCAACCTTCAACATCCATGAAAGCCTTGTTGTTTACAATGACCAGCACTGATATTACAGTAAAACAACCCAATGGAATCCAAATAAATGTGAATAATTAGTCATTTGTCCCTATTTCAGCAAAGTTTTAGCAAAAACAAACACAGGATGCCAACAGGATGACAGATAAATCCTGGTCTTTTTTCTACTAAAAAGATGCTGTGCAACTACATGGTGCAATCACTCTCTTTGTGTGTGTATGTGTGTGTGTGTGTGTGTGTGTGTGTGTGTGTGTGTGTGTGTGTGGGGGCGCATGCATGTGTGTAAGAAAGTAAGAGAGAGAAACAGAGCAACAGAAAGTGTTTGTAACCTTGCAGTGATTTTTCATTGACAAATATATTGTCACTTCTGTAGATTTACTTTAATTTTCTCAATTATATTTTTAATGAAGGAATGTTTATCAACTAGTACGACTCAATTATTCTCCTAATTTGAAAAATTACATAGTCAAGCCATTTTAGAGAAAAAGCATACGTGTTGAGACATAGATTGTAAACAATAATAAGAATGATAATAATAAAATAACAATAACAATAAAATAACAACAATAATTGACTTGACATTTTGTTCTGAGTTGAAAGTGTGTTTATAAAGCTAAAAAGTGTAACCCATCTCTTACAACAGAGGGGAACACAGGCCAGAGAGGAGGCAACATGATACCCTTGGTGCTACTTCAACACACGATAAACTACTCCTGACAAATGTGGGTGTCATTTCAGCAGAATCATAGAACAAAGATTCCTTTTTTAATCTCCAAAAATATTCGCAAAAAGACAGGAAGACATGAATTATAGAGCGAGCAGAGATATTTGCTTTCTTCCTGGAAAATCTGAATACTGGCACTGATCTCACCATCTACATTTACAGTAAAACCCATGGCTATTGGCAATCCTCATGTGGACATTGAGTTCAAAAGATTTACCCAAATGCTATACTAAAGGTCCAAAAATGTTCCTGTTTGCTTGTCCATAAAATCCCTGTGATGAAAACAACATGCTAAATTCTTTCTCTGCTCAGATGGTCAGCACTGAGATGGTCATAACCTCTTGGAAATGACTACTGGCAAATTTCTGACTCAGAGAGAGGTTTTATTTTTTCAAGAATAGGTCAAATTGAAAGATATTTTGATATATACATGGCAATAAATATGTATGATGAAACAGGAATTTAGAAGATGGCTTTTAAAAGTTTCTTAGGCTTCTTGAGAAAGGTTAGTTTGTTACAATTATTATCATTATAATTATTTTATGTATTTTTGGAAAAACAGCTTCCATCTAAATTGTTCTGACATCACCAGACTGAAGCCGTCTTGAGGACAGAAACGCTCTCCATCTGGACTGGCTGAGGCCGGTTACAGCCACAGCAGGACATGGATCAAGATTAATAAAAGAGTCACACACATGAGCTCTGATCCGAGTGTCCTCTGAATAACAGAAGTGTCATGAGAGTCCATTGAAAGCCCACACAGTCACATGTCCAAAGGTTTCACCCTTGACTCCTGCACATGCAGCTCTACCAAAACCACCAATGGCAGAAGTTGGAGTGATAATGTGCTTTTGTCAGTCACTTTATGTAGTGCCATTCTCATTCACAGCGCACACAAAGACTACAATGCACGAGTGCTACAGTAATGCAAAGATGGTTCATAATACAATGGCAAAGTCAGCTGAATGTTACTCATGTATGTACGACCATCTTCTAGTCATCATCATCTAAGGCCTGAGAATTTCCTACAGGCAAACGGTGTGGTTGGTGCTGCGGGTCTTTTGGGTTCATGTTGTATCAGACTGTAAATAAATGCTGCCTGCATTTATGCAGGAAAGAGCTTTTGGCAGAATTATAATTAGCTATACTGATAAAAAAAGAGTAATATCTGCTACAATACCAAAATATTTTCTAAGATTTGGATTTAAGAGATAAACAATTAAAATAGGGATCAAAATGTCCAAAATAAAACCTGAAAAAATGCAACTTAAAGACAAAAGAGGGACTTACTGACCCTTTCAATGAGAATATGAATAAAATATTTGAATCACATGCTATGACCTTCACAGTCTTAGGTCATCCGTTCATTACACATCCACACACTTTAAGATTTTATGACAAGGGACACGGAGGTAGTCCTGTAGGCATTACTATTAAACACTATATTATTTTTCACCTAAACTTGTCACTTGTATGTGTGCAGACAGAGCAGTTTAGGGAGCTGTTGTTGAACGTTTAGCCCAGAACAAATCACCATGAACAAACCACTGAAAACAAACTGAAAACACATCTTTATATCACTGAGGGTTCAACAGAGGGAACGCAATGAAAAGACGAGGAGTCCCCCATGTTTCTGACGTGAGAGGTTAAATAAAGAACAATACAAATTCTTGTGCTGCGTCTGCAGGATGCACACGGCACCGGGGCGGGTGAGCAGCACAGGATGTTTGCAGAAAAAGGCAGACATTAATAAGATTTCTACTAAATACACAGAGTCATGTTATGTGACACTGTATACTGTGATTTAATATAAATGTGTCATCTAGAACAGAATATGCCATACTGTTAATATTGTGGCATAAAACCTTTTACATCTGTCAGATAAAAGGCTGATGCTTATTATCAGAATTGCTCAGCCTGCCACTCCTTTGATGAATCATGGAGTTTATGTATGTTCAACAACAGTGGAAGAAATGTCCTTCACAATTTCTCTGAGCCAACACTGATGCCTTCAATTTCTTGTTAATGTCAAAATAACATTCTATTACTTGGAGCTACTCAGCTGACTGTTATTTATGACAGAACACAGCAATTTCTCACATTTGAAAAACTGAATGGCAAAAATACTTGGCAATTTTGCTTGAGAAGTGAAATCAAATTGGTTATTAAATAATTTTATGTTGGTCTAACAATTGATCAATCTACTAATCACTGAAGCTCTAGTCAGGTAGATTAATTCTGCAATAGGCCAAACACACTTTCCTGTCACTCCCCTACTTAACTCTCTAAACTGTTGAGTTTATAGAAAAAATACCCTATGAAGATATGTACTCATACTGAAATACACCGCAATAACATTATGTTAGCAGATTTTGTCCACATTTCCCCCTCTATGATAATAGCATGAACCTGTGGCACAAATGATGCAACAGGGTGATAGTGTGCTTTGAGAAATACCTGCTTATATTAAGAAGGAATACGAGACTGGATTTTTTACCAGGTTGAAACAGTTTAATGTTATCATGTGATGGCAAAGAAACACACGTTTTCGGTTCACCCCATGTACTGATTATTTCCTCAAAAGCCTCTCATAAGTTTGATGTTTGTTCAGTTTTTTACTCCCTGTCGTCTGATTTTGTTTGCAGCGTGTCGTCTGATTTGTGGCTGACTGTGTGATCTTCAGGAGAAAATACAATCTAACTCGTACAGAGAGCATGAGACGCATTTCAGTCTTTATAAATATCCTGATGTTACGCCTCAGGTTATGAAAAACTCTCACATGCAGTACTTTACTTGATATAGGCCTATAACAGAGACTTCTTCAAATACAGTTTCACCTTGATGGCAGGAAGTGAAATTACCCGCAGTGTGTGCTGTGAGAAGAGCTTTCTGTCATGAACTAAAACGTCCTGAGGACGGTTTGCTTTTCTGCGTGTGCCGCCGTGAAAATGCAAGGAAACGTTCTTACTCACCTTGAACACATCTCCGTATGTGCCGCACCCAATCCTGTGAATTAACTCGTAATCATCCAAAGGGTCCAGGAATGACACCCCTATCCTGTCCATGTTTGGAGACACCTTCAGGTCCTTGCTTGTGAGCCAGGCGGGTTTTCTACTCACACATCCCAGCTGCTGTTGTCGGAGAAAGCAGCAGCAGACGAACACAATCTGACTGACTGAGAGGTTAATGGCAATTATTGAAGCTGACTAATTGCTGGCGTATCGATCCGACGGGCAGACACACACAGATGTTCACTGACAGGACCAACCTCCCTCACACACACACACACCACAAGCGTCCGTGTGCGACAGACGCGTCCCGAGTAGAGCTGGAGTCCGTTCACGCATGAGCGAACACAGTCCACACTGCAGAAAGTGTCAGGGGCAGGCTCTCAACTTTGAAACTGCGATGTCTCGTTCCCGCGTCGGACTTGTGTTGTGCTGTGCTTGTTCCCGTTATATTCTGCAACACATCCATGTTTAGAACTTTTGAATATCATGTAATAAAGAAGATAAATGTCTTAATTGTCAAAGTATTTCAGAACTCTAAGAATTTTTGGTTAATTTAAAACTTTAATCTTTCTATTTTATAATCAGTATTTATTTATTTTTCAAAATTGTTCTCATTTTACATCATTTCTCTGATGTGTGAATGGGCTGACGATATTATTTAATAAATCGTCATGTGTGATACATACGCCAAGTTCTTGTTAACTTCTACAAAGGAGCGATTGCAAATCATCCTGACTGGAAACATCACAAACTGGCATGGGATGTGCACGGCCCAGGACAGGAAGACTCTGCAACGAGTGATTA
>JAQMCX010000039.1:901045-918874 GCA_029814765.1 Acanthurus leucopareius | reverse complement strand
ATTTTTATTGTGTTTTTAATCTTCTGTACAGTGTCCTTGAGTGCTGTGAAAGGCGCTGCCAAATAAAATGTATTATTATTATTATTATTATTATTAAGTTTACATTTAAATATTGTTAAATATACGCTTTTATCACAAAATACCTTCAAAGCCGAGTACTGTTTTTACAGTTAAACATCTCCATTATGTAATTCTGTTTTTTCCTGTTAAAATATATTTAACAGTTTAACTAATAAACCTCGGGTTCAATCATTGTAAGGACACTCTCCAAACTGGCAACATCAAATTGTATCTACCAGGCTAATTATAGATATTAATCAGTATTAAAAAATTATTGTGATCATGTTTTTGTTCTATTGCCCAGCCCTATGGTTCCATTAACAATGTCTATATGAAAGGACATGCTTGCAGTGGCAAAGGCAAAAAAAAAAAATGTCCTCAACCCTACAAAGGATATCAGTCTGTTTTAGCTCATTGTTTTTGGTTGAAGAGCACAAATGCTCTAATCTCTTCAGCCTCAGCAGCAGCTATTTTTTTGGCCTAAAAACTCTAGTAAACTGATTTTACACCTCTTATCCTGCACCAATCAGCAGACTTATTTGTTTGTTTGTTTGTTTGTTGGCTGTTGACAAATGTGGCGGCTTGGAGCTAAAGATCCAGATATTTTTCTTAGTAGCTGGGGTAAACCAGAGATAAAGGAGAATGAATGCTGAACTTTAACATTGGCTACAAATACAGCAGCTTTGGGATGCTTGCATTGCAGTATACAGGAATAGGAAATTGTATTCTAACATGTTTGTTAGGACACTTTTATAGGGAGGTGTTGTGTTTTCAGCTTGTTTGGTGCTACCATAAATGTTTAAAATGCTCAGTAAAGAGGACTGATCTAAAACCTAAAAGCTTAATCTGTGCTAATGTAAATGTGATATGTCCGTTCTGATTCGTATATTCAGATTTGTTTTTTCTCTCTCTGCTTAGCCTTAGACAATGTCGAGTGCGCTCAGATCATGTGCAGCTCTCTTTGGATTTGTGTATTTTTGTCTCATTTTAACTATTTATTGATGCAGTACAATGTTACGAAAAATGAGATGGTTGGTGCAATATTACAGAAGGACATTGCCCAGTTTGTGCAATAAAACTCTGCAAGAAGAAATAGGACAGATGAACAGTGAAGGTTGAAAACTACAGCCATTAAGACAAGTACAGTACAATTCATCCAATTACATTCAGCTGCAGGGTTGTGTTTGACTTGTGCTTGTGGCATAACACAAGGTACTTTTATGATAAGGATGGCTAAATGGGTAAAAGGCAGGGCTTAGAATAATAATTATGATAATAATAATCAATAATAATGATCAAAATGGAGGAGATGGTGATTTTCAGACTTGTAGGATTGTGAACTGATCATGTCAGGCAACTGGCCAGGAAGTTTGGGAGGAGTTGGATGTGTGGGCATATGGCAGGCCCAGGAATGGCAGCAGGGGGCAGGACAATGGGGTCCACCCAGGTGGTATTAAAAGACTTTTTTTTTTTTTTTGAAAGGAGTGAAAAATTGATCTGTTTGCTTGATATTTCTAAGGTCACATCAGCAAGATTCCAACACAAAGGTTGCATTTCACAGAAAACACCTGTTTCCTTTATAATATACTTTGTAACCACTGTGGTAACCTAATATATGATAAAGATATGAGTTATGTTTATGGGGACTTGTCATTAAAGTATTATTCTGTATTATGTATTATTAAATAATAAAGTATTGTTTATATTTTACTTTGCAAAAAGTTTGCAATAAAATTTTTTAGTTTCATATTTATGCATTTACCTAACCTATATAAATAATCTCTGTGCTGTCTTCTCAACTCTATTCCCACCACTTCACCTCTGACAAATGTGGAAACACAAGTAAGATGAGGAACTTACATTGACATTGGTCAAAAAGTGAAGGTGTGGTGTGTTATAAGGGCAACTGTCATTTGAATCTTAGAGAAGGAATGCAGCGCCACAAGGGCACAACAACCCTAACCTGCCCAGCCTGTCTAAACTCCAACCTGTACACCCTTCTTGACCTGAAGGGAAATGCCGCACCTCCTTACATATTTTTCTTCTGGCATTCCTAATCCTCCTAATGACGAATGAAAGTGAGGTGTAAACTCTTGTGACTTCCTCTTTATCTTGATGTGGGGGCTCTATTTCAAATGCAAGAAAAAGCATGAAATTGAAATGGTTTCAAAGTTGCTTTCCTCTAAATGATAAAGATTTCCTTCCATACAAGCATGAGCGCATTAGATCTAACACTGCTATAAGGTGAAGGAATAGCTTTCAGCTGGTGTTTCAGTTCATCCCAAAAACCTTGAATAGAGTTTAGGTCACATACCAAACAGGGAAAATCATGTCTTTCCAAAAAAGTAGCAAATACAACCTGTAAGAGGAACACTTTTATTTAAATATTGTATGCTGTGACATTAAGATTGCCTTAACCTGAGGGGCCTAGGCCAAACCATTTCATAACCTTTTGTGTCTTGTGTCTTGCTGGTTTCTAGCACATAAACATAAACCATAGGAGAAGTTCTAAAGAGGAAATGGTGGTCTTTTGGTTGTAGTCAGTTTGTAGATAACGCTTTAGTTTGCTCGTCATAACACCAAAGCAAAGTGAGAAGTGCTTTTGTCTGCTTAAAATAAATGTCTTGGTCTTGCCTGTGTAGCAAATTTAAGTGCATGTGTTAAAGTAATCATAGGTTTACTGAAGTAAACAATATGAGCATATGCATGGGGCATTTCTCCTATCATTAGTCTTCTCTGGTCTTTATTTGAAGTAGTTTTGTATAGCATGTAGATTTGTTAAGGCTCGATAAGTTCTATCTTATCTTTCTCTTTATTTAAATGCATTCATTTAAATGAGTACAGTTAATAGGAGTTATTTACCCCTTCTAGGATGATCATTTTTCTGTCCTTTATTTTTTCAGATTCCTTTCTTTCCTCTTCGCCTGTATCTCTCATTCAGTCTCCTCAAGGCAAGTGTATGGTTCTCTTACGCTGCTCGCCTGCTTTCTCCCTCTGTCCTGTACTCTCTGCTGCTGTACTGCTGTACGTCATTCCTTTTTTCTAGTGCCCCTCTCCTGCTCCAAAGAGTCCAATGAAAATAGAACAAACCTGCAAAGAAAACCAACAATATAGTCAACTCTTTTCCCGGCCCCAGCTCTTTTCCCAGCTCGACTGGTATTTACCTACCCCTCCTCCTACAAACCTTGTCATGGTATTCCATCGGTTTCCAACATGGATTAGTAAATATTAGTAGCTGCATTAATTGTTAGTCAGCCAGGAAGCACAGCTACTCCTATTTTCAAAGACATATGGCACTGGTAATTGTCTTCACCCTCCCCCAACCCTCTCTGCAACTTGAGATGAAACCTTACCCACTAAGGCCATTAATAGCCAACATGACCTATTGACTGGTCTCTTGTTAGTTTATTGCTAGGGCTGCATGAAATATATCAGAACATAGCTATATAATAAGCAGTAGAACCCTCAATCAACAGAACTTACACAGATATTTGTGGTACATTTTTAACAATGTGCCTCACTTGCCTTGGAAGTGATTGATCAAATTGGCATGAATTCACTGCTGCGTGCTCTTGGCAATTTCTAATATTTTTACAGACACAAAGAATTAGATATGTAAAACCTAGTCACTGCAACTGCTGGCAATCTCCATTTCAGTCTTTACTGCCTGCTAGCAAGCATTATGTAGGTCAGCAGCACTCACTGTAGGTTCAAGATAATCCCAAGATTGCCACCTTATTTTAAGAAAGCAGAGAAGTTCAAGTTCACATTGTGCGCACAAGAGCAGAAACCTAAAAATGGATCAGGTTGGTGTCCCCAGGGGGTGGTCCTACCTTCTTGATGCCCTAATATCCGAGCCCCCCCTCAGCTCCAGTAACAACTGGGCCCTGGAGGATGAGTGGCACTGGAGATATCATCCACCGCCCAGCGGCCTGGGCTTGCCATTGCCTGTGGCTGCTCACTTGCCCTCCACCCCACTATCTGCTTATAGCTTCATAGGCTTTGTGCATGTCTCTCATCCTTGCTTGGGTATTAAAAAGTAGGGTTTTTTTTTACCGGTTCTGCTTCTTTATTTCCAGATTCTTTTTATACTGTGATTTTTCTCAGTGTTAAGAGGTCCACACTTATGTAAACAAATGGTATCCAACACTGTGAATGTAGTTTTTCCCAAATTGTTACATATATAGTAAGATATAGTTCAGGCGTTATTATCAATCACACTATTACCATTACACACAAGTATCCAAGCCATTCACTTTAAGTGAGGGATGATGAGACCTGTCCCCATGGAATTTAAACTTTTAACAACTTGCCTCCTTCTCAGCCATGATATATGATTTGGCTTACATATTACAATATTTTGACATAAATTAATGCCTGCGGTTGTGTTAAAGTAAATAAGCGAAAAAGACATAGTACTAAACTGAACTGAACTAGTTTCTGTTTTTTACATGTTTTGGTGTAATGAGTGTTATTTATAGAGATTTTGTGACCCAGCACCTCACCCCAAGGTCAGCTTGCTGGCTCCTGTGGGGGTTTGTCCCTTACCTGAAGGTCAGAAATGAAATCTAATGTTGAGGGAGAAATTAGGTTTTTCTCTAATTGTAACAAATGACTGCCATTCTCAGATCATGTACAAAAACACTTAAAGCAAGTTACTGTAGAGAGCTGATTACATAAATCAGATGTGTTAAACCACCATGGCCTTATTTGGCAGATTATTATGAAGCAAAGTTGTTATCCACTTTATCTGATCCATGTTTGTGAAATCACTGATGAAATATAGTTTGTTTGGAAGTCAAGGTTCTAACCAAGTAGCCCTAGCTCTTGACTAACATCAGTGGATATGTTTTCAGAACACAGGCTGTTTTGGGCTTTGTTTACTAGTACAGATCCAAAGAATTAAAATGCTTTTGGCAAGATGGAAAAGTCCATTCATGTGGCCTAGTTTGAACAAGGCATTGTATTGTGGTCAAGGGAAGTGGGAGTCTTATACAAGACAAAGTGGATCAGTCAGTTGGCCATCAGTGGAAAAGTCTGTCTATGCAGTGGTAGAAAAGGGGTAAGGATATTGGGGTTATGCTAACAACTCATGCTCATTCGAATACGATCAAACCTGAATCTTGCATTAAAACAAAACTAGTGGATCTCAAAATAAGTGTTTGCAAAGTAAAAGTTAAATTGCAGTCATTAGTAGGTAGAGGTTGGTGTGCACAGGTTGAGTTGGGCAGCTGATGTTAATTTCCTTTTACACCTGCCAACACCATGTCATGATAGTTTGTTTTGTTTGTTGAAAATGACAAAGGAGATTATTGGTGCTGGAAAGGATCATTTGATTGTTGGAACAGTTGCTTAGAATTTCTTTGGAACTCTTTGGGCTCCAGTATATTGTGTCTTGAAAGCACAGTCCTGCATTCAAAGTGACTGTAAAAGCCTCTTCAACTGTGTGACTCAGGAAATGGTGTTGTTCAAATGACCTGATTAACTCTACAGGGACAGCAGTATTATCTAACTCATGGCATAATTTTATCCATTTTGGTATCAGATAATTGCATAATTTTGATTATGTTATAATAGGCAGAAAACAAATACTAATTATGTAGCAAATAACTGACTGGTCCAATGAATGAAGTTCTTTTAAGTGTTTGAGATATTTTAGAGATTTATCCTTGTCTTTTTTTTCATTCTTTTAAATTCCAAGGTTAGAAAAGAGGCACAGAAATGCAGTTTGTGGATAATGACAGACAAACAATACCCACCAGGGTTCTGTAGTGCAAGTATTTCGCTCACATTTTCCCTAACAATAAATGTGTTTGAAACTGTAAAATACTTCACCAAATGGTAAAATATTTCACAAGCATAGTGCGCAAGTGAGGATTATTGGTTTATTTTCATTGGCTAATTGTAACATTGGATCTTAAACTGAGTATAACTGCTTCCTGGAATCCCAAAGAGGATTTCTTTTTATTGAGTTAAGGAATCATTTAGTGAGAGTTGAACTGTGGATGGTATTGGTAGTTGAATTCTTGATTTTGTTTAACACTAACTGTACAATGCACTGTGGTAGACTCCAAAATCTTCTCTTTTTTGTGTTTCCTGTTGCCTGGTAGTGCCTTTCAAAGTACCTGGTTGGTAGGGATTCCACTCCTTACTCAGAAACTGGCTGGTCTTTATGCATGCAACATAGCCATTGCACACAATCAGCTTAACAATAGTAACTGATAAGTTAAATGAGCATTAGTCGTTGTGTGATTTCGGTAGTAAATAGTATCAAAAAAGATTTGCCTCTTAAGTACAGGTACGGACGTGCTAACATAGTAATAAAACACGTTATTTTTCATGTGGTGAAACATTTAGCACAGTATTGACTTTACTGCAAAATCCATGTCATTGTTAATTGTCATAATGGTGAGGGTTATGAAACCTGTATACCTTTCACCCCCACCTTATTCACAGTTTTTTGTTGTTGTTGTTTTCTAAAAAAAACAAAAACAAACCCTGGGTTAAAAAAGAAATATCCAACATAGTCGCAAATTTTTACCGTATTTATTTTAGCTACATGTGTATGCAAAAAATTACTTAAACTTAAAACATTCAAATGAAGCAGGCTAATCATAGAGAGAATTTATAATCCAATACTCTGTTTTCACTGAGAAAATGTTATGCTGTTTTCAAGCAAGTCATCAGATGAATACTACTGAAACATTACTGCTTTCAAGCCTGCAAGTTTATAGCAAGTCATGTACCCTCGCTATAAAAATTGCAGCTGACATGCAGTCACCATAGCCACATGTGATGATTGTCTGACAAGTATTAATCAATGAGATTTAAGTTCTTTTGCTGCTTCATTTTAGCATTAGATAAATTAAGTTCAATACGGAGTGCTTCCTGATGGCAACTTTGTTGAATAGTTAGGAACAGCATGCAAAAAGTAAAGATCCCATACATTATATGAATCTGCCTCACATTTTCATAATGCAATGCATGAATGCTTCGGCTGCAACATTAAGGCCTGGCTAAATAATATAAGAAGTGCATGGGAGTTTAGTGTCTGTGATTTGTATGACCCTCCCTCCTTTTTCCTCTTCGCTGTCGTTCTTTATTCATAACAATGCAGACAAAAGAGTGGTCCTGGGCTCCGACAAGCCCTGTGAAGGTGTTGCAACATCTCTTCGCTTCCCTTCTCAACCTGGCTCATTCACTCCAGGTAATTATGGGAGTGAGGCTGGACCACCAGATGGACAACCAGATTCTCCAATAAAGACATCCCCTGTTTCAGAGCGAATAAAGGCGCTGGAAGCTCTTGCTGCCAAAAAAAAGGAACCTGATTTTAGAAGTGATGGAGGTTTCTCTCACTTCAGAGATCGGCATCATGAGAAATCTCTCACTGAGACTTCCAAAGCTCCCACTGATAAAACTATGCCATCTGCCCAGAAAAAAGAAGCTTCTGCTGATCAGGAGTCACCGGAATCTCCATTTGAAGTACTTGGAGAATTAAGACAAGGAAATGAGTTTGAGGAAACAGAAGAATGGATGAAGGCTCATTTACCTCCAGTTCCAGACTTTGATGCTGTAGGTTTAGTTAAAGGCACACTGACTTTAGAGAATGTTACATCAAAGGAGGAGAATGATGCTGGCATAGTGATTCCTGACGCTCCTGCAGCTTTCGCTGGAGTGCCTGATGCTTTCCTAGATTCTCCTGTTGAAGCTCCAAAACTGAAGGATGAGTTTATTGATGCACAGAAGCAGCCAAGTGTTGAAGAGGAATCTGAATTTGACCTTAGCTTTTTGCCATCAGCCTCCATGTGGGATCAACAGGAAAAATGTGGTGTTCAGCCACCATCAAACCTCAATTCAGTGCTTCCAGCTTCACCTGCACCTCCTGCAGGCTTTGGTTCACCATATTCTCCTGTGGTCTTGCCAGTTAGCATGGATTCTAAACAGAATTTGTCGGACGACAAGAAGCCCACTTGGCCTGGAGATCTGGAGCCCCCAGAGGCAACTGAAGTGGACAGCTCAGGAGAGTCAGATGACACTGTCATTGAAGATGGTGTCTCTGTTCCTCTATCTTCTTCTGATCCAGCTGTTTCAAATGATCTCACCAGTGCCCCTGCCTCTTCAGCTCCGATTCCTCCAACTGAGGAAAAGGAAACTCCTCCACCAAAGTCTGAGAGGAAGCTAATGCAGGTTCCAACAATTAATGTTATTGAAACTGATGAGCCAAATTACAGTGAAGAGGAGATGGAACTTGAGCTTGAAGCAGAGGAAGATGAGGATTATGAGGTTGTAAAAGAACCGGTGAGTGAAGGCCCAAAAACCCCAAAACCAGGGTCAGACGACATAAAAGATGAACCACCTAAGACACGCCCCATAGAAACTGAATTCTTGGAGGGCTACTCTCCTCCATCCTCCCCTGTTGACTCTGATGCGGAATATTCTCCCAAACACAAGATACTGAAGTCTCTCCCTGACACAGTCCATTCAGAATCCCCATCAAAACCTGAGGCCCTACCTGATCAAACTGATTCAAAAGACTTACCACCAGATTTTTCACAAACTAAATGTGAACAATCACAGACATCTTCCACTAAAGTAAATGATGAAATGTCCTCCTTCATAGTCACAAATGAAGAAGTGGACTTCCCAAACAATGACGATGAGTGGTCAGATGAAGCACAAGATACCCATGTCAAATCTTGCAAGACTGATCTCAGCTTTATGGTACCAACTTCTTACACCCAGTCTGAAGGGGGTGAAAAGAGAAACACAGCTTCAAAAGAGGCTTATATGGAAGAAAATTCCATTTCCAGATCCACCTTCATGCAAGATGATATCTATGACAGACAATCCTTTGATTATGATTATGATGCATCCTCTCCCTATGATGACATTGATGAAAAAGGGCTCAGCAATGCTAAGGAGCGGTTTCTTTCTGACCCTTCTAAAATGCATGGTGACACACAGAACAGTACTGCCAATATTGATTTTCATGATGACAGTGAAAATCTGGGAGATTTCACCTCGGTTATTGATGATAATGCCTTCCCAAAGCCAAGAGATCATTCCCAAGAAAAATATTCTGCTTTCAAAAGTGAGACCATAAGTGGCATCAGTGAGCAAGATTTTAGTAAGAAAACGGTCACCAGTGTTGTTAAAGATAACCTGACAAATGGCAAATCCCTCCCAAGTCAGATAACTGGCTCAAAGATCCAGCAGGATGCCAAAGGAGGTCACCATACACCTGACACAAAAAGCAGCCCAAAAAATACTGACTCTGACAGCTCAGTTTCTGAGTCTACAGATAGCTTTGTGGAGTTCATGCGAGAGTGCCTGAAATCAAGGCAAGATGAAGAACCTGATGATGAACACCCAAGTGTTCCCTCCAAGGACGAGCTCTGCAAAACTGGTTTGCCTCCCTCCCAGTCCCCCCCAACCATGGTAATGGATCTTGAACAAGAGCAGCTCACTATCAGTGCTCTGAAAGAGCTGGGCAGCAGTCAAGAGGAGGAAGAGGAAGCAGTCGCTCCCAAGTCAAAAGTTTCTGACCAGGACAAATTTAACCCCAACTCAACATCCATACAGCAGTCTGCCTTTACCTCAGATCCTAATCTTCCATGTTCCCAAAGCAACCTTGTGTTGGACAGCACATATTCCAAAGAGGTAGAAGCCATCGAAGAATGGATGGCTGAGGCTTATCATCTTGCTGAGCATGTCTTGACAGCAATACTAACCCACTTATCAGGTAATACCTCTTCCTTCTGGGCAGTAGGCCTGCTAACCTCATGCAGTCACCTCAGAATGACCCCTTTTCTTATTTGTAGTTTGTAACTGCCTGCTCCTCTTCAAGATTTACAGTGCTTATATATTGAAAACATGTAGAGAAACTTTGCTTTTTAGCAAGAAAAAAAGGTAGCCATTTGGTTACTGCAGACATATCAGAAGAGTGTAACCTGCATTATGACAGGCATAGTAGCCTATTCTTGTCACCTGTCAGGAAGAAGTTATTTCCGATAAACCAGGTTGCATACATTTGACTTCAAAAGTGTTTCTTAAAGGCTACGTTCTATACTTTCATACACTGTCACTGCCTGTTCATGTTCCGTCTTCTGTACCATCATTGCCTCTTTGTTCTCTGTATAAGGTACAGAAGACGGAAAGACAGAAAGACAGTTGTCATTGTTGTTGTGGCTCTCAACTGCCAACAGAGGAGGTAATAGAGCCTTTGTAAAAAAAAGAAAGCAGGTAGAAGGGGCCAAAGATATGGAATTTTTCGACCTGTTATGTGCGTTATCCACCACGGGGTGAGTGGAAAAGCTAGCAGCAGGTAGCAGCACATTCGAAGAAGGCTAACAACTAAACTGTCTGCAAACTTGGGAGACTGTTAGGTTGAAGAACTCCTTGGACTTTAGAAGACAACATCAACTGCCACATAACAGAAACAGCAAATGATTGTTATTGCAAGGTTATGCAATTATTATTGTTGCACTGCTTGGGATGTATGTTTTACATCGGCTAGACACTGATGATGTTGTCAAACACAGGCTTGTCATGCTGCCTGAAGTTTGCAATGCTGGCATGCAATCTAAAATCATGTGCTGGGGCAGCAGTATGCCAGCATTGTTTGGCTCACTGCAGTCTCTAAAATAAACTCCTTGACTCATCCACCAAGGGGATTCATAGATGAAAAAGTCCAGTAACCAGGCATAACTTTTACAGGCAAAAATGTGTGCATATTGGATGTGTCTTTCCGTAAACAAACTAAATTGCAGCACTATGAAGTCCTTGCAATACAAGACAATTTAGATTTCATAATTATTGAGATGCACCATGAAGGCTCTATACCTGCGGTTAGTTAGTTTGTTCAGATAGAAACAGACAGCAGAAGATAGAAGCAACATGCCAGTAAGTAACACAAAAACATGCTCAGCAAAGTTTTTAAATTAAGGAGACCTAGATTGACTGGCCACTGATTGTAATTGGTTTACTTTCAGTTTAAAGAATGCTAATGCTAAAAAAGCCAAGTTCATTGTTAAGAAAGATCTTTATGGCAAGAGGGGTTCAAACCCTGCTTATTTTCTATTATAGCACACAAGGCAATAAATGTTAAGAGTCGGTGTGTTCAAATTAGAGATCTGAAATTAACAAATGGTAGCCTATGTTGGTTACTTTTTACTGTTTTTCAAGTTTGACATGTTAACCATCAATAAAATCACGCCCCTTTCATAAATCTAGTTATATCGCAATAAGATGAAACGTTGTATTCAAACAGCTGCTAAATGTTGGCAGGTAAGATGAATTTTTGGACATGGAGTATTTTCTTTAGCCAGACCGAACTGTACCATGCATGTAACATAGCCAACAGGCCAATGTAAAAGCAACCTTACACAGTGTTAAAAACAGGTTGTGTTTTCAATGCTAGATTTAGAAGATAATTGCGGATTCTATTAACTGTTTTACACAGTTTATTGATTTTTCTCTTATTGAACACAATACACAATTGTGGCTGTATGTGTCCCTGACCTCCAAATGTGGCCCAAGGGATCTATAGAGCATTGAGGACTCACCTGAACTAAGAGTTGTCCACCTGTGATCTGATCATTTTAGGTGCATTTTAATTCTAGTTGTGCACAGGCTCTAAGTTTAATTGTGACAGCTGCTAAGAACAGGACAGTTTTCCATACAGCATAACTTTATTTGATCCCTACTGGGTATACTCTATATAAAAAGTTGACAAGGGCAAAGCACTGGAAGGAGTTACAGCAGCCATTTCTACAGTTAACACCCACCCCCCCACCCCCCAAGCACACACACACGCACACACGCACACACGCACACAAACACCAGCTCCATTCCTAGCACATATGCACAGAGGCTGGTATGCGGACAGTAATCCAAGCACATTTAGTGGTATGTCTACATGTGTTGAATGCTTTCACCCAGAGTTGGGACACTAGAGAACAGAGTGCTGGTGCTCTAGCAATGGGAAACAAGGGGAAAGTGTGCAGAGGTGCCATAAATGACTGTTATCTTTTCCAGCAGCAAGGGCAAAGGGTTTTGTTGCGCTTGGGTGGTGCCCATGTTTGAGCAGTGTCCAGAGTTAACTTTTTGATTGCGGTAGATGTAAAAATCCTTCAGTCAAGTAAATACCAGCAAAATTGTTTTCATTTTGTATCTTAAATTTTAAAAAGTATAAAAAAAAATACTGCAGTAAAACAACGTGAAAATTGTCACAGAAATACTTGCAGACAAGTTGTACAATAATATTATTGCCTTATCTGATAATAATCTGATTCCACTTTTGAACAGTTTTCATAGTATTTGGAGTAAAGATTTTGGAGTTTGTAAGGTACACCTAAAGGCACTATAAACTGTGTGTGTCTGAAATGTTGAAACAGACAGTAAGCCGAGGACAGAAGTAGATTCTGCTACAAAATGCAATGGAGACTCATCTTTTTTTTAAAAAATAAATAAATTAATATCTATTTTGGTACAAACCCAGCAGATGGCCTTCTGAGATTTGACAGTTCTTCTTAAACAGAGAAGCTGGTGCTTGGCAGATGTTACGTTTGGATCCTGTTGCTCTTGCCTTTGTTTAAGTTGTATGTCATGATTTAGGGGGTGATTGGCATTCTTTTACTGTTCCATTTACTCATCCTTGAAGTTAGAGGAGGACGAAATGCTGTTCAGTCTAACTTAATTTAAGGCTTTTATGTTCATTGTTCTGAGGGGTTTGTTGCAGCACTCAGTGTAATTGTTTCTTTATTGTAATAATAAATATCTAGTGTTAAAGAGGAAGCTCTGTTTTGTACTGTCTTTCATAGAGGAGCCTGTGTTGTTGAATCATCCCCCTACAGCCATGAGCCTGTGCTATTTTAGTGCTTCTCTGCAGTGCTCCAAAACTCAGTAGGTTATTAGGAGGGGTGCTTGGCTAGGTGAGTTTGTTTCTGTCAGTTAGCTTGTCGTCATGCTAGATATGCTTGACAGTGCTGCACTGCTATACAAGTTTTTGGTAAAAGAACCTCCTTTTTCTAGGAACTCTATTACATCCATCTGTCACTGAAAACCACATTACCAAGAGTGATTTTCTCCTTATCTTCTTTGGCTAGTCTAATACCAGACTTGTTGTCAGGACTTCAAAGATTAGTGTAAGCCAATATCTCTTTAGATTTTTGATAATCCTTTGTGTAAAGGTTTGTTAAGTAGGGGAAAAGATCATGTCAATACTTATATTGAACTGAACCTGTATCAGTGTTTTTGACTCCTCATTAAGGTGTCCCACATGGATTTGTAATGTCCTGTTTGTGCAGGTTGACATCTTGCCATTAAGCCAGAGTTAAATATTTCTGTCATGATTTGTAATGAGGTCTAAAGAAAGATACAAACCTACTTATATTAAACAATGGAATTGCAAGTTACTTCTTTGGAACAGATAATAGTTATACTGCTAATAATATATCTTATATTAATGATATATCTTTGCTGCTTATACGTGAGAAAAAAGATGATGATATTTACTCACAATCAATTTGTGCAACTTATCTGTGAGGGCAGTGCAGCACCTAGACTTTATACAAACACTTCAATTATTTGAAACTCTCAACATTTTCTTTTTAAATAAAAAGGCCACAGATGAAAGTAATTTGATGCAACTAGCCGATATTTACCTTTTGTACGAGTAACATGAATTAGTGTCAAGAGCTGTCTGTAATTTAGAGACTTACATTTACAGAGCAGAACAGCAATCAGCTGCAACAAACCAGACCATCTGACCAACCTGTACTACACCATTAAACAACTCAAACCAACTCTGAGGTGAAGGAAACAACTATGCTCAGTTTGTATTACCTCAAACCCCCTTTTATCAGTTTAATATTAGGTAATGTGCTACCAGTTTAGAGGGAACATTGGTCCTGCATGTTCACTGATGGGATTAGGTATGTTATGTACAGCATGATTGTGCACTGTGGTCTGTCTGCCAGTGGGCTCAGACGGTGACAAAAAAGCAAATGTCTAAGTATTTATTTACTGCTTGGTAAGAATAACACTCTGCAGTCATGTTGTTTAAATTTGCTATACATTGTGTGAATTTAATTAATGGCTAAGACCATAAATATCTCAAACTTCACTAAAATAGATGGATTATTGCTTTGTCATTCTTACAAAGTGGTGCAGTGTTACTACTTGAATACTGCGCAGTTGAAGTCTGTGCTTCTGATAAAGTTCTTAAAAAATAATAACCAGTAAACTTGAGATAATATGCCTGTTAATAAGTAAAGAACCATACCCTAGAATGTGTTATCATTTACCTCTTCATACTTTGCAATTTGAATTGCCACTCATAACTATGGTAGAAGAATGTTTCTACATAGTCGTGTGTGCAGCTTTAAGAGCAGCATGTAGCACAGTGAAAGCAGGCCACTGCGCCATAGCAGCCACTGGGACCTCAGCAGATTAGAGTGAGGACGAAAGACAAAGAGAGAGAGAGAGAGATAATGAACAAGAGCCGCCAAGCTCCAGCTGCCTCCCTGTGGGTACGGGCAGCAAAGCATGCTGGGAGGACGCACACACCCCTGCAGTGCAGGGTGAGGAAACCCCACTTGTTTTGTCAGATGAAAACATTACATCTCTAAGAAAGTCAACTTTGTTTCCAGCTTGGCCACCTTGCAGGTTAATATTTCAAAAGTTTTTAAGAGGGACTGATTGATCAACTTGCCCCTGGATGTGGTTTACCCATATAGTTAGTGGGTAGTAATTGTATTTTGCTGGAGTTGTAAGGTTTCACACAGTGTTATTGTATGCTCCACAGACAGAAACGTGAACAACGGAGCTCTCTCTGTTTATGTCTGAGCCCAATGACAGAGCTGCTGCTGCTTTTCTCTCAGATTGTACATAGATTCAGCGTTTGTCATGCTGAGCTTTACTGTTGGGTAATTAACAGTAACAGCTAAATGAACATTTAGCAGCAAATTATAAAGAAATTAGACAATCCATGTGGTGCTATTAACTATAATAAATAAAATGTCTCTTGCTCCACACAGTGTGACAGTTTAACTGTTGGTTAAATTAGCTGGTACTATTTTATTGAATAAATGATAGATGAGGCTTTCGAAAAAGCCCTTGTTGATAACCATTAACTAAAAATTTTGGTTACTTGACTTCTCTATCCCACTTATCTGTTGCCTTTGTATTGTAAATTAATATTTTGATAAGAATTTGGTACAACCTTTACCTCAAACTCATAGTCTGAGCTATGTGTACACATTTAGCTTGTAGTGTAGAAAAAATAGTGAGCAGTTGCAAAGGTTGACAACAGCCTTAACTGGCACAGTTAGACATGGTTTGTTGAAGTAAGGCCAGTTGGACATACTGTCAGATTCTGGAAACAGGATTATCTTAATATGTTGAGTTTAACGAAAGTGGAAACAGGATTATCATGGCAAAAAAGGGCTCACTTACATGTATCCGAAAATTTGCGAACAGTGAGAAATAAGTTTTTGTGTGCACAGAAAGTCTTAGATCTTTGACTTGAGAAAAATGAGAGGGAAATCAAGGTGATGCATTTACATTAATGCTGAATACAGTAAAGGTCTCAGTTTTGTGTCTTATTGTTATTATATTAGAGTTAATAGGAGTATTTTAACGACAGATGATCATTGTGTTCTGATCTCCATTTGGAATTCACTGTAACCCTCTCTCCTGAAGGTTTTGGATCTTCTCTCATGTATAGTTTTCTTTGACCCTACAAAAAAAGATGCAATGTTTCAGACCCAGCAACTCTATCACAATTTTGGGATCCATTTTTGACCACCTTGTCTGCTCCTCTTTCACATATCCTCATTGTCTCAGCTCACTCCTGTCTTACCCTTATTTTTACTCCAACCTGTTTTCTCAGTCACTGCTCAGTTACACCTCTTCACACACAAGCAACATAGCAAATCTTAGTGATAGAGACATCCCTATCTGTAGCACTTTAAGATATAACATGATTGATGTTAGAAAGATCTTTTGTTACAAGTTAATCTGGGTGTTACCATGTCACCCTTTGCCACAGTAAACACGTGGCTACGCAACACTCTACCTGTGCATATACACATGGCTTACCTTAGGCTGTGTGCACAAATGTTCGTTTAGTATTTATAAGCTATATGAAAGTATAACCAGATCTCAAATCAGCCTCGGATTTACCTTGATGTTAGAACAAGGAATTAATATAATACAGAGAGTGAGTAGAATGTTTTTTTCTTATTAGTCAGTAAAGATCTCTTACAACATATCTAGACACACACAAGAACATCACATGTTGATTTAACCACCAGTTTTACTGTCACATGTATTTTATACCACTATATGAGCTTGTTATGTTGAAGTGCTTAAAAGTGATCTTTAATTTTCCTCTAAACCTGAGGACATTTTTTGCCAAAAACCTAACCCATCATTGGTTACACAAGAGTAAAATACAGTCTGCAAAATGTGCCCTTGGTCAGTGCCAACCCAGACCATACTAATTGGTGCTACACTTAAATATGACTGTTAAGTGATAGAAATAATAATTGAGAGTATGGGTATTGCCATAAATTGTATAAATTGGAGTTTAAAGAGAGCTACTTTTACAGCTAAATCGACTATTGTAGCTGGTTATAACATGTTATAACATCACTTTACGTGCTAACACTAGCCACTCAGAACGGTGCCCCAAGCTAACAGTTTTTGTAGACAAATATTTGTACAACTATCAGTCCTATAGCTTACTGCAAACCACATCTCTTTTGTGGAGCAGTTGTAGAGCAAGGTGTAATAGATGGTTGAGTGTAGTGATTGACTGTATTGATTTTTGGTATCCCTTGAAAAAGCAAACCGTTGGGATGTTTTCAGTTTTCTGTGATGTGTGTTAAAAGCCTTTACAACATGTGTTCCCATTAAAGTCACGGGACCACTGAAGCTTGAAGAGTCCCCGAGGCATCAGCCCACGTGGTTCCTCCACTACTTGCACAAGGCTTTTTTAAATGCCCCCTTTTTCCCCACGCAGAGAAAAGGAGTGGCAGTAAGAGAGTGCCAACCCATTCCAGCATTACATAACCGCCTTGTATAGAGCTATCACTTCTGCATGCACGACCCCTCACAGGACATGCATGCAAACATGAAACGGCTTCTGCAGGAGTGTGCCCTCCTAAGTTACTCTCAGCTGTAGATGCCAAAGATAATACTGGATATATGTTTTGTTGGGCTTGAGTTACAGAGTTGGAGGTGGGACTCTATATAACCGCAGACAGCCTGGGTTGACTGACATTCTGCTTATCTCAACCAATCATTTGCTGATAAGGATTCATTTCAAAATGTGCCATTTTGCCTCTGATGCAGCTGCCCCTTTGTATAGCTATGACTGTTGTTTCACTTGATGTCCCAACCATAGTACTATCTAATTGTTTATGTGTTAGATGTCGGAGCTTATCAACACTGAAGCCTGTTGTGTGACAGCCGTTCAAAACAAGAATGCCAGGACAGAGTTCAGTTGCTCTGGTTAGCAAGTGAAGTTGCGTCTTAATCCAATGTGTCAAAGCACTTCCCCCTAGGGCAGGGGTCGGCAACCCGCTGCTCCGGAGCTGCATGCGGCTCTTTCATTGCTCTGCTGCAGCTCCCTCTGTCTTTGGAAAATAAATAATGAGTATTTAATCTAAATTTATTTTATTTTATATCGTTTATTTTTTAAATGTAATTCTAAATTTGAAGATTGTGGTGCTCTTGTAACATTAAAATAAAACGTGTTTATTT
>JAQMCX010000039.1:880415-900945 GCA_029814765.1 Acanthurus leucopareius | reverse complement strand
AAGAAAAGAAAAGTTTCTGAAGAAAACAGAACATGTACCAGACAGCAAATTAAAGACACCAATTCAGCTGTGGCGTATGGAAGCGCATTGCATTCACTGGATAAAAAATCATTCACTGGATTAAAAATCTAAAAATCTCATAATTACGAGATAAGGTGTCTAATTATTTTTTTTTATCCAGTGAATGCAATGCGCTTCCGTAGTGGCGTACTCCATCGCCAGTGCCTTTTTCGGACTTCAAAATGTTCAAAATGTTTTTGTTGCGTGTAGAAAAAAAATTAGTTTTTTTTGTACCAGTTAATTGATTTCATGAATGCAAAACACTATTGTTTTTTTATACATAGAATTAATTTAAAAAAAAAAGAAAGATATATGCAGTGTTATCTTTAGTTTAGATGTCAAAAGGGTTTTAGTTAGTTTAGTTTTTTTAATAGAGGGCTCTCTATGTTTTCTTTTCTGTGGAAAACGGGTCCAAATGGCTCTTTGAGTGTCTAAGGTTGTCGACCCCTGGTCTAACCCTTTCCCTTCATCTCTCTGCAGTTAAGGATCTGGTTCACTGGCGAGACCCCAAGAAGTCGGGCTTGGTGTTTGGTGTGTCCATGCTGCTGCTGCTGTCACTGGCAGCCTTCAGCATAATCAGCGTGGTCTCCTACCTGCTGCTGGCCCTGCTCTGCGTCACCATCACGTTCCGCATCTACAAGTCTGTCGTCCAGGCTGTGCAGAAGTCCAACGAGGGACACCCCTTCAAGTAAGAGCAGATTGTCTCCAGAATTAAGTCCCACTTAATAAGACAATCTTGGAGTGTTGATAGGGCAACACCAAAAAGTGATCAAATAAAGGAAGCTGGGGTTTTTAACCTCACATTACTTTTCATATTGTAAAACTCTTGTTTTTTACCCCTGAATGGAAAGACATAACACGAGGGCTGGGGGTATGAAAACTTTTCTTAAGTATGAAGTGTATTTTTAAAATAAGATACAGGATGAGACCATACTGTTTTATATTGATATAGTTTGATGTTGGATTACATAACCTGTTCCTTCGATAAGGACATGCCAGTTAGTAACACTCACACTCTTTGTGCAACCTCTCCCCCACGCTCCCTCCGCACACAAACTTGGCCCAAATTGATCATAAGTCCTCCTGCAGCATGAGGGAGATGCAGCACTGTTACTCATTCTATTCGGTCTGTAAATCAGTGAGGCAGCACCTGGATCTATGTGACGGATATGTTAATAAAAATGCAGTACAGTGATTGTCACATTACACACACAAGACAGGGCTAACAAAGTACTTTACAACACAAGTTGGCATCCACCCACCCATTCACATATTAATGGTAGTAGGCTTCTTTACACAGTGCCAGCTCATAAGGAACTCATACACACCCATACACAAAAATAGAACAACCATCAGGAGAAAAATTGGGGTTCAGTATCTTGCCCAAGGACACTAAGACATGCAGACTTCAGGAGCCGGGGATCAAACCACTAACCCTCTGAGAGGTAGATGACCACCTGTAGCTAAAGCTGCCCCTGATGGTGCTTTGACTCAAAACTGAACATTAGGCCACTTTGTTGAAAATACCAATTCTGGTTTACAATGTTACATGTTTTAAACCACTGTCTCGTATAAACCTTAAAATTACACCCAGCTCTAAAGAGTACTGAGTGTCAGAATGTTGGAGGTCAGGCATGGAAATGCCTGGTGTAACCTTTAACTCCTCTGCTTTTATTTATAGAGCAACTTTTATGGTGGGGCCACAGCCCATGGGAATGCTTTATATGTGTTCAGAACAGAGCTTCTCTTCAAAGGCATAATACTAAATGCTCCTCATTTTTCATTAAGCCAAGAAAATAGAATTGGATAAGGCTGTATAAAAATAGCAAAATTCTACCACTGAGCCCCAGGAATATGTAGGTTTACCTCTGTACACCAAGTAATGTGATGCAGTATAAAGCTGTGTGGTTAGTTTTCATGTTTCACCCAGTGGCATTCTCAAAGCTGAAAGAAACATATATACTCATCATCAATTTAATTCATCATTGTTCTATTTTTTATCTCAGAATATGGAAAATGCCCATCTGAACCTCTTCCTTTGTTTATTCTTATTTTAACTATTTGGAATTTCAAAAAGTTCCAAACAGAAGAACTTTAAGGCCAAAATACATATATGAGGCCTTTTTTTTTTCTTTAGAGTAAACTTTTCATCTTTCTGAAGATGTGCTTGTTTATCATGTGGCCAAAACACAACCTAAACTACATCACTGTGACTGTGAACATACATCCTAGCTAGGCATCAGCTGTAGTTTCTGTTGGTTGTTCAAGTCTAACCTTTATGCCCAAACACAGGTGACACTGGACAACACAACAGGTCGGCTTTCATCACCACCAGTTCTCTGATGTCAGTGTTTGTTTGTCTGGGACTTTGAACTTCTCAAACTTACCGCAGATCTTAGACAGAGAATCCAAAACAAAAAGGAAGAGGTATCTATGTGCTAACTAGAGCAAGAAAGAACAAATAGGCTTGAGTATTATGTTACATGGTTGAGTGTTAGGTATGTAAATAAAATGAATGTAAACTTGTTTAATTTTGCACTCCAAGTCAGTCAAGCTTATTTCTTGTTTGAATCTGCACAGTTTGAACAGGTGTAACTCCTTTTTATCAGACCGTGTTCTCTATGAAGACTTTACTTGCAAAGTATTCAAAGCTAGAGATTTTCAGACATCACTTTTTCCTTTCTATTACTTGTACCAAAACTCTGTGAATCTTATACCAAGTGCCAATCCGATACCAGTGTGTTTTAAAAAAAAATAAACACTTTATTAACCCTGTATGGATGTTATTTTATGGATGTACTTGAAGTTTCTCAATTTAATCTGGATTTATGCATTTTGAACTCTTGGGAAGAAAAAAAATCTGTTAAGTTGCGTACAGGTGCACAGGACACTGCTACTACTGGAAAGGAACAGGGTCCTGTTTGTAATAAGTAAACTTTGTGGTATAAGATCAGTGTATAGACTTTTATGCTCCCCAACACCCGACGTAGCATTTTCGTCAGTACTGGTATCCAAACAACCCCATTTGAAGCTGCTCCACAACACAAACTAACTCCTCCTCCTCATACAAGTTGGACAACTTTTTTAATCAGAGATGACGAATCATAGTGTAACTAGCTTGTTTAAATTGCTCATGTTGCCTCTAGAAAAGACTGTTGAAATAATTACATAATACTCTCTTGCATTTTTATCATGTGTCTGTGCTGTGTATAATAATATTTCATTTCTTAACAATGGAGTCCGAGTCAAGAGCAGCCTAACAAGCACAGAAAAGTCTTTGATGTGTAACAAGCTACAAGAACTTTTAATGATGAATCTAGTTTTATTTCAACAGCAGACTGGTTGTTCATGTTTTCCTGCAGCACTTAAGGGCTGGAAGCTAAACCTCATTTAGTACTCACCTTCACTTCCTCCCCCTCCCCCTCACCCTCACCCTCACCCTCTTCTCTCTCCCTGTCTGCAGAACGCTGATAGATAAGGATGTCAGCATCCCTCCAGAGACTTTCCGCAAGCATGTGGACGCCAGTCTGACCTACATCAACCGAGCCCTGAAGCAGATGAGCCGCCTCTTCCTGGTCGAGGACCTCGTGGACTCCCTGAAGGTGAGCAGCTTTAGTCTTCAGTCAGTGTCCACTGTCATCCCGAATTTTAATCATTAAGTCTGCTTATAATGGATATCCATTCCTACTCTGCCCTATTAAGCCTCCTCTCCTGGGTGCAGCCTTTTTTAGCTCTGATTGGTACTGTAAAAATAAACCACAGTAATGATGATTGTATTGTTGAATGATTATTGTTTGGAGAATTAACCCATACAGGTCAGTTGGGACACAGCAGCGGGGCTGTTCTTTTTCTTTTTTTTTGTCAAGTCTCAACCTGATACATGTCCCTACCGTAATTGGTGCATCTAAGCTGACAGAAAGGCAGCGGCTTTTGTTTTTAAAATTGTTAGGGGGGCTCCATCAAGCCATTTTTCCACCCCCATAAAACCCATAAAAGACAGCAATTTTCACCAATACTGATGTGTGTGTCAACTTTCATAAGTTACAAATATCCCAAGCATTTGTAAAATTTGTTTTTTTAGTTGCTAGAATAAAAAAAAAAGAAAAACGATGGTCCTTAGAATAACAATAGGGTCTTTGCACTGCTGGTGCTCAGCTATAACATGCAGATCACAAAAGTCTAAGCCCCCAGCCATTCAGCCCAACAGTGTTCTGCTACCCCTTCTTAACCCACACCCAGTTTGTTTTAAAAGCTGTATGGAGCTTTTTAAGCTTAGGAAATTGTCAACAAAATATTAATGTGATGTCAACTTCGTTGTTTTTCATGAGAGTGATATGGATATCTCTAAAGTAATGGAGTGCAGATTAAGATAGTATTTAAAATTTGTTCTAGGCTAGCCTAGCCTAGTCAGACGAGCATGAACTGATGAAGCCCCTTGGAATAGAGGTGAAGCGTCTTCACAGACACATTACCGAGTCCATTTGCCTTCGATTTATTTGCCCAGAATAACCATGACCTGGATGAATGAGAACATGCACAGATATTTAAAATTTGGTATCACTGCCCTTAACATGGGAAGCAACAGAACTTTTTTTATCACATAGAAAGACATCATTTCACTTTCCAGGTTAGTGTTTTGACAGGTTGTAAGACAAGCTAACTTGTATTGTGTTGTTAAGATTTTTTTTTATATTTAGAATGTTTATATATTTTGTCATCGCAAAATTTATTTTGAACCAAGCCATTTTTGCAAGTTAAATACACATTATTTTAGAGTATCTTTTGTTAATTAAGTATATTAATTAAGTATAAGTTTAACATTTTTAAATATTTGGGAAACTTTTCAAACTTGAAATATTTTTAACTTATGTATTGTTACAAATATTGTCATTGATCAGTACAGAAAAAAAATGATTGTGATCTTTTTATTGCCACATCTCCCAGTATGAAGTCTTACTAGGCTGGCATTATACACATTTGTCTCACTGTGTTCTACAAATGTGCAAATGTACCTCAAGACATAATTAATCATCAGAAAACTGATTATAAAAAAGGCTTTAAGGTACTTATAAGCTTATGACTAGAAAACAGCATGTCCAAAGTCAGTTTTACACCAGCAGTTTGTTTGCTCATTCTAGGTAAAAGTGACTGTGTGCTATGATGTAATAACTAAACTCAAGTTCAACTGAGTATAGCATGCACATTCTGTATGTACATGGAGGAAGTTATTGGTTGCTGTAATCAGTCCTCCTGTCCTTACTGTTCTCAAAGAGATCCCTTGATTGCACCACTCTGCTTCTTTAGACAAAGGGACAAACTCTGCAGTTTTCATTCTGTGTAAAAATCCATTCTGTTTTTTGGCTGAGTAGTCTAAGCTAGACCCATCAAGGAGGGGAGTTTCATTGGTATTAATTTGATTGCATGTTAAAATTTAATTATCATACAAGATATCACGTGTCCAAAAAAAAGTCATTTACATGTGAAAACACTAATGAGTTCCAAGGAAAGAGAAGAACAGCTTCTATACAAACCTTTACTTAAAACCAGAAGCAATATAAACTGGATATTTTTATCCCTGTACCCCTTGAGATTTCTGTTTTAATAAGTGTTTTCATTTATTATTTTACAGGTTACTTACTTTCCTTCATTGAAATACACAGGCTTTATATCTTCCATAACCTGCTTGTTTTGTCTTGTTTTTTTGTTGCTGTTTGTTTTTCTAAAGCAACTTTATTTGTTTATTTACTTGGTAAAATCCTTACAATTTTCCATGTATTTCTACTAATGCACACTTTTAACCACATCTCAAAAACATCTCACATCTCATTTAAGTCAATTCTTAATGTAAATGATATTTTTCAATAATGCAGGAGGTTTGAGGGTTCCTTGTTTATGTGCAGCTTTAGTTTACTCACAATCACTTTCTTATCCATGCAAAGTTGGTACTACAATAAATATCTCTAATCAGATCTTTTTAGGAAACCATTGGCATACCAGTACAACATTATAGTAAAATAAATTCCACCTGCTATCTATTTGTTTTCTGTATTTTATTCATTGACAACTACTGTTAAAGACATGTTTTGAAAATTCACATTCCTGTGAATTCATGTCCTCAAAAATCACTTTGCTTGTGATGGCTGTGCACATGCAGGGTTGGATTTTGTCCTTGAAATGCTTCAACTTTCTGAGTTTCCCCGTGGGCTTTTTTGTTTGTTGTTCCCACTAGCTGGCTGTGGTCATGTGGCTATTCACCTACGTAGGAGCTGTCTTCAATGGAATCACCATTCTCATCCTTGGTAAGCACCGTGAGAATCAAGAGTCACAACACATTCACATTCACACTCGCCCATCATGCTTCAGAAATGTTTGAGTTTTACCTATTGAAATGCTTAAATTAAAATCATATTTTTACTCATTCAAAATCTGTCTTGAATGGAAAACTACTCACAGTCACACATTAAAAATCATCAAAATTGTCTCAGCCTCAAATTTTTACACATGAAGACAGCTCTTCATGTTTTCCTTGCTGTTTGTTACTGAAGACCTGTATAAATGTTACATAGAGCAACTTTCTCATCTCTAAACTGTTCATCTTTAATGGACTGAAACCAGAGGTCATGTCAGGTCAACTAACCACTGTTCTATGCCTGACCAGAAGCATTGTGTTTTTTGAGTTGTCCACATGCAGGGTTGGATTTTGTCCTTGAAATGCTTCAATTTTCATAATTAAATTTTTCCGTGTCCTAATTTGTTTTCTACCCTCTTTGCATTAGAGGGCAATTTTCAGCTTCAACTAGTCAAAGCAACTTTCAGAAAACCAAGAGAGATGAAATATAGGTCAAAAAGTCCCTCAATTTATTCATGCAAAGGAATGGAAAAGCTGTGAAGTTTATAATTGAGGTCAAGGCGAAACTATAGCAATACATTGTAGATAATTATGCAAGTCTGAATGGAGTCAAATATGTTTTTTTTTCCATTTTAATTTATCCCTTATCAGGCCTGAAATGTGTAGTTGCATAAATAGATAAGTTTGGGGTTCTTAAACTAGAAGAAAAGCACATGGACATGAAATTACATTTGTTTTAACATTCCAAATTACATGTTACAATGAAGTTGGTCTTCATTTTTAAATTTTGTAATTTTATGTACTACTATGAAAATAAAATTTTATATCACTAAAAGAGAACTGAAACAAGATAATGTTGTATTCTTATCTCCAACTCCATAGAAGTGTTCACTCTTAACCCAATGCTGTTGGGAAAAACTGTAGCCTTGTCCCACTACCAACATTCAAATGAAAGGGAAATCTTGTGTTTTCTTGGCAGCATCCGATTTGGTCTGAAACATCCCCAACATTCAAAGTATCCTGATGTGGCCCGGTTATGGGTCATTTACATGAAAAACTGTACCTGCCACTATGTATGCCATGTACTAAGTGTACCTGCCAGGTTTCATGAAGTGATGTTTTTCTGACTGGATCAGATAGCTTCACAGTGATAGCCTGAGCCCACCTTAAGTTTCACAAGCATGTTTTGCTCTCAACTGCAGCCCACACACAGATGGCACAGCAGGTGTTTTCCCTTTGACAGCTAATTAAAAACTTTTTAACATCACTGATGTGCTGCCAAAAATGTATGAGGTGTTTTAAGTTTATTGGACAGTATTACAACAAGTGTTTCCTGCCCTAAGTGAATTTTTGGATTTACCTCTAGGAATTTGGAGCCTTTAATGAAAGTGTCTCCCTGTAATGCACCCATGTTGTTGTTTATGTCATTGTTTTCCTAACATGTCTTCTTTCTGTTCATCTCAGCTGACATCCTTCTCTTTGCTGTTCCTCCAATCTACGAGAAGAACAAGGTAGGAGTGTGTCTCAAATTCATGATTAATCTATATGGTGACTAACTGAGACCCAACACCTTCCCTACAAGCAGCGATGACATCAGTTGTTAGAGAACATACCCATCACCCATGAGCTCACTGAATGACTCCAGTCTTCGTCAGACACTAAAGGCTTTCTGCCTCCCTCTTGTTGCTGTTCATTGCCCTTGCTAAGAATATGAAGTCATTCCCTGTTGGGTCTGATAAGGGGGTCTGTCATCATCATGTTGAGGCACATGATGCCAGTGCGAATTATTAGGATTCTACTTATCAGCTGTTTGACGCAGGCTCTATGAACTAAAGTTCTGTTTTATCTCATTTATGAGACAGTCTTCTTTCTGTATCAGTTTATGGTTCCTATAAAAATGAGTTTTTATAGCTGCCCTGGCAATAAACTCTGGTTATTGCCTTAGGCTAACTGTTATCGCTTGAACTAAGTCTTCGCCATTGTAGTAAACAACAAAATTGCAAAGCGTCTCCTGGGCCATGACTACTGAAGAAAGTAGTAGTAGTAAGATAAAATAGAAAAGGGTGAAATAGTTGCTGAAGAACAAAATAAGGGGGAAAAACATTTATTAATTAATAAATTGGTTTATTAAATAATAATAATAATAATGTTAAAATATATTTTAACAAACTTGCCTGTAAATTTTTGGCACATGGTTCAAAATGATTTCAAAGTTCAAAGTCTTGTCTGGGGCTGTGTGGGGGTGTTGGGGGAGGATTAGGACAGGACAGTATGGGAGGCATATGCAGCAGGAAGTGTACATGACAATTGTTATCTAGGTCTCAATGACTGATGATTTCACAGTGGTGTTAGCAAACTTTTGATGACACAGTGTTAGAAATTCACCAAAAGCTTCTGCGGCAGGTTTGCTTTCTTCAGTGTCCTCAAATAGAAGAGGTGTTGTGGAGCTTTACACAATCACTTTGGCAGTATTAGTGCTCCAGCACAGTTCCTTAGAGACTGTCAGGCCCAAGAGGCTTAATTGTTTGAATCAAACCCCAATTTTAGATCTCTTTGTAAATCAAGAGCTTTACCTTTAGGCTCAGCTCTATAATCATTTAAAATCTCTAATGTATAACAGATAAGGCTATTTTGATCTACGAGGTACCCCTAGCCAAGCTCCTTCATTGAGTTTCTAATCCAAAGGATTAATCCACGATTAGTCTTCCATAGTCATCTGGATCACCCCAGTACTGTGTTAGCATTGTAAAAAAGTCTGGCTACAAACCTTATTCTACTTTTTTTTTAAAAAGGGCTCTGGATTGTTTGTATTTATTTGAACAAGTCACAATCTTCAAGATGTAGTGATTGTGAAAACAGTAACACACAGAAAAGCAGATGACAATGCTGACTGAAATAGTTGCCAATGGCAGGCTTATATTCATACTTACCTCTAGTGAGTCAGACTAATCGGCCATCCTCCAAGTAGAATACCAAGACTTAAAGTGCTGACTCTTTTCCAAAGTGCTTCAGACTAGTACAAAACCCCCCAGTGCATGCCGAGGTTCACGCTTTGAAAGAGCCAAAAGAAAAATATCATCAGATAAAAGCAGAGATTTTCATGAAAACTGAGGACAAGCAATACCCTTGGCAGAGTCCAGCACTCACTAAGAGAGCCCAAGACTTAGTTCAAAAAATGCAGAAATGGTAATAAGACTTCACAGTAATGATTTGCCTGTCATAAGTAAGAATTTTCTCCCTGATGTTCACCTTCTCCCTCATCTTTCTCCTTTTAGACCCAGATTGATCAGTATATCGACTTGGCACGTACTCAAGTCAACACCACAATGGCCAAGTAAGTATAAGTGATCATCTGTAAACACTTTGTTCTACATTATCATCTCACTGTTTAGCTTTTAACTACTGATCCAGTTTTCAGGTGTTTTATTACTTTTTTCTTCTCTTACAGGTTGCAAGAAAAACTTCCTGGAGCTGTGAAGCGCAGCAAAACTGAATGATCAATCTCCCAATTAAAAACCTCCACAACACCATCATCCTCATCTCCATCACCATCTTAACCCCCCCTACCTGCTCCTACCCCTCTCCAGATAACCCCAAGCCCCTAGTCTAACTCCTCCTCCCTATTCCATCAACCATCAGCACCCTACTACACTGAACCTTGCTAGGTAGAAAAATCTCGGAGCTACTCGATATTCAATGTAAAACTACTGCGCAGCTTAACTTGCAAGCATTAAAAAGAACTGTGCCTGTGCAGACAGGAAGCACGTCGCTAGTAAGGAAGTGATGGAATGCTGCGGCGGACCCTGTCTGTCTGTGGGCATGCCACAGGGGAATGGAGGCAGGGTCGAGTGAACTAGACTGAATCTATGACCTGGTTATGTCTTGTACAAGGAGCAGGGGGTGGATGATGGCTGTTATGTCACAAAAAAGCAAATGTCTGTACTTTAAACCACATAATTTCTTGAAGAAAGGCAGATAACTTAAGCTGGAAAAGTGAAAGAAGATTTAAGAAAAAAAAGGGTATAAAAATAAAATAAAAAAAAAAAAAAGAATGAAACAACCTTTTGGGTGTTATTGTGGCTAGTCTTATCCTGCTCTCTTGGTCTACAGCTGATGTATGGATAGATATGAGTTCATTTTTGGTAATAAGTTTGCTGTTACCGATTGGCCTGTCATAGAGTTTGTTTCCACTCACCTTACAGGCACTTCTGTATGTAATTTTCTGCAATGCACTGAATTTTTATTTTTTAAACCCACAAGCAGGTTGAAATAAAAGGAATTGGAACACTGAACCAGCTGTGATAATTTGGTCTAGTTCACCCTCTTATTGATCAGATGCATTTTTTGAACAGTTTTCTGTATGTATATAAATCTTAAGACAACTACAGGCTCTCTCTGCTGTATGAAACACGTTAGCCTCGCTTTTTATATGAGAAGGAAGTTTCCTCACTTACAGCAGCCCTAACTACTTTTTGTTGCACCTCTTTAAGCCACAAAGTGTTGAAGGTCTCACATTCACTTGTAAATTTTGATTATTCTCCTCACTACTTATTACTATTATTGGTATTAATTGTAGGATGGCTGCTTTGACTCCCTACTAGCTTGATAACAGCTTTGTAAGAGTTAGGTTAAGTGTCATTGAACTTCATTCTTTTAAACTGGAGGTCTTTCAGAGGCCTTTTGAGGAATAACTATTGATTGTTTGATAAGTTAAGAGATACACTCTTTGATGTGTTCTCACCTCCTTAATTCCCCAAACGGCTTTGCTGCTTGGTGTTTTAAAAGAAATAAACTTGAACTGTGTTGAGTTTCAAAAATATGGAGGCTAGAGTATGCCATCATAAGTATTTGATTAAAAATTAAAACCTGACATCCAACAAAAAATAAATAGCTTTTTCCAGAAGAAAGAGTTGAAAAGCTTGTAAGTTAAATCAGTGGGGGTTTTTTATTATTATTATTATTTGAATCACTGAATTTTGAAATTTAGTGATTCAGTTTTAAACATGATGTGGGTAAGGAGAATGAAAAATCTAAATAAATCTAACAGTTTAAAAAATGAACTAAAAAAGAATCACAAATTTGTCATTTCTGTTTTGGCAAGAGTTAAGCTTATAAGAGCTTCTATAAATGCACTTATGGGTTTAGTTCATTGAAGATTCCTATTTAACTTTGGTGTAAGTCTAAAACCATTTTTGGCACATTTTAGTCTCTAGGCCTCAACAGTGAACTGAGAGGAAGTTTCGAGATTGGGGTTTAGTGTAAGAAAATTAGGGGGTGCAGTTTTGAATAAAGAGTGTAGCTGGGGAAAATTGAAACAGTTTTGAGTGTTTATTATTTAGCTTTGTTTGTCACTTTGTTCTTTTTCTTCGACTGCCATGAAGTGCATGTCATAGTGTAAGCTGGAAACAAGATTCTCCCCCTTTATATAGGCTGTATCATATTCTTGACCCTGACTTTTGTTTAATATGATTATTACTCGTGATCGTTTCAATGGTGTTTTTGAACTCCGTTAAAAACATTGTCATATGTTAACACTACTGCTATGTCTCCATATTGTTTTAAGGGATGAATATATAGAAGGAAATGAAATGACAAGTATGTTGGTGTTGCTGTTCATTTGTGCCGATTAAATGTCCCCTGAATACTGAATGGTCAATAGTGAAAGATCATCCTTTCATTGCCTCTCAACGCAGTAACTACTCAAACGACTACTACTCAGATACCTGCCTGTGTGCTGAACATTTCTTCTAGTGGAACATTCCTCTCCATGCATGCCCTCCACTGTGTCCCCTCACTGTGATCTTACAGATGTCTTGGTTAAAACCTTGTGCTTGGTGTCTCTTTCAGAGTCTGGATGTTAAAGCCAAAATATGCCATGTTTCTGTTGGAGATGCTAGCTGTTAGCCCCACCTCACCCGTCAAGCAACATAATAGTTTATTTGTCATTGTTCAGCGCCGCCTGCTATGGGCGCTTGGCACTCATATAGATGACTGACAGAGAGTGAGTTTGGATCAGGCCTGAATACAGACATTGGGTATTATACATCCTGTTCATGTGTTTGAATGTGGAAAAATTGCATATTGTAGTTTTGTAATTTCATCCAAACACTTACTTTGATACAAGCAACAGAAACACCCATGTAATAGATGTTTGGTTCACATAAATTTAATCTTAATTCACAGGTCAGTTCATTGAAAAACAGGATAAACGAGAAATCCTTAACTTATTGGACAGTTATTTTGGGAATTGATAAAGTGGCATGTGTGCTGCTCAAAACATTAAAATCTACATTTTCAGAAACTGACAGCAACATAAAATAATATCCTAAAAGCACTTAATAAATCATAGAATAAGGCATCTTTTAGTTTTAGGAACCATTTCTTAAGATAAAGTTTGAAGGAAAATTCTTCTAAATTAGTAGTACAAACTGAACTGCATTATTATTTATAGTATTGCAGAGTAGGTTTGAAAACTGCTGAAAATAAGACGTACACTAGAAATGTGACTATAGGAACCATGTTACCATCTAAATTCCGGAGGAACAAAATGGAACCAAAACTATCTATGCCAGTCACCCCTGGAGGTGGAGACCTTTAAGCTGAACTGTTCTGTCAGTCTGACCTCACCCCAGATGTGCTATGAAAGCTTGTTATCTCTCCATATGCATAGCACCTTAAGTGAATCTTTAGTTCAGGAAAGGCCATGTTGCCCGAGTTAGTTTGCTGTCAAGGCTAATTAGATGACCTCTCAGAATCATAGTTGGCTTATTTCTTTAGAGTGAAATATATAATATAAATAAAACGTAACATATTTTATCCTGTTCCCTTACAGCATGTTGCTTTTCTCCTTTCCTATTTGTCCTGTGTTTTCATGGTTTGAAAGTTTGTGGCAGGAGTGTGTTTGGCTTTTTTTTTTTTTTTTTTGTCTTTGACGAGTCTTGTTTTCTTTGGACTCTTTACTGGTATCTAGTTGTTGTTCACTAACATCAGCTCTGTTTTGTATTAGTTATGACTTTGGTTCCAGTTTTTGAAGCTTTGGGAAAGATGTTGCAGGAAAAAAAGAAAACTGAAAAAAAAGTATGTGGTCTCTGTACTGATGTCAAAGTGAAATTAATAAAAACACGTCAAAGGACTGTGGTGGATCTGTTTTCTTCCTACTGGGTAAAAGGCACTTGAGGGCTTTGAGAAAAACTAAAAATATTTCCCAGCATGCCTGCAGTGTGGGAGGACAGAGGATTGAAAAATGCATCCAGATGAGATATCTCAAATAAGAAGATTTGACTTGAGAGGCTGCTGTCTTTTATGGTGTTTGAGTGGAGAGAGGGATTAAATGTAGTGTCTAATTTTAGAGCAGGCCGGCATACTAAAACTATTAAGTGTTAATAGTCACATGCACACTTGACGTCCCATTTAAAGCCTATGTGGTATTACATAATAGAATCAAAGCCACATACTCATAAATGCTGAATGAAGTGTTTCAAAGTCAGCAGCCATGTAGTTTGTGTACATACAGTTTGGGAAAGCAGGGATCTGTCATGTTCTCTTCGTGGGTAACCACTTGCTTTGAGTTTAAGTGATCTGACACAAGCATATTTTTTTTCAGCTGTCCAAATCATCTCAAAATGTATAAACATCTGTGGTCAAAACAACAGATTCTAAAATACACACTTGTTAGTTTATTTAATGCTTAAAAATAAAGTCCTATTAAAATCTCAGGTTAAATAAACAAGATTTAGTACTGTAATTGTATCTGGAAAAATTATGTTAATCTAGAATAAGTAAACCATATTTGAGGAACAGAGCACAGTGTCCCTCACTAAAAGAACTTCTGATCAAGACCCCATTCTTCAAATGTGGCCAATTTAATTTATCCAGCCATCAAACCACCAGCTCTTCTTAATCCACATCTAGAAAAGTTAGTTTGTCAAAAAAATATAGGTTTATATTGTTATCCTTGAATACAGTGAATGTTTAATTTCACAAAAAGGAAAAGAATACAGAGTCGAATAATCAGAATATGAGAGTGGTGTTTTCAGATGATGGGACAGTAGTCTTCATTCCCAGCACATCTGTACTGCAGGTGCTGTAGTTCTTTAAAAACTGAGGAACCATAACCTTAGCCACTGAACACTGCTGACCACCCCAAACATTATACTGTAGAAATTGTTGTATTTTTTATGTATGCACTTCACAAATTTAGTTCAATAGTAAATAAATGACCAAACGTGGCCAGCCAATAATTAAAAAATACAAACAAAACTGGACTAATAATATTTAGTCCACTTGTACTGTTTCTTCAATAAAGCATTCTTCACTGACAGTTTATAGTTGTAACTGATGACTTCAATAATGTTAAATAAATCTTTAACAGTTAATATCAACAGTAAGCAGTTATACTGAACAACTTTTGGTTACAAGTTAAAAGTATTGGTAAGCCACAAATTTATGAGTTTTCACTTTCTGACAAGTTACTAGCATAAGTAATCAGCAACTATAGCCGTTAGTCTGACATTTACTTTTTACATTTCCATTTTATTAACTACAACTCTTAACTAAAAAAATATTTATTACCATTTAATACAGGTATAATTACAAGTTATGCACCTTTTGTTAGGTTGGCAGATTAACATAAGTAACAGTTAATTCATTTTGCCGTTGAAATGACAAATCCCACTCAAAAGATCACAGGTAATTGTAATTTTTTATATTATTAATTTGATTACAATCAACCTTTTAGATTTATTAATAACCATTGCTTATAGTGACCCAAACTACATTTAACCTGTCTCTGATTTAAAGGTATATCAGCCTGAAGCTATTCTATAACCTATTTTGTCTTGTATAGATATGTTGCTCAGTTTAATGAAAACAGATTGTATAATTACACCAACATGTTAAAATTATTTCTCAAAAAATATTTAAGCGTTTTTTGCTGATATCTGTGATAAAAGAAGTTATCCATGTCTGAAAATACTTCATGTTTGAGGTTAGACAAGAAGCCAAACACATTAGGAGACCTGAACATTCAGACTACAGAATATAAGAGCTAAATACTGAGATTTAAGAAAAGTGTCTTATCTTAAAGTGGAAGTTGAGTCCAAATTGGAAAAGAGTGAACAAAATGGTGATGGCAGGCAGCTTCCAGGTGTAAAGTATTTATTCAAAGATCGTTGAGGAGATAACGCATACCCACATGTTGGCCATGTACAGATGAAAGGTGAGCAGACAAGGTGAGAGTGACAAACAAGGAGCCAAATTGCTCCCCCGCTCCATCATACACCCACACAGCATAAGCACACATACACACATGCACACACATACACAAAAACACACAAAAGCAAATGCTTCTTACCTCATGTCAACAAATGTTTCATCAATCATTTTATTGTAACTTCATTTTAAATAATTAAGTGCTATGTCAGAACTCTTCTGAAGTGATGTGGAGCCCAATGAATTTGAAATATGACACATCACACTGCTGTCACAGTGCAGCAGGGAGACTTTGAGTTGACTTTTCTGATTTTCCATTGTTACATCAGTTTTGTACCAACTGAGCAAATTCTATCAATGTAAAACAGAGTATTAGGGACATTGTATTCCTGACAGCCAAATATGTATTTTATAAAAAATCAAAACTTTATCTAATGTAATAATGCTTTGACTTTATTCTTCTCAAAGTATTACAATTTTCTTCTTGCACAGTTTTGATTTTTTAAAACTACTTTCTCATTCACCAAACATTTAAGACCTTTCTTAATAATGTTATGACTTAATTTATAAATGATCACTTAATTTGAACATCCCAAAATAATAGTTTTTTTATATACACATAATGACTTTTTCCATTATATTGTGACTTTGTCCTCACTATTCAAGCTTTATACTGGTATGGTTTTCTTCTTAAAATACTATTATGTTTTCCAAATAACAGCTTAATTTAAATTATTTTTTTTATTATGTTCTTTCTCAAACATTATAAACTGTGTTCCCATTTTTTGTTTTGTTTTGTTTTAACAGTGGCCCTAATACTCCGCTGTATTAATAGCACCATTGCCACAACCAAGGCTAACACATTTAGCCAGTATCTTCAAATATCAACAGCCTTTGTCAGAGATACTCAACTTACAACCTGTCCATGATGGGTTGCCAGGTGGTCAGGTGGCTACTTTCTGATTCATAAAGAAAATAAACTGATTCACACTGGGAACTTCAAATTTGTTTAAGGTAATTAGTGAGGGCAGCACAGAGGGACAGTTAATCCAGTTTTGTATGATGGGATAAATTAGGCTGTTAGTAACAAGCTGATCTTTGCATGGTGGCCTTTAAGGCTGTGCAGAGTGCAGTACAGTAAGACAGTGAGCTATGCAGAGAAGGACAAATATAAGATAGAGAGGAGAACATGTTTTGCAAAAAGGAGAATAATTCTTATCCCATAAAAGTGTTTTTAACACTAAAGGGGCTTTCATATGCTATTCATGTACCAGATAAGGGCAATTATGTTTATGAAACATCCTCACCTTAGATTGATTGTATGATAGAAGAAATTTTAGCTATGTTCAATGGTGAATCAGTTCTTCAAATGCAACTAAATCATTTACATCTAAAACACAGCTGCAGCTGGTAAAAGCAGGGGTCATCAGATTTATTTGTCACATAGGCCTGGTGTCACTCCTTACACCAAGTTTATTTAGCTAATACATTAATGAGTCCTTTCATTTGAAAATGAAGACTTTTAAAGAAAGATGAGTTGCAGGCCTTTTAATGCTTCTTAATCTAATCTGATATACATTATTGATGTTTGTCATTAACTCAGCTTTGCCTCTTTTTACTTTGTAAATTAGCCCCTGTGTAAAGCAAGTTGAGTATCTCTGGCCTATGTGTTCCTTAAGATCACTGATGAAATGGATGTTGATGAATACAGAATCCCTGAGTTACATTTTCCAAGTGACATTATATGGCCTAATTTTCTTTTTTAGACAGCTGTAAATCACTCTTCAACTTTTTGTTGCATACACTTTGTACAGTAAATGGAAAAATGAAACAGTACCAAAGCTGGAGCAAACTTTTTTTGAAGTCCAACAGACCATTCTCCAGCTGTTAAAGAACAACATTGTTGAAATTTTCAATAAAGTAGAAAAACTGGACATAATTACAAACGTGTTTTGTAGAAACCAGGGTGCATAAAAGTGCTTGTATAAAGGAAAAAATAATTCTATTTTTTCATATATTTACATTTTCTTTTTTGTGCAGTTTCAACTAAAATGAGTAGTAGATGTTGGAAAGGATGCAGGCCGGTGTAGCAACAATGCAGACTGACAGAGAAATAACACGTCATTATAATGGATGAGAGGGTGTCCTTCTCCTCCACTGTAAACAAGGAATTAAATAGACTAGAGAAACTCACTGACTGCACGCTGGCATTCATTGTCTTCAGCAAAAACATCAAATACAGTCTCATTCAATTGGCTGTAAGGAGAGCTGGGGTTTAGTACATTTTTTGGGACAAAGTGCTGTGTTGTCTTCAGACACATTATCATAAAACTAACTCACCTCAGCCTTGCCGAGGACTCTTTCTAACTTCCTGAGAGCATAAGACTCTGGCCCTGACCAAAAACAAGCCCTGGCCCCCCTTCTGGACCTGACAGTCACGGTATATGAAACAGAGCACATACCATGACCATAAATCTGCCATTTAAAAGTTAAAAAAAAACCCCAACAACTTATGTCCAGTCACTTGTGCAGGAGTTTTAACATCATAAGCCTCATTTTAGTATTAGCGGATAGTCAGACCAGAAGGTCTGAAGGTAAATTTGGATTTCTGTTGTGAAACAGGTTGTGCTACAAGCTCAGTGTTGTAGTGATGCAGTAATGACTTTTTGCTTTTTTTTTTGTGATTCTTTTTGTTGGGCTAACACGCAACATACTGTGTAGCTAGGAACATGCTTGCCTGCTTTAACAGCATACAAGCTAGCTGGCTTCTTGATTACCAATAAGAAAGCTTGTTAACTAGACAATTACATTTTTACCAAGAAGACAAACAGGGGTATATATTAATGTGTTAAATGACTTTTTCTTCTGTTTGAACTGTATGGCTCTCTCTCACACATCAACAATATCATTACTTTTAACAGTTGATGGCTTTAAATGACAAGGTTTTACACAGTTAAACTCCATATGAAAGTATCATGCAAATTTTATGAGGCCTTAGCAAGCAAATTGACTATTCACAGTGGATTGATTAATGCAACTGATACAAAAAAGCCACTGCACCTGGTGAGTCCACGTGTCCCATTCTAGCCACGTACATGCTAACACTAGCCAGCTCCCAAATTTAACTCTCCCAGTGCTGATTTGATCTAGTTTTAACATATAACCTAAACTGAAGTAAATCTGAGCAATCACCCATTTTGTGCATCTATGCAAATATGCATGCATAAGGATAATATGCTAAATCCTAAGAGGTCCTCAGTTACTCAGATCCTGTTCAGTGAAGGCTTTAGTTTCAAATGAACAGCTGGACTTTTGTGTTTTTAGGCCATGACATTTTTAGCTTGTGACATTTCCTTTGTGACAGTTCACTACCAGCCACTTATGCCACAGCAGTAATCTCAGGTCTAGTTTTAAAGGGGAAATTCTTATATTTGTAAACCTGGGTCTTGTTCTTGTTTTTATTCATTATGATTACTGGTCATGCTGGTATATTACTCAGCACCTGCACTGTAGAGGTTTGTGAAATTGGCAACTGGGCTCTGGCAAGAACAAAGTCAGAGGGGCAAAGGTCAGGGATTAAGAGAATAAGACCGTGTTTAACAAATAGTTGAATTTCCCTTAAAGAAAGAGGGTTGAGGGCTGTTTTTGAACAGGGGCCATGTGAGGAGCAACAGACAAAAGCCCTAAGTGCCAAAGTGTGCTGGGGTGGGAGCAATCTCAGTGTGTCCATGGTCCTGGGAGGAGAAGCAGTCATCAGAGTGGATGAAGTGCAGGGCAGTCTGATTGTAGCTCAGCAGGGCCTCTTGCTTCTCCTCTGGGCTGTAGTCCAGAGAGTTGGGATGTACCTGCTGGATGTGCCTCTTGATGGTGCTGACCTTCAGTGTAGCCAGAGTGGCTCCACACACCATGCAGATGAGCCCATGTCTGCGGCAGTCATAATCCATCAGGTACTCCATTCGCCAGCGCACCTGGTAATTCCTCCTCTGGTCCTTACCGGGGTAATGGCCATGACGAGAGGGCGTGGCTGCAGTGTTGTTGTCCCTCGCTTTGCCTTTACCTCCGCTTACACCCTCATCCTTCTTCATCACTTTGCTGGGTGGTTTGACATCAGGGGAGGCATCTTCATTCATCTGTCCTGTGGTGTTTAGGACATCAGCTCTGCTCTGGTTGATATCTGCTTAAAAAATTAGAGAAGGGAACCCAATGTGGTTTAATGAAATAAAATAACCTTACTTTACCTTTCTAGTCTATTTCATTTGCTCATTTACTAAAAAAGCTGCCTCACATCACAAGATGCAATGTAATTTTTGTGTCTTTCAATACATGAAGCTTTATATTTAAGAAATCAGGCTAAACTGCCAAAAGAGACTTAAATAAGAACAATGTTTTATCCACATTTTGATTCATTCTATCTGCTCAAATCAAATTATAATCCTAGATATGTACAACAGCCAAAAAGAGAATTGTTCAGATTTTTTAAAAATAAATGGCTAAACTAATAGTGCACATATATAAATAGCTGGTGTGGTGTGCATGACCTGAGCAAACAAACACAAAGGAATTACAGTGGTTATACTACAATACCTCATACGGTGAATTAAGCTTCTTGTACATTTTCACGGCTCTAATTCCAACAATCATGTCATACCCACCACTCTGCTCTGAGTCTCAGTTTTTATCAGTTCTCTCCCATCCATTTAATTGTCTAATTCTTAAAAAAAAAGGAAATACTTGAATAATACAACTAGGAACACACTTATTTTTTATTTACATTTTTTGATGACCACACGCTCTCTGTCCTATTGAGTTTGAATAAACTTCCTGTAGTTATAAGACTAATGATCTTTTGTTGGCATCAGACAGGGGACTTGTCTCTGTACTTGTTCTGTTAGATCTTAGTGCTGCATTTGA
>JAQMCX010000039.1:861291-880315 GCA_029814765.1 Acanthurus leucopareius | reverse complement strand
TCCTATAAATCTAAAATATAAATGCATTTACAGAGTGTGGCCTTGACCTGCTCTACATGTAAAGTGTCTTGAGACAAATTTGTTGTGATTTGACGCTATATAAATAAAATTGAATTGAATTGAATTATAAGACAAAAAGTCTGCTAAAAACAATGTAATTCACACGCTTTTAATATGAAACCAACAGGAAGTGTTGGGTTTAATTAAAACTAGCTTAACACCAGCTGAACACAAGCTGAAGCAGAAACTGTTGGGAAGACTGAGGAATGGAAATTATTATGGCTTAAAGACAAAGTGAGAGCAGCAGGCGATGAGTATGACATGACTGTGTTGTACTGATGGAAATAGTACTGTGAAAATTGACGGGTTTTTTTCATCCATTTATATTAACACTGAATATATCAAAAAAATAAATAACTATGGAGGAAATGCATTAACTGTTTGCATTTACAGCAATTTTAAACAGTTGTTGATCACAAATCAGAGCCAAAATGTACGAGGAATTAGATTCTGTCTCTAGCATGTTTTTTAAAAAAGGCTGCAGCTGCAGATCTGCAACTTTTAAATGCCACTTATTCAGAATTTTAAGTGTTCAAGTAATAAGTACACATGGCAAAAAGCATCTCACCATCTTGAATTTGTGTGCCTTCACTAGAATAATCTTTGGTCCAGGCAGCAGCCATGGCTTCTCTTTCTTGTCGGCTCAGGGTTGTGGTCTCGGGGTGACATTCCTGGATGTGGCGGCGGAAGCTGCTGACCTTGGATTCGTGTAGAACCTGAGAACACACCATGCAGAATGTGCCCCGGCCCTGAGGCCCATAGGCCACCAGGTAGTCGAGGCGGAGCCGCCATGGGTCACCCCCACGAAGCCGCCTCTTCCTGGGCTGACGGAGGGGCTGAGGTCCCTGCTGTGGAGCTCCAACACCTCCATCCTCACCGATAAGACAAGTGTCCTGAGTTAAAGTGCCATCACCCTCTGGGTATAAGTCTGTGTTGAGCTGGATGGCCTCCACATCCTGAGCAAAGAGGTCCACCCTGCCTTCTTTGGTGTTGGGCTCTTGTTTGATTGAGTTTTCTGGCTCTTCTGCAATGGGGCAGAGAATCATAGAACGCACATAAAAAATTAGAATACTCATACAGATTACTTCTTCAATATTAAACAATTACAGATCCTTTTAACCTCTGGTAAAGTCACTGAGTATTCTCGGGGACTGATGAATGATAAAAATGGACAACCATCATCAATGATACTGTCAGATGCTGATGAAGCACACTGAGCAGACAGTCTACTTCTGCCTGAGACAATCTACAAAACTTTCTTGTTACAAATAAGTAATGAAAGGAATGCTAATAGAAAATTACTAATTAAATTCATAAATGAATCACACTCTCCATGCCTCCAGTTTCTAATGTGACAGCTGCAAATTGCGGAGTTCTGAAACTTAAAATTTTATGCTGATGATACAAAAATTATACTTACAAACAGCATGTAGCTCTCACAATATCATACAATGAGGAATACATTAAAATCACTTTAGTTTAAAAGTTTTTTATATTGATTTAATATTATCTATGATAAATATCAAAACTACTATCAATTTTCTTAACAGTTTTCTATTAGCTGTAAAATACCACCAATGTAAAACAGATTTCAGTAAATCAAGACCAGGCCTACCAACAAGATCAAAGTGGTAACACTATGGTTTGAAGGAATTACCTGAGTTTCATATGTAAATAAATGTCACACTGATTGATAATGTAGTGACCTTTTGAAGTATGTTCTTTGATTTAATTGAAGGCTTCTTGTATAGCCAGTGTGGGAAAATGGCCACAGAACACTGCAAAAATATACAGGAGTTGAGGTGGATTTGACCACATTTTTAAGTCACAAAAAAAGTCATGACGGTTAAACTGAGGCGTGGTACTGTTACATATAAATGTTACAAATGGCACCTTTAATACCAGTCAGGTGTTTTGTTTTTGAGTGCATATAGTGTTGTGCCCGTCTGTTCTCACCATGAGTCTGAGCCCAGGCCTGCAGGATGCAGTGCTTCTCCTCTGAGCTGTAAACCAAGGAGTTGGGGTGGGTGTCCAGCACATGGCTCTTGATGTGGTCCAGGTGAAGCGAAGGCAGTTCTCCTCCACACACCATGCACAGCAGCCGGCCAGCATCCGCCTCATACTCCATCAGAAACTCCTGGCGGAACCAGGCGTGCAGCGAGTCATTCAGGTAGCGTTCTAAGGTTCGGGCAGAAGGCCCAGGGAGGTCCTGCTCCTCTTCTTTGGGCTGAGGGGATTCCTCCTCTTTAGAGAGAGTGGACAGACTGGGTGGCTGTTGTTGCTGCTCCTGGGGCGTCACAGGGTATGGAGGTTCTGCTGTATTTGGACAACATAAAAAACAAAACAAAAATTAAAAGACTTCTTTATGGGTATCATTGCTGTTGCTGGCTTGTCTTGATTGATACTATTGCTAGGAATACCAAAGTGAATTTTAAATTCCACTTAATGGGGGCTTTAAATTAGATTTTTAATATTTTAATCCTTGAGCCAGAATCTGTATGTGGTGGCTGTTAAGTATAGCCCTTGATGAGCTTGTATGCTATACATCCAAACAAGACAGAGGGTGAGTGGTCCTCACACTGTGGGAACAGTGGCAGGTAGCAACCTTGAGACATGATAATCAATCAATTTAACTGTCATAATAGCTTTTTGTGTTTTATTATGAATCTTTCTATCCTAATTCCATGGGTACATTTCAAGTACCCATATATACATATATACAGTATGTAAGCTCTCAAAGAAGAGGCGGCCTACACTTAAAAATGCATAGTTGAGCTCATAAGCAGTTAAATGGAGTGCTTATTTCAGTACACTGGTGTTATTTTGCTGCTTTAGCCTCAAATACCTTGATTATACTTTGCTGCATTCATTTTTCACTATCCTGCATCTTCTGCTTGTAGCAACAATGGCTGCTCCTCAGCAAAAGTTACAATGACATTCTTTAAGAGACCTGACAAAATAAGAGCATTCATACAACTGAGTTTCCAAAGCATTATATGTTATTATATATGATTTTCCTTTTTTAAAAATGTATTACTAATTTTTTAATGATCTCTATATTGTTTATTATACATTAGTAATTTATTTAATGTTGAATTATTCTTGTACGCATGGCAATGCACTTTAGGAGAAGCAGTTGGAGGATTATTAACAATAAAAAGAAATAAAAAAGGAAAATCAAGCATGGGTGATTTTTATTCATCCAAATAGAAAAATCCTTTGTCTGCTTCTTCACTGTTTTGGATGTATTCACACTCACACCAATTGTAAAACTAGTGCCTCATTTAATGGTAATGAAAGAGGATGAGGGGGGAGCAAAGAGCCTGAAGACAGACTGAATGCAAGTTCACAGACAGGGTGCAAAACATGGGGGCAGCAGCAACCCTGCTAAGAGGCAACTTTGCTTTCACATCCTTTGATGTTAGAAATCCAGCCCACAACCGTGTTTCTGCTAACACTGCTTACCACTGTGCCATTTGGGCAACCTGTTTTTTTATCCTTCTACTTCCCTCATGAAGGATTTAGTACTGTGATGACAAGTGCAGGTTTGTGGATTTTTGGAGAACATAACCATTAAGTTTTTTTTTTTTTACTATAACCATCTGAGTGTTGGAGAGTTAAAACCTGTTACCGAATAGAGAAGACACCACAACCACCTCTATGTGCTGGTCTGTAAATTCAGTGCCTAAAAAATCAAAACATCTAAGAAGCCAATTTAAGAAAACTCTTACATTCTATGTTTGCCAGCCTTCTTCTCCCCATCCTTTGCAAGCACATTGCTATGTTTTTGGCTCTTCTCAGCCACCTACTCACAATCAGTAAAATAGCATGAAAGCATCAGCAGGAATGTAATTAAAACAAAATGGGTACAGACTCTTAAAAGCTTTGCTTCTTGGCATTAATGATATTCAAAACCTTTACAGAGAGCCTTTAGCTTCTGGTTGTTGATTCTGCCAGCCCCTTAGCCCAGCTGAGCATAGAGTACACTGTGTACACAGACTTCACCGGAGCCATAGTCTTACTTTTGTGGGTGAGCTCTACCTTGAGTTAATCAGTGTGGTTTCCTTTACTAATTTCTTTTGATTTGCACTTGTCTCCTGTATTTTAAATTCAAACAAAAGGGTCTGTCAAAGCATTGCTGTTTTACAGCTGAGTTGAAAATTTCTCAGACCTTAGATTTTCCCAAAAGTACATGAATGCATGATAATAATAACAACCTGTATTTGCCCTTTTCAGTAATTGAAATCTATGGTATCAGTTTTGTTTGTCTTTCATGTGAAAAATATAAATATTACAATTTGAAAAAGGGTGACCAAAACTTGAGTATTATGTATATTACAGTTAAAAGTGTAAACATGATTCTATGCTGTTACTTTTTTTTCTGTCATTTTAAACATACAACATAAATTTTTATCTCAGAACAGTCATGACCAGGCACAGTCCTTCCCTCTCCATTCCCCAGCACATCAACCCTAACTCATTACATCATCCTCTCTTTCTCACGCACCACCATGCCAAGACGTTAACTCATACTGCCACCAAGTGTGGGATTTGGAAAACTTCTCATAGATTCCTACCCACCAGCAGCATGTTGATCTGAGTCTAGCTGCTCCTCTTCCTCCTGAGGTGAATGTACAGTAGCAGAGCTGTATGACCTCTGAACCCCTCCAAGACTCAGGTGGCTCTCCCACCCCGAGCGAATGACCTCCTTGTCAGCAGCGCTCCACAGCAACGAGTCAGGGTGCTTCTGTCGGATGTGCCTCTTGATGGTGCTGAGCTTCAGGGTGGCCAGTGAACTGCCACATACCATGCATATCATCCCGTGCCGCTGTGGGTCAAAGTCCATCAGGTACTCACTGCGCCAATACTCATGGTAGTAGCGGCGGTGGTCACGGCCAGGGATCCGGCTCAGGCCTGGACGTGAGGCCCTCTGGACCCTGGGTTTACGTCCGGAGGGCCCTGGGGCTGGAGAAAGGAGCAGCGGGTGGTCTGGGCCTTCTGTGATGCTCCAGTAGCTGGTGCCTGGAGACCTAACAGGTGTGACCATGCCAGCCTCTGATTCCTCACCCCCATGGCCGTTTGCAAGACCGTCCTCATCTGACCAGAGCAAGAGCAGAGACCAATAAACCTGTGTGTGCTGTCTCTTTTCAAATATACATATATATCTTACCAGGGACAACCAATTTTTTCTTTTCTGACAACTCCAGGGATTTGGCTCATTGCGCTCAAATGCAATAGCAGATCTCTATCTTTTTAATCTAAAATTCTGTTAACCTCTCTATGTAGCTCTGATTGGAGTCAAAATCTGAAGTGTAATCTAATATGAGACTGTAAGTGGACATCACACAAACATGCTTGAGGGCTTGTTGTATTATAGGGGTTTGACAGAGTACTGTACATTGTAAAATACCTCACAGTGCATATATACAGATTTGTATACATATACTTGAATATTATATGTATAATATATATTACATATATATAAAATAAATTATATTTCTATAGGCCTCATGATGTACAGTTTTTCAGGCTGTAATATATTAGTGCTGGTCAAATTGTGCTGATTCCTCTATGTGAAACTACTGCTTGATAAACGGTTAAATTTGTTTGTCTATGCTTTGATGAAAGCACACGAGTCTCTGTTGACATAAAGTACTATCACTGGAATACATCAGAGAAAGTGGCATAAAATGTATGCAAGTAACATGGTATAAACATGAACAAGAAGAAAAAAATACACATATACAAAAAGATTTACTCTCAAAATATTATCTCTGAAGCTGTGATTGTTTGGCTTATGATGCTGCCAGCTTGAATTCATGAATTTCCTTATTTTTTAGTATCATCTCTTTTTTTAAAAAAAATAACTTGTTTTAAATACTTATTCATGAACTGCACAATACGTGTTTTACGTGCCATGTGAATTTGTTTCCGCTGTAAGTTTTACTTAATTTAGGTCATTTATCCCAATAACCCATATTATTATTGTTTATTCATAGGTATGAGTCGGCCTGTCCTGCCGCTGTCCACTAGGTGGCAGCTGTGTGTCTCGGTCCGCCTGCCTGCGTGCTGTTGAGCCTTTGTTTATAGGAGCCACAGAGACGGAGGGGCCATGCTGCTCCATGGCATTGTCCCTGACACGGATTAACTGGCTGCCTGACAATGGTCGTGGCTCTGACAGCCACGCAGTCCCACATAGCGGTGGGAAACACCAAGAATAACAACACTAGTTTTTTCTTTACCTCCCAAGTCACTCTCCTCTTGCGTCGCTTCCTCCTCCCCGCTTATTATTAATGAGAGCAGCTCAGCCTGCTCGGCACACCGGAGGTCCACAGGCTCGCTCTCCCCCGTCTCTTTCTCTTCCATCACTGGCCTGGCTGCTGTTTTAATAGTGGCTGTGTCCCTCCTTCCTTTACTGTATCGTAGCGTTAAAGCGGGACATGTCACTCAGACAACAACATGTTACAACAGTAACATGTCCACACCGCTCGACACCGTTCGACACGCATCTGGCAGGCGCTCTATAACGAGCCCATCGCAGAGGAGCCCGTGCTCTACGATGTCCCCCCACGCGCCCCGCACGGGAGCCAAGTTAACTTTTCATATAATCACACAATCATGTATTCCGCCAGCGAATACAGCCCGCTCCTCCGTCCGGCTCTGTGTAGAAGCGCCTCAGCGCAGGCCTCCAGTAATGTATTTTAAGGCTCTTGCTTGTCTTCAGGGTGGGGAGCCGGACTAGGGGCCCCTGGGGCTCCTTAAGGGGCTCCTGGGTAAATTTAAAGAGACAGTAGCAGCGTCGACAATGCATACCCACCCCGGGGGGCGGGGGGCAAACGGAGCAGCAGGCGCTAATACTGATAAGCCTCTAATACTACTGTTGTTCTCACAAAATCATGCGATGATAGAGGCGCGGTTTGGCACACCAGCGGTTAAAACACGAGGCGGATCCATTGCAAATCAGGCCCCCATGAGTTTGTAATATTTTGTGCTGGGGATCCCATATACTGTAATTTTAATGATAGTTAATCGGATAATACCTGCTGCGACACTCAGTTGCAACATACATGTATCTTCATATTAACTGATCTGCCTCTTTATTTGCTCGATTCCTCATTTAAGCTAATTGTTTAGTCAAGACTGACCAACAGGCAAAACTAGTAAAATGTTCACTTTGCTTTTACAGAAAAAGAAGACAGACAGGAAAATTTAGCAAATATGCTCTTGCGGGAAGCTGAAACAGTTGAAAACGTTTGTCATTTTTTCATTAACAATTACTTACATGCTTAATGACTAATTTAAATATTTTTCATCACTAAATTACTAAACTGGAAGAAAAAAAATCTGAATCTCACATTTTTTTGATTTTTAAAAATATATATTTTAACAAAATCTATTCAACAATACTACGATACATTCTGCATAACTAATCCTGCAGCACTAATATAAATGTAATTGTATGTAACCAAGTAAGAGAAAATAGAGAAGGAAAGCAGGTACAGAAAGGATAAAGAATGTATATGTGTAATTTGCACAATGTATTAACAAAAAAGCAATTGTAAAACCAAACTCATCATGCCAAACCTGAAGTGTGTTTAAACCTGAGAGCATCACTTTGTTCATATGTATTAATTCATTGTTTTTTTCCTTGTCCTCACATGCTGTCTCCTCTAACCTCTTGATTTCCTTTCTGTTTTTATTTTTTATTTGTTATTATGACCATAATGTCTGTATGTGTAAAATACCATGTCCCATGGTAAATGGGAATAAAAATACTAATCAGTAATCAGTATTCTGTCAAGCAACTGACTGTTTAAACATATGCATTCAGGCTCTAATAATATTTCTCGTATTTAGTATCATTAATATTTTGACTAGATATTCTATTATTTTATGCTGACAGCAGGCCTTCTTTTTTTGATATGGGTCAATCAAACAGATAATCACCTCAGCTCCTAATTGCAAATTTACAATGAATGCTTTTATCCACTAGCCTACTACATCTGCTATTTTTCATGCCTATTAATGGTAGCCCACATTTGATGATTTTGCATAATATTCAAAGCACAAGTAGCACTGTGGCCCTACCCCTGCTGGTTCTGTACAAATCCCTGCATCTATTAAGGTCATCTGCAGAAAAATCCAATTAATCAATGAACCTTTGTCCAGCTGTTCCAAGTTGGAAAAGTCTATACACTTCAAGCTCCACGGAACCTTTGTGTATTGATACCAAAATTTCTTTTCATTGGTTAGGTATTTAATTTTGTCTCCTGCACCAAATCCAGGTTATCATGAACAACAAACTGACCACTGTTAGGCCCAACAGTCAGTAAGATACTGATGTTGTTATTTATGATTATAACGTTGTAAACACAGTTTTGTGAAATAATTTGCCATGCATTCTTCCAGTGGGTAAGAATTTGGGGAGGAAAGGAGGGGGCGTTCTGCTGCCGTCTCTGTGTCCACGCCATACAGTGAACACACACACACACAAACATACACAGAGTAAGCATCCAGGTCCCACATCCTGGTACTTTTCAGCGTTGTCAAGGCAGCCTCAGAGCACGGCTGGCTGGCGGAAAGTAGCTGCAGTGTCCTGGCAAAATATCTGTCCAAAAACGTTCACTTAAACTGTCCCGGAAAGTTAGGTGTAACTAAAAGGTAACGGGTTTGCATGTTTTTCTTCACCATGTTTCAAAGCGTCCTGCTTTACAACAGTAATGTGCGCCTTTTCACGCTTCTTTTAGACAGGCAGCAGACTCAGACAGGCGCCCGTCCGTGTGGACAAGAGGAGGAAGATCCTGTCCATTGTGCCGCTGAGAGAGACAGCGCATTAAGCTCGATTTATGCTCAAATGTAGATTTATTTTACGGCACTGCTGTATGTATTGTTAATTTTACATCTGTTGGGTTGCTTCGCTGCGTTTCTAATCAAAAATACACAGAATAAAGAATAAAAATGGCTCTCGACAGATATAATTTGTGATAGAAAGGGACAGGTTTAAAGGGACAGTGTCACTCTGCTTCCTTCCTGGTTTGTAGCTTACACCTTCGTACATACACGACGTGTTTATATTACCAAAGGTACAGTGGAATTGATATACTTTTAAAAACAAAAAAACAAAAAAAAACAACGATATTTAAATATTTGGCCAATTATACTGTGCACTCTGTCTCAGGTGGAAGATGCACACTTTGTATCGGTGTTTTGATGGGGGAGATGGGCGTTTTATAGGCTAACGTTACATACCGGTACGCATTGTCTTTTTATCTGCATTTAAACTTGCTTGAGAGAGTGCAGACTATATACATATATATATATATATTTGTATTTGGATGACAGAAAAAGTTAGAAAAGCTCAGACGAGACTGATATTGTTACAACTGAAACGTCTTAAACCTCATGTACCTGGAAGGAAAGATATTTCAAAGAAAGGTGACATCCACTTGTAAAATCATGTTTTTATAGCCTGTGTTATGTCTCATTTTTAATCAATCAATTTGAAAATAATCAGAAGTCATCTCCTTTGAAAATTAGCTATTTCAGGTGTTAAACCCATATACTGATTTTTGTAACGTCTGTAGTATTTTCAGTGGGATAGTTCTCTCAAATTTTCTTTGTTTAAGTTGTCTACGTTTTATAAGGGAGATATTAGAAAACCTGTTTTTTCTTTATTATGTAAATGGAATATGATGTGTGGGATTTAATTTTTTACACACTTCAGTGGCTGAAGTTAAATTTGAGCAGGAAGTGCTCACTGTGAGTATCTGCAATTTGGTACCCAAGTTCTGCCACATATTCTGCCAAAAACTTTACAAAGCTTATAAAGTTCTATTTTGTTAAGGTGGTAATTCAACTACAGATTTATCATGGAGGTTGTAGTTGGTCTTTCACTGAACTACATGGTATTGGGAATTTTTTCTATTTCAGTCTTCCCCTCTCATGTTTGTAATAGAGCCAAATTTATGAATTAATAAAAGTATCAACTGTGACAATCATTAGTACAATAATCAGTGATCAGGTGTCTCTAATGTTTGTTGCCCCTTACCTGCCAGTGGTGTGCAACAAACATTAGAGACACCTGTCACCACTGTATGTTGTCCATTACAACTCAGCTGTTAACTACAGTGTCACTAAAAAACATACTTAAATAAACAAATCTGAGTATGTGAACAAAAACTGAGCATCTGTCTAAAGACTAGGTTTATGTTCCTTAAGGACTATTTGATTTGATTGCATTAGATTGTGTTAATAAAGTCACTACTGAGTGTACAGTTGAAAATGTATTAATTGTTATGGTAGGGCTGAGAGCTACTTTTTTAAATGGTATTTAATGACTTTGTTACAACCAGATTAGTAAATGTCACCTTAGACCACTCAACTGTTTCACATGATACTAAGTTTGTGACAAAGTTCAAATCCAACTAAGAGTTATTTTTTGTTTTTCAGGACACCTGCATTGCTAATGTGATGTTTGAGAGATTTGACTGCTGCCCAGCGGAGCAAAAACACATCACAGCATCATACGGGAGGACACCATGTGAGTTAATGGCAGTGAGGATCCTGGACAGATAAGATGAACTAAATCACTGTGACAAGGGAAGAGCCAACTAGTACTGCTGGATGAGAACTGATGGGCTGTCCAAGCTAGCATGCCAACTGCAAAATGCAAAGGTGGTTCAACATCTCACCGCTACCGGCCAGCCGCAGAATATGATGATGCCACCCTTGCTCAAAAGAGAGAATACTGGAGAACTAAGAAACGAGAACAGAGAGCTCGTCTGTCAGAGCGCAGAGAAAAGCCAACACAAAAAATTAGGGAGAAAAAGCTCCATGATCTGAAAGCCCCTGCAGTAGTAAATTCCAGTTTGTCAGGCCCCTTTGCTGCATTTTCCTCTCCGTTGCAGATTAATGATGAGTCATACAGAATAGCCAACATTTCTCCTACATCGCAGAGTGGAAGCACAGTGGGAGACTGTTCAGATAAAGCCACTGAAAGCCAGAAAGAGAGGTGGCTTCAGACAGTGAAACTCAACAAGGTCTCACCTCAGTTGCCAGCATCATGTTCCATCTCAGCCAAAGCTGCAGGGGTTGACACAGCCATTGTGAAATGCATAACAGCAAGCAGTGCTGTGAGCAGAGCCGTTACCTCACCCACATCCAGTGGAACCCAGCTGAATATCAGTTCCTCAGTGCCTCTAGTCAGAGTGACTAGAATTACCAATGGCAGCTCCACTAAAAAAACACCTCAGCTACGTGTGTCTATGCAGGGAGCATCAGTCCCCGAAACGCAACAGAAGGCACAAGTTGCATTACGCATTCAGCCCAAACACTTACCCAACAATGTGACCACAGGTATGATTCTTGTTTCTTCTTCATGTGTCCCTGCTTCTATTAAACTAGAAGGTAAATCAATGAACGCAGCACCTCAAAGTGAAACCTCACAGAGGGCTAAAGGTGTTAGCAACTCACAACTTTCCCTGGAGTCAGAAGAGGAGAGAGCAGCCAAGCGCAGAGAGCACTGGCGGATTAAAAAGCGAGAGCAAAGAGCAAAGGTGGCAGCTCGAATAGCTAAAGCCAGAGAGAGGATGCAGGGCACGGAAAGAATGTTACCAAGGCAGGTAGCACAAAAACCAGGTCTCGTGGATGGCACGATCCTCCAACAACTTCCATCTCAGTCATTCTTGAGAGTAGGCCAGAAACAATGTCCTACTCCAGTCAAAACTTCATTTACATCTTCCAAAAAGGAAAATGATAAACTCCAAAGTGAGACAGGAAGTTCAACTGCAGTTAACTTGCAGGCGGATCTGATCAAAGTACAAAATCCATATAAGAACATGGCAACTCAGGCAGCCATCACATCTGATGCTATTTCTGTGAAAAAGCCAGGGGAGTCACAAAGAAAGCTTACAAGTAATGTAAATCTCTCCAGTGTTTTCAGAGGGATTACACGATGTAAAACACCTCGACAGAGGTTCGGCGAAGCTCAGAAAATTTTCATGAATCAAAGAAGTGTAAGAGTTTTTGGGACCAGAAATATCCCTAAAATTGACCCCAATGACACACCTGAGCAAACGATAGCCAAAAGGCGGGAGTACTGGCGAATCAAAAAGCGTGAGCAACGGGCTAAGCTGTCAATGGAGGTGAAGGCTCGTCTGAAAGAGAAGGACTCTCTGATGCGACGAGTGAAACGTTATCATAAAATTCTAGAGGAAATGAGGCGGGCCAGAGCACTTACCCAATCAGCAGACAGCACCCTTATCCACACTTCTGAGACCATTGGAGGGTTCATCAAAGAGGACGGGACAGTGACTATAAACATTCCCCAGGTTCCTACAGATCACAACACAGCAGCACACAAAAGTGAAGAAGTTACGAGTAATACCTCCATCGCAGAACCTCAGGATCAACCTGATACTAAAAGGAGAATTATTGCACCCATTCGTTTAAACCAGCCCCCACCTCCACTCCTCCCAGCTCAGGTGAAAGTTTCTTTACCTCTTCCTGGACAGTCCGTCAACAAGACCCCAAGACTGCTGTCAATCAGACCAAGGACTCAACTTGAAAGCATAACTGTTCCTAATTCCCACTCCATAGCAATTCAAACAGTCGGTCAGCTCACTCTTACTCATCCTCAGACTCCTCAAAATACTGTTTCTGGAGGATCAACAGCAGGGTCGAACCTGGGTGGCTGTGTCATGAAAATGGCAGTCTCAAGTAGTGCACCATCAGTGCTCTCTGTGGATCCAGAGTTGACAGATGAGGATAGGATGGCAAAAAAAAGGGAATACTGGAGGATAAAGAAACGTGAGCAGAGAGCAGCTCGAGCTGCTCGACTGAAGCAGGGTGTCCTACATGCAAGGGCCAGTGCAGCCTTACAGAGGAAGAAGGCCCAGAAGCAAGTAGCAGTAACAATTGTTCCGCTATGTAGAGGGCTTACTGACCATACAGGAAATGCACAACCTCTACCCAACAACCATGTGCCAGTTACACCACATGCAAGTGAGATAAAACAAGAGAGTGAGTCTATGCCAGCAGTTGACCTAAATTCTCAACCAGAACAAGCCATCTGTCCAGATATCAAACCCCCAACCTATCCAACACCACCTCCAGCGCCTCAGCCTGAGCCTGACCCAGCTCTGAATACAGACAGTCAAGCTACCACTCTGCTAGCTGTGGCTTCTATGAAAAAGCTCTTGGAGGAATCACTTAGCACAGTGACGGAGTGTAAAAACGAGAAAACTAACATTAAAATAGAGTCAACAGATGGGGCTTCAGAGCCAGAGATAAAGCCAAATTTACCTCAACTCTTTTTTGAAAAAGATGAAGTGGCTCCCATGGCTGCTGACCTGATGCTAGAGATAAAGAGCTGGCAGCCTGAAACTGATGCTTCAGTAAAAGCAGGTTCACCAAGTCCTCATTTGACAGACTCACAACAAATTAATGAGCCACTTGCACATCTTCCTGATCCTAGTGAGGCAGTCTCACAGCGGACTTGTGAGCACTCATCCCAAACCCCTTTAAAATATACAGCAAACCCCACAGAATCCTCTGTCGGCCCATCTTTACCTCGGAGAACCCAGAGGCTTCGCACCAAAAAAGCAGGCCATCAAAACTGCTGTCCCCCAGAGCCACCAAAGCTACATCACTTACCCATGGACCAACCACAACCACAGCAACAACACTTTGAACAACAATGTCAGGCACAAGAACAAAGCCAAAACAGCATCTTGCCATCACCACAAAGATATGGCAGTGGGGTGATGGAGCACAGTGGTTTGACCAGTCTGCAGAGAAAGAGGGAGTACTGGAAGCTGATGAAGAGGCAGCAACGGGCCAGGATAAAGGCACAGCACACAGAGAGACAGGGAAGATGCAGCAGTCAGCTGTCCCAGAAAAAGACTGAGGTAATGTAACACATGGGAATAATTTTCATTTTGTATAATCAGCTACATGTAGATGCTTATAGATTGTGTTGCAGTGTTATAAATAATGTAACGAGGAGCCAATGTTGAAAATGCTTGATACAGCGTTGTTTTTCATTGATTTCACTGGATCTGACAGAGATGTGAGGAAGTCAGGGCGGGAGAGCAAAATTCAGAAGAAACTTTGAATTACAAATCAAAAGTTCCTTCCTCTTTTGCGAGCCAGCCTCTGTTACATTAGCATTTGCATTTGTTTTACCCCTCTTTCTTAAAAAAATGAAATCTGATTCTGAGGTAAAATTTGAGAAACATAACAACCTCACAAGCTCCATTTAACAGTAACACAAATGATAAGCCAATAGCTGAGACTCAAAGCATGCATTACTGGTAAATTCTGTCAGTAGGCTAATTAGCTTTTACAAAGTAGCATTTACATTGTATTGTTTGACTGTCAACTGAGCAGGAGGTTACGTAACATAACAGGTGAAAACCCAGGAAAAACATTTTAGCCGTGAGAAAATTACAGAAATCTGAGGAAAACTTAATATAAGAGTGGGGTTTATTGCGGTTGTTCTTGAAGAGAACAGTTTGTTTATTTTCTGATTTTGCATATAGAATAAAAAAAAAAGTTTGCAAAAAAAAACTATGTGTTAATGTTAATCATCCTGTGATACTCAGATGCCTAATCTATCCCTAAAACCTTCAAATTACCAGGATGGAGGGTGACTCTTAAAAAAACCACCAGTTAAACCAAATGACCACCTTTCAACCCTTGATAGATAATGAAGTCTGATTATAGTGATGTCATTGTTTTTATCAACTAAAAAATAAAGCCCGCAGACAAGTCATTTAGAGACGGACCTTTGTTCTTCTATACTGTTTTAATATACACTTAAGATGATTCTGAAGATATCAGCATTCATATCTGACATTCAGTAATTAATGTGATTCCTTATTTGTTTTGAGCACAAAGAGTTCAGGGCTCGTAGGCATGGTCAGTTTCCCTTTCCAGCTAAAACCTCTATCTATATACGGCAAAACTCTATCTGCCGTTTGACACCTGAAAAACAAAAATAGAGGTTGACATAAAGGACCTTAAGTAAAGCTAGGGGAAAAAAAGCATATGTTCCTGCTTCAGAGAGGTATTTGTCTGATTACCGTATGTTATTTTTAATTCATTCCATGTTGCATTGCTGTCTTTCAGGCTCCAGGTCTCGCTGTTGTCAACACTGGTAAGGGGGTAAATCTTCCAGCAAAGCCAGCCCTTCGGCCAAAGCCATCCTGTGCTTCTCTGACTGCAGTGACCAGTATCCCTACAATCCTTGTCGTCAGCCCTACAACATGTAATGCTGAACCTGACACACTTCAGGTCAAATTGCCAGTCACCAGTGTCTCCTGTTCACCCACAAGTGAGCAAAACAAAATGAGCGTAGGGTCTTCACAGATTGAGTCCAACAATCAAGGAGCTCCGGAGAATCAGCAACAAGCCATGCCAGGATCACGAAAATGGATGTTTAGAAGCACAGATATAGACTCGGCTCCCTGTCTCCCTATGCTTAAGCCTCCAGACAACCCACTGTCCAGCATTAACCTCCAACCAATTGAACCTCCAAGTCAAACTCCAAATGCCACCCTCAGTCCAATAGAAACCCCTTGTGTGCAACTTCAGAGCCCCACACATTTGATGCAGTGTCCCTCTAAGCTGGAACCTATAAGCACTATGGTTCCACCAAAGCCCATCCCAGGGGAGCCTGAGGAGGACTTTCTGAGAAGAAAACGGGAGTACTGGAGAATTAAAAAGAAGGAGCAGAGAGCCAGGAAGGCGATTCGAGATAAGGGAATAATCCCAAGGAGATCCTCCAGCAACTGGAGGCCCATCCTGCCTGCTCTAGGCCTACAAACGCATGTGAGAGCTGCACAGGTATGTAAAAACAAAACATGTTTTATTGTTTACAGACTATGTCTTCTTAGTAGAGTCATACTGAATAATGAAGAATGCAGATTACACATAACATAGCACCTCTGAGGTTGTGACCTTACTGAAAACTGGAATATGATTGTATGACAGAGTCTGTTTGCATGTCTGTTCAGACATTATTTGAGTTTTGATCCAAGCACTGATGTCCCTCTGTTTATCTTTAAAACACACAAATAAGTTTTGATACAGAGTTGGAAAGTCACAGCAATAGAAAGTGGAACAGGGACTGAGAGACCGAGATAAGAACAACACTCAACAGAAGACAATTTTTTCTTGTTCTTGGTTTCTGTTTCTGTGATCATTTATTACATTTTATGAAGTGATGGACCTCTCATTTTCACACACTGCTAAATACCTGAAGATAGCAATGTCAGACCGAATATTTTGTCTACTGGTGACCCACTAAAATGAAAAATCATGGTATTGTTTTACAGGGCATGTCAGAAAGTGATAAGTAATAGTGTGGCCAAAACCGATTGTGTCTGAAGCAATGTAAACATAATCAATACACATCTAGAGTTACATAACTGTTAGTCAGCTTTTTTTGAACATCAGTCAGATGACAATGAAAGATAAAAAAGAACCACAAAGCTATGCAAAATGAGCACAAAGAGTTGAAAAATGACCACACAGAGACACAAGTTCCACCATCCCATACACTGGCCTAAGTCATCCTGCAGCAGCACTTGATATTTTAGTCTTGGTGGCTGGTGTAGTAGAAGCAGACTTGATAATACTTATGCGGGTGTAAACAAGAAACATTTGATCTTGTGTTATGCACTGATTTCCTTAGGTGAATAATGTGAGATAACATTTACCTCACTGTCATATACAGTAAAAAGGGAAAACCGAATTCAGAGACATTAAGATGTGAACATTCTCTTGTATATCACAATCTTATTCTTTTTCAAACTCTGATGTTTTCTATCTGATTAATCCCTGCAGGATTCTGGACAGTGGGTGAGCTCCTCTGAGGAGTCAGAGCATTTAATGAGGTGGGTAATTTGTGCTGCTCCATAGACTTTGTTTTCCTTCCAGCGTAATGTAAAATCATAATAAATGTAAAGGCTCTCTCTGGTTCACAGCACGTCAGGGGATATCGATGCAGGATCCTTTCCATACTCAAATTACACAGAACCAATAGAAGGTGAAGTATCAACTATGCAACTTTTAATCTAAAAGAAAGCACATTTGAAGGGCAGAGTTGGCATCAAACTGTCTCTCCATCAACTGTCTTTTCAGATGAATCAGATCTTCTGTTGGCTGACTATGAGAACGATAACAGCGAGGAAGATCCTGTGTCAGACAACGTGTGGAGGAGCCGCTACCTCATGGACTACGATCCACTCAACCAGCTGCTGGTGTGCATGGTGTGTGGGGAGCTGCAGTACTCCCACAGCCTGGAGGGAGTAAGGGCCCACATTGACGAGGCCCACCCAGACACCCTGAACATGGACCCTGGGGAGCAACAGCGAATACAGGAGGCCTGGGATGAGCAGGTGTCCCAGAGGGAACGCTTCTTCACTAGTCAGCTCCAGCAGCACAGCGGGGCTCTGGCAGGTACAGTATGACTGCAGACAGGAGACATGAAGACAAGGCAAAGCAGCTGCTAGATATTGTTTTACACATATATTGGCTCAAGAAGTAAAAGGAAGTCCAGTATAAATACAGAATACGAAGACCAAAAATGTTGGCTTTGTCCAGAGGAAGTATCAGAAAAACGACTGCCCTCATAAACCATGAAGTGGTCTTAGGTGTGACTGGGCGTCCTTTGAAAGAAGAAATAACATACAGTTAGGTTAAGAAGTTAGGTTAGGAAGTATTTAGACAGTGACTAAATTTTTGGGGTTTTACCTCCTTACACCACCTTAACAAATTTGAGTGAAGCAGTCAAGATGTAATTGAAGTATGGATTTTTGGCTGTAATTTAGTAGGTTTAAAAAAATATTGCATTAATGGTTAAACAATTACAGCCATTTTTACACGCAGTTCCCCTTTCCAAGAGAATCAAAAGTAATTGGGAAAAAAATACATACATTTTAAATATAAGGATTCTTTTGAATACTTGGAAGAAAATCCTTTGCAGTCAATGATGAACTGAAGTCTGGCAGATGGACATCGCCAAATGGGGAGTTCTCGCCAATAGATAGTTAGTAGTTAGATGCTTTGCCAGGCCTATACTGTAGCTTCCTTTACTTGCTGCTTGTCTGTGGGACTTTCTGTCTACACTGTGAATACTGTAGATTCTACAGGTTTGTCTGAAGTAGTGAAAAGCTGAAGCATGCTCAATTTGACTGAGATCATGTGACTAACTTGGCCATCCTAGAATATCTGCAATTTATAAATAAATAAATGCCACTGCCCCAGTTCCATCGTCACCCATACATGCCCATACCCAACACTGCCTCCATCATATTTCATGTATGCTGCAGATCAAGAGCTGTTTCCCCTCTACTCCACCCTTTTCTCCTCCCACCATTCTGGTACTTAATGGCTCTTATTCCATAATGCAGTTTTTTTGTCAGAGCCCTTAAGTTTACACTGTAGATCTGCACTTCAGTCACATCTTGACTGTTTAATTTTAAATCCATTGTGGTGGTGTAATGAGGCAAATTACAAAAACTGTCCCTGTCCAAAGTCTTCTGAACCTAAGTGTATGTGAAAAGGATTTGCAAATGATCACATTGTGTTTTATGTTTTACACAGCGTTTTGGTATCAGGTTTGTATAAAGTTATAAGGATGTAAGAGAAGAAAGAAGTTACATAGACTTACTTGGCCAGTGGTTATCAGATGATGATTTGTAGTGGTTTTTGTGCCCCTCTAATATTTCTTTTTGAATCACCATCAGATCACAGTTTCCCTTGTTCAAGAGATATAATAAAAATTCAGGGAAAATTGCCATGAAATGTAATTCAGTTCAATTCAATTTTATTTATATAGCGTCAAATCACAACAAAAGTTGTCTCAAGACACTTTACATATTGAGCATGTCTAGACCACACTCTATAAATACATTTATATTTTAAATTTATAGGAACCCAACAATTGAAAGCAATTCCC
>JAQMCX010000039.1:830925-861191 GCA_029814765.1 Acanthurus leucopareius | reverse complement strand
ATGGGATAGTCTGATCCGATGTTGTTTAGGGCCAAGTACTATAACTTCAGTCTTATCTGAGTTTAGTAATAGAAAATCCATCCAGGTCTTAACATCCTTAAGACAGGCTTAAAGTTTAGCTAATTGATTTGTTTCCTCTGGCTTTATTGATAGATATAGTTGGCTATCATCTGCATAACACTGAAAGTTAACTGAGTGCTCTCTAAAAATATTGCCCAGGGGAAGCATATACAGGGTGAATAGTATTGGCCCAAGCACTGAGCCTTGTGGAACACTGTGACTAACTTTGCTAAGAACATTCATACTCTACAGAGACTGAACCTCTTTCATTTTGAACACCCCATTAGTTTTCTAGCAGCACCTTCTGGACTTTTGTAAGGGACTTAGATAATTTATTGTTAGATATGCAGATGCTGTGAATTTTGCTTTATTCATTTAAACTCCCGAGAGGAACAGTCCTCTAAGACAGTCCTGCCCCCCAAGTGTGATATTTCCTTCTTAGTTTATTTTTATTTTAAGATTAGAGAGAAATTAAGTTTACCCATGATAACTTATGTTAGCTGGGTTGGACCTATCCTATAGCACATCTGTCAGACTCACTACTAGTTAAAACTATTATAGCAGTATTATCAGTATGTTGTTTTTTGTCATAAGACTTTGCTGTTTTTTTTTCATGTGCCAAACTTGTCTGACTTGTTTTGCAGAAGCACACAACAGAGACAGAGTCAACTGAAGATCACAGATCAGGAGACAAAGCCCACTTCGTCTCATTTATTTTATTTTTCTATCGATTTGTTTACTGTCATAGTAAGTCACCTTGAAAGAAAATGCTGTATGGGGAAAATCCACCCTTAAAAGCAGCCTTACCTCATTTATTACCAGGGTTTATCAAAGTCAGCATGGGCATTTTGTATTGAAGTTGCCACAACTTGAGATGTTGTGATCATATTTAAAATATTGTTAGTATAAGTCCAGCATCAAGTTTTGTGCTAAGCATGGCTTAAATCATTTTGGACCTATCTGTGTAATGGAAATGCAGATAAAAACTAATTTTAAAATAATTTTCACTTTCTTGTTCAACTTCCTAAAGTCTTCAAATACACCCTTAAATTTAGTCATTTTAGGGTTATCCAAAAAACTCTAATTCTGTGTTTCCCACAGTTCTTAATTCAAATCTGATAGAAAACTCTCTGTAAACAGCACATATACCATTATATGAAATAAAACCCTGCCTTTAAACAGACTGTGTAACTTTGCTGAACAGTTGTCTCTTAAGCACCAAGCGGTAATCATAGGAGCTGAGTGGTAATCATTCTCTCACTTCCAAAGATTCTCTTGAGCCAGTTGCTTCATAGAGTCAGGTGATCTGACTAAGAGAAAGCAGAATGGCACCACAAGCAGGCAACAACAAATTCCTGGTGTGGTACATTGAGTTTACTGCTTACTATCTTTTGCAATTAAAGCCATTACATTTTTTTGGTGACATCCTGAACCCTGGCCCTATTTGTGACCTCAATACTTCAAAGGTCTGTGATTTGATCACACAGTGTTTTCAGTGAAAACTGTAAGAGGAAATGATCAGATTTTTGAACCTATTGTTTGTCAGTAAGTTAAATCTTAAGAAGTGTGTTCAAATTTTTTTTTAGCATTTTTCAGATATACCCTTGTCAACCACTGAATCATTTAGGAAAGACAGTACATATCTATGAGATCACTAAAAATACCTTTTAAAAAATAGAATCTACTGCTGGCTATAAAATATTTTTTAGACATTTTAGCAAGTACATTTTATACATTTTTCGTATAAGATTTGCAGAGGCAACAGCACATCACCAAACCCCAGAATTCACACCAGAAAGTGGTATGGCAAAATAAACACTCAAATCATTTTTAATTATTTGGTTCTAGTGCCTTGGTGACCATGTGACTATAATTGGAGGGCTAGTTATGCTATTTTAGCTGACAGATAACTGCTTACTCCTTAGCTGGTCAGGCTAACTGACGTTAATCACATAAACTCCTAGAAATTTTCCCTAACTATTGTTTTTTTTATATTCCCTTGAGATTTTTCCTCACCATTCTACACCATTATGTTTTTTTTAAAAAAAGGTCACATTGAAATTAAAGTATGTTAACTTAGCTTGGTCTCGATTGACAAAACAAATTCACATAGTATTTTCAGTTTGTATGACCCCTGTCTCATATTTTTCCACATGCTGTTGCTCTTTTGCTAACAAATACTCTGACAGAAAAGGGTTAAATAACACTGAAAAGGCTCAGCCAATAAGCTTCAATAGTTTCCCTTATCGTTGACACTTTGGCTCTTCTTTAAAGGTCAGTAATGTCAATATTGTCAATAATACAAATGTTGGGGTCATAGCTTGCTAGCATGTTCAGGCTTTAAAGTGCTGGGGTCATTAATGGTGCTAACTTAACCTTAGTAAATATCACAAGCAGAAATGAGTCACAGTGTGAGCATATAGACTCAGTAGTGTTTGTTATTTTGTAATATTTATCTTAAATTTGTTAAAATTAGCTCTCACGAGCCATTGGTCGTACCGACAACAAAAAAGTGAGTTTTATTGGGTTCAACTCTATTCTCTAAGAAAGACTGTGTCATTTCTTCTTTCAAAAGTTACACAGTCTGAGTTTAAAGCCAGACAGTAAAAAGGAATGAACTTTTGGAGCAATAGGGACCCACCTTTTCTTGTTCAGTGATAAGCAAACTGTGAGACATATAACAAGGTTAGGTTCAAAGTACAAGGTAACTGCTTTCAAATTGAGAATTAATATACATCAAATATTGAACAGCTCAGCCAATAAGAAATTGTGATAAAAGGACATTAAAATGCAATGTTGGAGAATGTTTCCACAGTATTATCACATCAGAGCTGAACAGCTGACACATTATTTGATAGTGGCAAGAATTTACACATTTAAATTCAGCTATAACCACCCTATTAAACCAACTACAAGAAAAGAAACTGTGTCACACACACACACACACACACACACACACATACACATGTAGCACAAGAGTTTAACACTTTATACTGTAGTTAATTTATTACAGCCGACTTTTTGTCAGTTTTGGATAAAGTCTCCTCTGCTCCACTGGCAGGCTTGCATTCAGGTCCAAGACTGTTAGAGACCATTGTTAGTTACTGGATCATTGCATGGGTGTCCAGTACTGTTTTGTATGAGGTACTCCACCATGCCGTTCTTCAAACCCTGAACCTTACATAGATTCAATCACAACTTTTTCTATTAAAACAACTTTTTTACAGTAACTTTCTCACCATCTCGTGCAGTTGATATAAGCTTTGCCATGTGTGTTAAAACATCATACCATCTGCACTGTAAATATACAAAATACTAAAGTGATTATGAAATGCCAATTTTTTTTCTTTGACTGTGCTGTTTTATATTTTTAAACAACTTTATTTATTATTTATTGAATTTCCCTCTATGTTATGATTATTGATGATGCATCATTCATATCCATAGGTAGTTAGATGTTAGACAAAGTTTCTTGTTTGTGAGTATTGAGGATCCAAAGGCTTTCCTGCATGAGTAGTAAATGGATGAACAGCTGTATATCAGATATGAACTCTGGAATACATTCCCATGTTTTTGTATGTATTTTCATCAGGAGTAAAATGCTAGAAAAAAAGGATCTTGTTTGAGCACAAAGCTGTGTAGGTCAGTTATGCTTGGAGAAATTGCTTGCACAGCTAAAACAGTGTAAAAAGCTTGAAGTGAACAAGCTATTTTACCCTCTGAGAATGTAATTCTGACTTGTTTACCAGTTCAAAGGGAATGTTTAAATGCCTTTTCAGTAATAAACCTTTTCTACCTTTGGGCTCGTTCTTCTTTCAATCTTGTTTACATAAATAATCCTATCTTTATCTCTGATCATAATGTTCAAGTGAAAGTTTCTCATTATGATGTCAACCACTGTCATGATTGGATAAACCAATGGTGGTGGGGGTGGGGGCAAGGACAAAACTTTTATCTGTGATGGAATAATAGATCAAACAATAATATTAACTTATATTGAAAGAGAACTTTTCGAAATCCATCTGTAAAGTGCTTTACAGAAGCATCAAAATAAGACAGGTCATAAGCTCACTGACTCAGTTGACCTGAATTCCTGCTGCTTATTGTTCCACAGCTTCAGGGCCCTGACTGCAAGAGCTCTGTCCCCTTTAGGTCTCAGCTGGACCTCTGAAACAGACAAAAGACCTATGATCAAGGAGCTAAAGGCATGTACTGGTGTGTACAGCACTAAGAGGTCAGAGGAAAGCCAGCAGAGACGCCACAAAGAGCCGTAAAAGCAAACAGTAAACTCTGAGAAAATAAAAAAAATCAACCAAAAATTTACTGTGAAACGTACTAGGAGATTGTGTAAATATGACCAAAGCTTGTCTGGCAGCTTGATCTGTACAGTCTGAAGTTCATTAGTAGATTTATTTTTTGTCAAGGCAAGTAAAAAGGCTTTGTGGTTTTTTAGGTGTGATAAGTAAAGACATGTAAAATGCCAAGATTCTTTGCAACAGGTTTGATATGATTCATTAAGGGAACCGGCAAACATCTGAATTTGGTTTTGACATCTTCTAGGCCAAAAACAAGGATATCTGTTGAAATAAATTTAGTTAAAAATTATTTGACATTTAGCTTTTATAACAAAATAAAGTCATTAAGTGAACTTGGCATGCAGGGTCTGTAGAATTAATGGGCAGGTACATCTGCATGACATCAGCATAAAAATATAGAGATGTCTATTTTATGAATAATGTGCTCAAAGTAAAGCGTTTTCAAAGAATATCAAATTGTCCCAAAACCAGCCTAATTTCAGCTGGTGAACTTCATAGGTGTTGGTAGACAGAAAAGCTTACCTGTAAAGAGAGCTGACTATAGCCTAATATTTAGCATACACATGAGAGTTACAGCAATCTTTTTATTTCAACTAGACATTAAGCACATGACTGAAACACATGAAATGTCAAGCTGTTCTTTAAGCTTTGCAGTCTTACAATTCCAGGTTTGGAACTACAGCTTAAGTTCACTTCAAATGTAGATTCAGAAAACTTTGTCAGAAACTAAAATGAAGATTGAATGAAGACAGTTTTTTAAATGTGATTTTTTGATATCTGACTTCACCAACACTATTCAGAGTCCTCCTCAGGTTTTACTAACTTGGTGGTGTGTTCCCTATTTAATTGAACCAGCATGGCTTATTAGCTTAGCCCCTACCAAGCATTGACATGTGCTCTTAAATCAGCTGCACACAGTATGTCATGATCTTTGTGTCGGCCTTAACTACACAGTCTGAATGAGGGTTACTGTTTCATCCCCTGGCTTCTCCTTGGCTCTTCTTCCACTATGACCTGAGGTTCTTCTCCAGGTTGTGGCTCCTCTGTCTGTGGCTCCTCTGTCTGTGTCTCTGGGTCTGGGCTTTGATGGTGGTCTGACTCTTTGTCGCCCTGCAGCTCCTTGGCTCCAGCTTCCAGGCGGAACAGAGTGAGGACCTGACCCAGAATGGGGTTGTTCTCCTGGAGGCCAGAGATCCACTGGTTGAGGGTGGCCTGGTCTCCCTGGCTGGTCATACACATTGCAAAGACTGGACCCTCATCCACTGGATACAAGACACACAGAAACTGACTTACACACTCAGCATGAGATTTCTCCTAAGCATCATAAAAACTGACCAATAACTAGAAAGATCTGCACAAATTTGAGTGTTAATTGAAGAACCACAGCTGCACTGAACACCAGTCCAAGATGAGGAACACTCATGCTAGTATCTTACAGTCTTCCACATCGAAGCTCTCGTCGTCACCGAGGTCGCGGTCCAAATCCAGGTCTAGCTGCAGAGGATAGTCAAAACACCTCTCTGGATCATAGGGCTCCTCCACCTGTTGGGGACCACACAGGGACAGCAGTGTGACCTTTAGAGTGTGTGACAAAGTCTATGCAGTGGTGGCAAATTTGGATGCATTCACCGGAGTTACCTGGAATCAGTAGTTGTGCTGTGTGAATTAGGATTAGGATAAGGTAGCTATCTAGTCAAGCCAGAGTCACAGTAAATGAGTGAACTAACTTGAAGATTTGAGTGCCTGCTGTGAACGTAGCGGGTAGAAATAGTGAAATGAGAAGGAAAAAATTAGCTTTGCTTTACTCTTTGAAACTTTGTAAGAATCAGAGCATCTTTTCTAAAACGGAAAGGACATTTTAGAGGACTCACACTATACCTTTCCTTAACTATCTGTTTCAGTCATATCCATCTCCTTCTCTGGCTTAAAGACAACTACTGCTGACAAATTAAGTCAGTGACGCTGTTTTGTTTTTTTTGTTTTTTTATTTAGAGCGCTGTTCACACAACAAAATGAAACTATGAGCTGCTGTCAAGGTAATGTGGTAAGGCTTCCTTAATGCTTGTATTTCTCTAAGCTCAGTTAAAGACATCTTCCTTGAATAAGACATGATTCTGTCATTCTGATATCTAAAAAGTGAACACGTGAGCAGCCCTGACCCAGGACGTCTGCATCATCAATGCCTGTAATGTGGACATTTCAGTCACAAAGTGTGTAAATTTTTTTATATGGCAAGATATTTCAAAATTCAACTTTATAGGAGTAAAGGCAATCTTCTGAATGATATAGTAGGAAACAGGGGTAAAGTTCCAAAGAAGCATCCTGAACTCCAACTCAGTGATTTTATTTAGTGTTAATTTAACAACAGATATAAAACTGGGGGTTCTCCCACCTTCTCTTCAGGCGGTGTGGGGTCAGCTCTGAGGATGTAGTAGTATGTACATGTTTTCCTCAGCCACAGAGGGAAGGGGCCCTCTACAAACACCGGCCTGCTTGGGTTATGCTTAGCCAGTAGCTCCATCTGGCTGGAGCTCTGGATACCTGGTGTCAACACAGGAAGGAAAGGAAATGAATACAATGAGCAAAAGTCTGGATCCAACACAGATTAAACAATGCAGTATCCTGGTTTGTGACTGTTATTTCAATATTTGACACAGAGGTATTTCTGTGGAATACAGCAAAATATGAAAATGTACTTAAAAAAAACAAAAAAACTAATCGAATGATTCTCAAAAAATTATTTCCTCAGTCCGGGACACAACTCTGAAAATTTCATGAGCAGAGGAAATCCTGAATACCATCATTACACAATAAACAGTTTGCATACCTACAATATGTGGAAGTGTGACCTGCTGTCCACTTTCTGTAATGTCTGTAGAGGGCAGCTAGTGGGAGGGAAAAGCAGAGAAACAATATTATTTTTGCAAAAACATATTAGGTAATTGATGATGGTGATGATAAAGTTGAAAATTGTAACTAAATAAATAGTGCAAAAAGGTTCATAAAAACATAGAGCAGATTATTATTTTCATTATCTATTTATTTTTTAAGTTCTGCGGCTGCTGTGTGTAATGATAAGAGATGGACCTTTTCAATAAGTAAAAAAAACTTTATACAAAACCAGACTGACCAGACTTTCAGGGCACATGAGAAAAGAAAGTAAAATTGTGAGATGTAGTTAAAAGCTCCGAAATGGATCTTGAGTTAAGACTTTTTTTGGTAAAACTATTTTACATAAGTTTGAACTATTTTTGTTTAAATTGTCTCTACAAACACCATTTCAAACACCACAAGACTGTCACAGGTTAATGGTCAAGAGAATGACTGACTGAGATCATCTGATAAAAGAGTTGAAAAAATGAACAGGGACAGCCAACAAGCTGGGTGCTTTTAGGAGAGATTCTAAGGTGGCTAGCTAGTTGACTTATCAAAAAGATCACCTTAGAAGAATTAATAAACTACAAACCTCATTATGTTGTCAATTTTGCTTAATATTTTGTGTGCTAATAAGAATTTAACTTTGTTAAAAAAAAAACATTAAGGGCTCAAAATTAAATAGTTAGCCCCACAATCACTTTTTCCAGGTAACCAATTAAAAAATGCTTGGCTAAGCAAATCACCTCCAGGCTGAAGCTCTGTACTTACACATACAGGAGATCAAATTCACTCTGTTTTGTTTTTGTCCAGCTGTTGAAAATATCAACAAGTCTAATTTGAAGTGTACTTTCGTACCTGATAGACAGTGACCTTTGCGTCCAGGTCATTAGCGATGCGAGTCAGACAGAAGCGAGCCAAATCCACTGAATCTTTAGGCAGCTGATGAGGGATGGGGAAAGGGTTTGTGTGCTTAAATCTGGGGAACCAGTAAAGGAGGCGTTGGTACTTCCTTATGGGATGGCCCTTCTCTCCGAAGATCTGGACCAGCAGGACCTTGGTCTCCATGTTGGGCATGACACCTGAAACACAACCATTTTCACATAACATACACAGACACTGTTGTATGTAGTGTAAAATATAGCCATTTTTTCCTTAAATCTTGAGAATTTTCCTGTCTGGCATAACTCTATCTTAAGTCCAAAGAATCCAAGAATTAGATGACCAGAGTGAAATGAATGCTCCTAACGGACACCCACCATAGCTCTCCATCTGCTCCAGCACCTGCACTCCACACTCCTGCTGTCGGGGATAGTGGTTGAACATTCGCTGAATAAAGTTTGTGGGCACAAACACCTCTTTGGGGAAAACATCCAGCAGCTTGTTGTAGACTGCCAGGTCTCTCTCCACACCAAACTCTGGCATCTTCTTCAGAGCAGCATAGATAAACTCCACGTGGCCGCGCCGTCTCACATCTCTCTTAAGAAAGATGTCTACTACTTCTTTAAACATGGCCTTGGTTTTAGCCTCACTGGCCACCTGCTCAAACAGTTCTTCATGGGTGGCTACAGACTTGTCCCTCTTCTTCTTGTCCTCATTTCTGAAGTCTGTTGATGCTGGTTGACTTTTGGCATATATTGGGCTGCTGTGGAAACACCTCAACGCCTACAAGAGACAATTTTTTTGTTCAAACAGAGTTTTACACTTTGGAAACACAGATTTCACTCTTTCATTGTCATTTTGTTTTAGCACCCAAAAGCATTGTTAAAGTGATAACTGGAAAACATGTACATTTCAAAGAAACAAAAGTGAAGTGAAAACACATTTGACTGCACTACAGGGTGCGACAGTAAAATAGAATAATGTACCTTTAGGCAAAGATACAGAAACTACACAAAAAAGACAAAGAAAGTAACATCAACTAATAGAGTAACATTCCACATAAAAATATTCACATATCAGTGTGTATTTTGAAGAACATGATTTTCTTGAATAGCGTCAAAGTTCTGGAATTTTCTGAGAGGTTGGTGTATTTGTGAATTTTTCTTGATGTCTCAGGCAACAGGACACATGGCGTCTCACCATGTGAACATTCACAAATCTTCATTCCAAACGTCTCTTACTTTTTTTAAAGACTTGCTCATATGAATGCCCCAGGTTGATTCAGTATATCCTCTGTAATTAAAAATTCTCATAAAATGCTTTTTTTTTAACTTGAAATTAGGGCTGTCGAAGTTGACGCGTTAATAACGCGTAAATACATTTTGTCTCCATTGGGGGAATATTGGAATATGGAACATCCAGAATATTAAATGGAAACTCCACCAACATTAGATGTCACCACATGCGTATTCAGGTGTTATACACTAAGTCTTTTTTCACAAATGCATGTGTGAAAAAAATGTATAAAACCCTTTTCTCTCCAAAGGGGGCGCAAACTTGCTCATAAAAGGGGTTCTTGTATGAGGCCCGATGTCATTTTTATCAAGTACATTGTATAAGATCCTCTAAACAAAGCATGTTCTGTGGTTTGGAAAAGGATGAGTATTAGATTATTTTAGGAAGGGAAGATACAATAAATTTACTTTGGTTTGTTTTCATGTTGCATCCTTTTGATTGGCTATCAAAAGATGGCGTGCTTTGCATTTTTTTGTAATATGCATGTATCCACAAACAATAATATTTGGCAGAATTCAGAGTGGATTTTTAAGTAGGTAGTGAAATTGAGTTATAAGGGGCAGCATGATTTTGACAAACAATAAACTGGATTATGCTGTTATGGTTGCACACACGCATTTGTACACAGGATCTGTTCATTCATGTTTTAGGTCTAGTTGGGATTAGAGATACAGGCTGCTGCTATGTGGATTGAAATGATCTACATTTAAAGAGTTTACACTCATAAAAACGTCTGAGTCAGTCTCATGCTAATCTGCGTTTGTTTGAATGACCAATATTTTTTAACAGAGTTGGAACTCTATTTGTGGACTCTTCCGTGTACCTGATGCTGAGTTTCATGTCTGATGCTGGGCTGGTTGGAGGAGGCTGACTCGAGCAGGGAGCCATACTGGTCAGCAGACCTGGCAGACCGGCTCACCAAGCTGAGACCCTGCAGCTGCAGCAGGCAGCGGACACATTTCATGGTAGAGTCTTCAAAATGACCTTTAGAAAACAGAACAGCAAAGAAACCATGGATATAACAATGATCAGAAATGCTTAACTCCATGAAACTGGCGTTTTTAGGCGGAATTTAGATCAGTCTGGCAGGTCTGTTTCACTACAACAATGACAACATCCACCACAATGTATTTTGTTGTGGAAGATGATTGTGATAATGATTAAAGAATAGCTGGATTTGAACATATATTAATTTAGAAAAACAGTAAAAAATGTTTGTGTTAATTGGTCTCCACAAAACCAATCTGACGTTTTATTCAATAACATACTAAAGAACACTTTGATTGCAAATAATAAGCATTAAGAACATTAGAGAGACCAAATCTTTCTACGAATTTACTTGATAATTATTAGGATTTATTGAGACAATGAACAGATAAATAACTATTGAGTACTGATCCATATTAGACATATATAGATTTTAACTTTTTTTGTATACTCACCATTTATGCAATCAAACATACGAAGAAGAAAAGTCTCCTTCAGAAATCCCTCGCTACTGACGCCTCCATGTTGAAACGCCGGCTGAACATCCTGGTTCTACACACATTAGCTTCCCCGGAACAACAGAAACATCAGCGGAAACCCTTCTTTCCACCCCTGATCTGTCCGGTCAATGCACTCTGGGTGTTTAATTGTTTCATACATTCTTTCAAAATTTGGCCGATGTATAAAGGTATTTAGGCTCTTGTGTCCGTAAAATATATAAAGTCGCAATAAATAACCTTTTGCTGTGTAAACATAAAGGATCAAAAGCCATCCAACATTATAGTAAAAGCAAAAGTTTGATGATTAAAAGCTAATAAACACTGATTCAGTCTTTGATTTTGTACCCAGTAGCGTTTATAGTAACCATAACAATAATGAATATTAAGATACGCGTGCACTACAAAACCCTGCCACGTGGTGGTGACATATGCCTTCCACTCACATACAGTCTTGGCCATTTGACAGGCGCCGAGGAGCAGTCTGAAAAAGCTGTGATGCAAGTTTCATACTGCATCTCTCTGGAACACTACATCTAGACACTCTAAAGTAAGTTGATTGGACACTACAAATACTGGTGAGAGTTCGCTTTGATTCAACTTTGATTGAACCGTAGACAGTCATAAAGCGTCTCTTCATAGTTCCATCCCCGCGGAAAGTGTAAAGGTAGCCCAAACGAGGTCTATGACTTCCGCAAGACACTTTCAAAAAACAATGAGTTTGATGTTTTATTTCCTTATTTTATTTCATCATATAGTTGTATTTACATATTACCTCGTAGTATCATTTGATTAAATTTGATTTTAGAATTCAAATTCAAATTTTTTGCATTGTTAAATGAGCAACGACGCTTTATTTACACGAAAATGTTCCTGTTTCCGGTATTCTTTTCGGAAAACCTGACAATTTGACAGTCTCCGTGCGTGACTTCTGACACTCCTCTCTCAGCATGGAAAACACACCTCAGTCCAGGCTTTACCCTTAGAAAAAAACTTAACGTAACTAAAACTTCAGATTATGGATTCCTCTACAAACAGTTTAGGTGAGTAAAGCATCGAATAAAAACCTTCTGTGTTATTGTATAATGAGATTTTTTCTGACAACGTTACCATTATGGGAACTTGCCCGAATGTGGATTCGGATATCGCGCTCATATGGTTATACAGTTTTCACTCATTAAAGCTAGTGTAAAAAAATTGGAAGTAGTTGTTGTTTTGCTTTTCGGCAAAGACACATTTGTCGCACAATGCAACTTACAGCATTTAACAAAAGTCTAAAACGTTCAACTTCGTTCGGCACACACCTTTACATCACACATCATAAGACAGCGTTGGATTTGATAAAGTTTCAAAACTTGCGGCCACATTCCTCGGTGTACTTTGATTGAAGAGGATAGTGGGAAAATCGTACTTAAAAATGTTGACACTTCAAGGAAGTAACGTTGGTGGTGCTTGAGGCACTGTGACTACACCGAATTAATGTTCGTTTCTTGAATATTCAGCGCTGTTTTACAGTTTATTTATCAATAGTTTACAGTGAAGTAACTCTATAGAACAAACTTAAACTTCTTATTTTAAAATAGTGATGGGGCGCACATCATTCATCCTTGCAAATTGTGCTGCAAAATGACAGCAGAACTTGTGTGACTGTGTAGGTGTGAAGGACCTGCTGCATATCCTCAAGTTTAGTAAACAGCTGCTGGTTTAATTTTCTGCTGCTAGCCAGTTTCTGTTTCAGCGCGTGCTTAACGTTAGCCTCGCTGTCGCTGTCCTTTTTCTGACACGCGAGGTTGAACCACATTTGAGGCGTGAATTTAACCTTTATGTTTTTTTCATTTTTCGAGGTTGTTAACTTGTTGTCAACTTATTCGTATTCTTTGAATAAACTTTTTTGTAAAAAAAAAAAAAAATTAAAAAAAAAAAATTGACGATGCTAATAGTTGAGGTCCTCACTGTTATTTTTTTTTTTAGCTGCCATACTGTCAGATCACCAGCAGAGCTGCCAGGAGATCACATACAAAAACTTTGTTGGTACAAAAAAGTATATGGTTGCAATACGTAATTTTTTGCACCATGTATATTCTCTAAACAGCGTAGATGTGTTTATGCTCAAGGAGTTGACTGAATCAAATTTAGAAAGTAGCGTAGGCCTACAGATCTAGCTTCCCACGTCAAGATGACTTTTGCAAGGAGGCAATAATCCTGAGTGTTTTCAAAAGCTCTGCTGGCTCTGCCCCCACAATGCTGACTGTTTAACTTGAGCTATAAAACGGTTGCACAATGCTGCTTTTGTTGCACATCTGTGGGCCCCGCCGTCCCACCTTGTATGCTGATGTTGTGTTTACTTGTCTTGTAAAAACGGTGGGACATCAAGTCACTTGGGAACAGTAAATATCACAGTGGGGCACTTTCTAGCATTTGTGTGCAAGGCTGCTATGACTTTGTGCAGGAGGGAACTGGCAATTGTAAAATAAGTTTAGAGGCTGCCATATTTCTTGAAGATAGTCTCATTTTTCAGTGACTGACAACTTGTGCTAATGTTTCACATTTTGGGTGATTAAATAACTCAAAAAGACTCATGTGGATGAAACTTTGCCACTGTGTTTTAAACTTGCTCCTGTCTGTGTCTCACTGTCAGCTGACTGTCTTGCACCATATCATGGGTTAGATGATGTGAACAGCTCACTGTTGTAGTACATGATGCACTAAAAGCAAGTAGATACCAATATCCAATATGTTTATCCACCCATTCTGTTTAACATATGTGTATGCTGTTTGGGAGGAGTCTTTCTGTAGTTGCATGGGGAAAGGAGCCAGTTTTGTATGTTCAAGGCATGTCAAGGCTTTTTAATAAAACAAAGGCATTTACTTAGGACTAAGTGGTTTGATTGAAATCCATGTCTCAATATTCATAAGAAGATTCAAAAACTGATAAATGCCGTATTACACTGTGGTAAAAGTATGCCACATATCAGCTGGTACTCATAGTGTGTTTGTTACCTGGTACATCTCCAGTTGCACGGGATACTAAGGAAAACCTTGTACAAGTCTAGCCCATTCATATTTTAAGGGTTCGTATCATTACTATTAGCAACCACTTTTAAAGTCTGATAAAACATAACAACATAATCAGGTCTATGGTGGCCTCTATCAGACATAATGTGGCAAGAGGCAGAGCAAGAGGGGAGTGAGTTGACATAGAAGATCAAGTTCATGTAAATGAACGGTGACCTTGAACATGCGGAAAATTGCAATCAGTACGCAAACCACACCTGCTGGCTACAGTGTGTTTGACGTATACAGATATTAAAAGCAGTCAACAAGTCCACTGCTGAGAAGTATTGCAGTAAGAGTGAAATAAAGTAGTAAACAGCACAATAAATTGCTCATGAGATTGGGAGGCGTAAGCAGTGTTAACAGCCTCACTACTCCAGTTTGTCTTTTCTTTACTGGAGAAAGTTTAAGTATGGGCTAATATGCATTTGTCTTTGGGTGAACCGTTTAAGTTAGCTTATCTGAGGGTGGTACTCTTCAAAGTTTAATTATAGCCTGCCTGACTGTCGGAGCTGCTCTTTCTTGATCTAAGCCATTAACTTGATGTGTACAGTGTTATCATAACTGATGGTAATCATAACTTAAACAAAGAAAACCATAATATCCTGTAATGTTGTCCTTTTTTCAATATAAAAAATCAACAAATTTGGGACACAGTGCCAATTTTGCAGAGATCGGCAGGAAGTTGCATCAGCAGATGGCAGCTATTTCAGTGTTTTTCCCAGAATGTTGAAATACTGCTTCTTTTCAGAAGCGCAGGCATGCTGTTTTGTTGGAGTCTGGAGGTAGACAGTCACTGTTACTGTCTCTAGAACTGTATACTGAACAAAGTGTGTTTGTAGCAAAAGTTGACCAGTACAGAAAGTTGGCCTCAAATGTCTGGTCAGATTCAATGCTCTTTTTTGTTATAAGCCATATTTATTTACAATTAAAATGTTCATTGAATATTGTATTGAATGAAAATAGTCTTTGTGAAGAAACTTGTTGTCCCTAAGTTAGTGTATTGACAAATGTACAGCTTGGTGTTACTACTGGGAGTGAGGTATTGTATCAGCACTAGTATCAAAAAACTTTCAGTGATTCCTGGCCCTGGACTCTGCAGCTCTACAGGGCCTTTTATCTTCTTTTAGCATTGTTTTGCTTTTTCAGCCCACAACTCTTTGAAGTTCCAGTTGAACTTCTCAGCTGCCACCAGATATAATAATCAAAAAGCACAACAACAACTATTTGTTGATTTAGCTTTAGAGCTCAAAGATAAATGGTTAAATTTCTGATAACTATACAGTATCCTCATACCTCACTGCTCTTTACCCACTGAGATCATTGTGTTACAGATTTATGCCCCATCAGCAGTCAACAGAGCTCACTTCTGTTATCTGAATGTAGAGCAAGCATGGTCTTGCATGTTTGTGTCAGTTTATCCAGATACAACAGTCAAATCTGCAACAGTATGTTGACCTGCAGCCAGTACTGTGAGCTTGCACATGTACCATCTCCTCTGGCTTTTTTGAAAGTTATATTTAGACACTTTTATCCTCTGTGACTTTATGATAGTTTAGCATGCATACCACATAGGCTGACTTTAAATTTCTCTATAGACAAGGATCTAAATTCAGAAGCTTTAGTGTTGTTGGTAATGTTAAGCTAAAATGTGAATCAATTTATGGGACTTTCTATGACACAAAAATCAAAGTCCTTTCTTAAGGGAACTGTCCCCATATGCCATGGCCAATTCAGCTATTTGAAAAACTTCAGGCTGAGGTAAAATATCTTTTATTTTCCCCTCCAACTGTCACCTTATTTAATATCCTTTGATTAAACTTTATTTAAGAAAATGCACAGAGTAAGCACAGATGTGTAAACTGTGCTCAGTTTTTAAGTTTTTAAACTTAAAACTTAAAAACTAGATTTTGGCACAGGGGAATGGTAAACTTATGACATTTGTCACTTGAGAGTCAAACTTCCAAATTTGTAAGAAAAAAATCACGGATTATATTGATCGCCTTTTCAAAATATAGAGACTTGCAACAGATGGGTAGGAAAAATGAAAGGTCAAATTGGCCAAAATTGGTCAAAAGAGGCTAATGCTTTTTTTAGCCCTGATCTTCATTTTAGTGGTTAAACATTGAGTAAATGCTTGTATGGAGTCAAATTAGATACTGCCATCCTTAATGTTCATGACACTGTACACACTGACATAATGCTTTTCTGCCAAATGCTTTAGGATGTGGTTCAAAATTATTAAGTTCATGAGCTTGGATAATTGATATGATATGAATGAAATCTAGCTGAAGAATGAGACTCAGAAAATATCATGATGCAACCACTACGGAGATGTGGGCTACAGAGTGGAGCTCTTCCCTCACACAGTAACTGGGACGAGAACGGACACAGACAGAGAGCACTTTAACCAACAGCCTCGGGTTTAATTTTAGCGCGTCATCAAGTTACTCACAGAATTAACTTTAATTAGTGATGGATGATATGAGATGCTGCTGGTGATGTTTGTCATTTCAACTGGCAAAAGTGACGGTCAGCACAGTCTAAAATAGGTAGCTGAATGTTTTCTGAACTGTTGTTTGCTAATGATAAACAGTGTCAAATTTTAGTAAATGTTTGTATTTTGGCAACCTGAGCGTATAACCAAACCAATCTCGTGAACTGTCCCCTTGTATGGGCTTAGCAGCCAGTTTTTACACATTACCCCTCTCTTTGTGTGTATTGGTCAGACACTTATTCCCATAATCAAAGAAATAGACAGAAAAGCAACAATACACTTTTTTTTGAAGATATTTATATAGGATGATTCTTTTTTTTACCAACTCTGGAGGCAGGGCAAATCTAAAATAGCAATATAGTATCATGTCATAAAGTTGTTTTGGTGAAGGTCTTAACACATGTTTGCCCATTTACGTATTCAGCAGACACCTTTCAGCTCTGTTTTGGCCTCCAGCTACTCCTCTTGAGCTGTTAAATGCCTCACTATTTTTCCCCAGCTAGTTTGTGTCTGCTGTTTGGTGCTGAGCAGGTGTTTTTCAGTGGATTTATCATTTTTTTTCAATAAAACAGCTGCCTGCTGCTGCTGGGAACAATGCTGATGATAGCTGAGTTGTGGGCTGGAGAACCAAAACAATGTCTAAAAGAAGATGAAAGACTCTCTGAAGCAGTTGTTGATCATTTTCAGTGTTTTTGTCTCTACAAGTAACACCTCTACATTCCGCCCAGTCATTTGATCTATTGTCATTGTGAAAATATGAATTAGTGCAGCTTCAAATGAGTGATGCGCTGTTGTGCATACAGTCATTTGATATGTAATGTTTATTGATGCTTCAAATATGCCATGCACATGCACAGTTACACTCTCGTGCAGCGGGGAAAGTGTTTCTCAGAGACGAAGCTGATTTCTGTTTCACTTCTCAGATGGTACTACAGACACCAGTGTAGGGGTGTACAGGATGTTGTGTGGTGGCGAGGCAGCAAAATCAAAGAAGAGAACTAAAAGCAGTGAGCAGCATGCTTTGGGGCAGACGGCATCTGTAGGAGGTTTAGGTCATTATGCTGCACCCTTGGGTGAGAGGTAAAGAGAGTGAGTGGGTGGATACTGTGAGATTATGTTACATTTGACTGTCAACCAACTGCTTACAGGAGATACATTTTCTTTCTGAGTGCTGATACCGATATTTTCACACACTTTGCAGGTTAATAAAAGACCTAGGCTTATCGTTCATTTTTAGGACTTAAAAATGTTGCAGTATACCAGATTATAAACATAATTACTGCAGATAAAAAGTAAAGCCGGATCGTGTGCTTAATAAATTATATCTGCTGCTTTCACTGTACTCCTGGCTCTGATCAAGCTAATGAAAAGGGAAGTTTTTGTAAACTAGTACATCAACCAGTTGGACAAGAAAAAGAATTTGTGTGCACCGAGACTCAACAAAAGACTTGGATTAGTCCAAGAGTTTGTGGCTGTGCAGCTGTCAGGCAGCCAACCTCCCACAAGACCTGGAATGACCCTAAGTCTTTCAGAAAAGTAAAAATCAAGAGGATTTGTGTTCCAAGCTTTGGAATCAAATTCTCCAGCAGTTTGTGTTTTGTATCACTGGAATCTTGTGGCGTTTAATTTTAATACCACCAAACTCTCTGAGGCCTTGCACTCACTTGTTGGAGGTGTGATTCACCAGCAAAAAATGCTTTTTTGGCGAATTGATCTGGATGTGTATTTTTCGAACCATAAAACAATTTTTTTTTTACAAAGTTTTTGAATAATTCCCTGCAAACTTGCAAACTAACCTGGTTTAATCACTGCCGCCAGATGTAGACCAAAAACACCTCAGTGTCCCTGGTTTTTTGTTTTACCCACAGAAATGCCCAAGTAATCACATCAAGTAATGAGCAGACACTATAAGAGATATAGACAACTGTGGTTTGGATTTACAATAACCTAACTGGAATTTTTAGATAATTATTAAATTCTCAGAGAGGAGAGAGACTCTGTTTTCCATCAGAAATGCTCGGTGCTCAACAGAGTCAAAAGTTGATGGACAGAGTTTCTTAAAGGTCTAGTTTTTGATATGACGCTGTCAACCATCATTATCATCCCCATCCTATTAGTGCTGTTTACATCCAAAAAATGAACAGAATAATTTCCGTCCCTTCCATGTAGCCTACATGTATATAAGTGTATATTGGTTTAAATTGCTCTTTTATATGTTTCTATCCTATTCTATTTAGTGCGTATGTTTTATTCCATTGTGTTCCCTGTGTTACCCAAGAATGAATAAATTACTTTGTACCTTGTAGTTGACATCTGACAATCTAATAATCTCTCTGTTGTGCTAAAGGGGCTTTCACTAAAATAAGTGACATCATAAGCTGCTGCTTACATCTGAATGCTCTGGTGATTTCTAATTAAAAAAATTCAAAATGAAACTATTGATTATGATGTGCCGCTTGCAAGTATAACTTGGAGATTTAGATTTTTTTTACTTTGGCCGTCGAACAGAACTCAACTGCATTTAAGCAACAGGTTTGACAGTAAAACTGAAAGCTGTAAAGCTTACATGCATAGTCGGTCAGTAAACACAGGGTTGTTTATGTATTGACAAACTCACCACTCTGTTGGTCTTTTCATAAGAGGAAAAGGGCCAATACACTTATACAATACCTGTCATTTCAAATATTTAAACCATCAGAATGCTGTTTTTTTTCTGTCACACTTTATCTTCCAATTCATCACTTGCCTGCCATGACTGATATGCATGCATGCATGCATGCCTCATTTCCTGACGGTTCTTCTGCATGCTGGTACTTTATGTTGAATGCCACCATGTCTTCAGTGGAAACTAAACACATAAAGAAGCATTTAGAGGACTTGACAACATTGAATTGCCAATCCAAAAGGCCACAAAGTGTGACATAATGTGCAATATTTCATTCTTTGACCATGTTGACATTGTAGTTGTGTGATCTGATGAAGTCTGAATATAAACCAGGATTCCAATGCAGTTGCTCTGAATTTAATGTGGATCAAATTCCTGCTTTCCCTGAGCTGTTGCCAAACAGCTATGAGTCACCCACAGTCTTGGCTTGTAACTGAAAAACTGCAAACAAGAAAAGCAGACACTTAAAGTAGAGCGGGAAAGCAATCATCCTTGCAGACTGTGGGCATGTGTGTGTGTGCGTGTGTGTGTGTATGTAGATACTGGTATGCTGCACTATGAAATGGGAACTGCAATACTGTCTGTTACTTTGTGTTTGTTTTGTGGTTAGACCAGCATGACAGCTTGCAAAGAAACTGTATCAGCCCAGTTTTATCCTCAAATGAAGATCTTATTCAGCTTGTCAGTGACTGATTTTATTTATGTTATTATTACTTATCAATACCAAATTGATTTATACTGTTTAAAGGAAGATCTTGTTCTGAGGTGCATTTTAATTGCACTTTAAGAAGATGACGCAAGTCTCTGTTTGTGACTTTATTTTGCAATTTTCTTTTGGAATGCTAGAGCAGTCCTATTTAGTTTTGTGGTGTTTTTAATTTAGTTAGCATTCACAAGCTTTTACACTGTCCTGTAGTTAGAGCCTATTGCAGTTTCCTCCGTGAACAGCTTTCAGTTGTGTAAGGATTTGGTGTCAGTGGAGGCTATAGATACATCACTCCGATATTACTACCAAAATGCACCTCAAACTGCCAGAATGGAGTACATTAGCTAAAAGTTATAGAGCGTTGGCAGACACTGAGGTTGTGTGTGTCCGTTTGTTCATTATCATTTCAGCCCCATTTCAGCCCCAACTCAGCACCAGACTCAGGTTCTTTCATTTATTTGCTTCCATACTTTTCAAAAGTCTTGTTCTTAAGGTACATTCCCTCTCTAGTAAGCAGTTAAAAGAGAGAGACAGTTATAGTACAATTTGTCACTCTGTGACTCACTGCTGCAGACAGCTCTAAGTAGAGCTAAAAAGTTGCACCTATATGCTGTCAAAGAATGAAATCTTGCACCCAAGCTAATGGATTAAGAATAAAATGTTGACTAATGTAATCTTGATCAAACAAGCAGAAAAAAACTTGCATTAGGATTGAAAACTGTTTAAAAATGACATACATCTTAGTAATTTCTGCATTTGGTCTGAGATAGATAAAAGTTTGGTATTCAGCATGTGTGTTTATGACTATGAATCTTTTCATTAAAAAAAAAATCACCACACTTTATTTAGTGCATTACTTTTTTAATCTTCTGTGTGTCCATATTGAAATGCTCTGGGCACACCAGATGAGGATATATTCGTCTTTATTAGCTTGCTCTTTACAGTACAGGTCAAACATTTATAGTGAAAAGTATTATTTTTCTTTTCCTGTAATTCTTATGAAAAGGTCCTCCATTTTATGAAGGGGGTTTAATCAGCTATAGGAATATAAACATTAATTTCACAGAATTTAGGTGTTATTAGACTTACAGCATCAAGCAACAACAAAGTCTAAAAATAAGTCTGAAGGAAGATATTAGGCAGAAAACATTATATTTATAAAAAGATCTGTCAATTACTGTTGACTTAACATCAAAAACTGTACCAACATCCATCTTAAAAAAAACAAACATAGATTATGAAAACAGATCTTCTGGATGGTCAGTGGACACTGAAATATTCTATTTAAATTTGGACATTAGAGTGTTAGTCCCTGCAAAAATCCATCTTTAACCTTCATATCACCACTGCCACTTCCAGTAAAACCAGACAATAAAACACTCCATTCATCTTGTCCATGTATAAAACCAGCCTACTAAGTACAGGATTCCACTGCCAAAAACAGATCCTGTGAAGACACTCTTTTACAGCAGGAGTGGGTGTGGTGCCACCAAACTGCCAGTCATTGCTTTAACATAGATACAACATGGACTGTTTTAAAAAAGGCAGTTTCTTCCCAAGAAAAGGATGCACAGAAACAGATGTGAGAAACATTTCTTGTCTACTGTGTGTTGACTTAAATATCAAAGTGCTTTGGACTTCACTTTTACTCTTTGAGGCCCACATTTATTGGCTGTTAGGTATTTATATGTGTGAGCAGGACTTGCAGATGGAACAAGGCTGGTTGGGAACGGTTAATAGTTGTTTTCCCCAAGGGCAAAATCAGCAATAAACAGTGCCTTTTGGGGAAAACTTCAACTTCCTGTTTGTCGTACCTTCCTGTAGAGAATTAACCAGCCGTAGAACAGAATGACTGTCCAGTAAATCCAGTCACCATGTCCAGTCTTGTCTGTTTGAACAGAATTGCTCTCTTTGTGTTGTTCCTGCTCATCTAACATTACCACAGCTTCCTGTTCTCTCCACTACAGAGCAACTGATCATTGTGAAGCTGGATACAATTACTTGTTTACCAGATAATTGTTGTCAGGGTTTGGCTCCGGAGCAGAAGCTGAAGCATGGGATAACATATTAATATTTCTTTAGCAAAGATTTCAACAGTAGTCATTGGGGTTAGGTGATATGTCAACATCAGCCCAACAACCATCAAATTCACCCTCCCTTAAACCAGTGCCAATTTTACTGCTTTCCATTCTTTTATATACATATGTTCTCACAAATAAATAAATCAAAATTTGTCAATAGAGAAAATCTTCTTCTTCTTGTTATGCAGCTATTTTCCATGGTTCACCTGAACAAGGCAAGTGTGGTTGTTGTTAACTCATCATATAACATATCTCATTGAAACTCTACAGAATCAATTTAAACTCACCAAAACCACGAAAATTAATCTTTCCAACAACTTTTATTTAGTTGTAATAAACCCTTCACATTCACGTATTTACCCTCAGATTCCTCCATGCATAGCTTTATCTCATTTTGGCTGCTACACAGCTGCCAGATTGCGGCCTCTCGGGTCAATGCTTGCGATTTCACTTGATGAGCCCTTAAGACCGAGGTACCAGGAGCTGTTATTTGTAATTTTGGCCAGTCTTCAAAGTACAGCATTTCCTGTCTTTTATCAGCTAGACTGTGTGTGGCAGACAGAAGGTATATGGTCTCACGGTGTGTTATGTGTTTATCATGATGTCTTTACAACCCATGTTAATAAAGATACCTAAAAGTTAGCCCTCAAAACTTTCTGTCCAGGTGCAGTGATGTTAATAAAGGGCTAGTGATTTTTGTAGATAAAACCAATAAATTTACATTTTTTTATTCTAAAAAAAAAAGTCCATACCCTTTAGTTAATGCACGCCTGAAGTTAAGGCAAGATGTAGACAGTGAATATGGATGATTTAATAAAGCACTTACATAACCAAATCCGACTTGCAGTACTTTTTCTCTTCCCTTACTGTCTACATGTTATATTGTCTTCCTCTGAAACTGTGAAAATATCAACACTCGTGATGACATATTTGGCTTTGTAGTCTTCCTTGCGGGCTTAATGCTGGTGCAGCAGTTTCATGTCACAAATGCAACAGCATTGCACCTTCTGTTTATTAGCTGATCAGAAACTGACATTAAGGTACACATGTTAAGTCAATGAATGCAATTTGGCGTAATATTACTGACTGTCTAACCAATAAATGTTAACAACTGATTATATAAATGTCCCTTTATAGGCTGTAATCCTCTGGCATGACATGCATAAACATAATAAAATTACAGCTCGTGAAACCCCCCCTGTAAGTTCACTGGTTGAAAATATATGTTTTTCATATGTATGCGTTTCTTTAAACCAGAATAGTATTGAATATTAATGACTAAAAATACATCAAAGTCTAAAAAATATACATAGGTCTTATTTATTACATGGTCAGCGGCTAAAAGCCCTGGACCACCAACACGCCCTGAAGTAGTTAGAAATGAGAAAATACAGAATCTTAGCATAGATGTCATCAGACTCTATGCAGAAAAGATGTAAAATAAATAAAAAGTAAAGTAAAATAAAGATGCCAGTTTAGCCTCACTAAAGACAGCTCCTCCCCTTAACAAATCTTTTGAATTCTCTATGGCCACAACCGTTTGTCAGCCAAATATTAAGTGAGAACATGTTTGCTGGAAGAAGATTTGCTGACAATAAGCTGAAACAGTAACGTGTTCATCCATCACCGTCTGAATGTTGAAATTGTATGGGGTTCATCTGGACTTCATTAAGGAAAACTTGTTTATTTGCTAATGATGTTGGGTCTTTGATCGTCCTCGGTGACTGATGGAGGCTCTTTTTCCTCTTAGAAGAAGGAGGCAGGAGGCCTACAGTAGGAATGAACTTTTAGCATCTGTTTCAGCTTTTCTCAGCCTTTTCCATCCATGTCTCAGCAACAGCCTCACAAAAGGAGGGTTGCAATGTTTAAATTGTCTATCACCAGGTAGCATTTAGTGGAAAGGGTTTAGGATGGCTATTGAAGCTCCAAGGTAAAGTTTACATGGCAGGAAGTCCCAGCGTTTACAATTGAGGCCTTTCACATAATTCTGTGTTATCAGATATGTTAGTGCCATATAATTTAAGATACATATCACTACATTCCCATCAATCCTTTTTTGTGTGTATTTTATATATGTATATATAGACTAGAGAAAGTTATTGTTCCTTTCAGTATAAATCCTACCTATTTGCTGATCTGTTTCTGTTTTAGTTTTCTGTTATGGTAAACTCTTTCCGATATTTCCTTGTTTCAAAAAATATCAGTAGCAATAGTTATAATAATAGTTATAATAATAGTATAATATTTTAATATATTTTAATATAAAGACCTACCTTTTTTGCTTGCCTGTAGTTCAATCTGAAGTTTTTAAAACCAATTTCTGTTGCCCTCGTACTATGTTTTAATGTAGTGTCGGTTTCTTTGAATCTCTCTGAACTTCTTATTTTAGCACACTGTTTTGATGTAATTTCGACTTTTTGATGATGTGTTCTGTTTGAGTTATTTCAACTACTATTTTATAGCATTTTTGAATCACATTGTGTGCTTTCATTTTTTCTCTAAATTTTTACCATGTTTTTACCTGTACCAAGGAAGTTGCTTATGTGCCTTTAAGTTGAAAGCACTTTGGATCGACTTCTGTGGTTTTTAAAATCTATTATATAAATAGACTGACTTGACTTAAGAGTTTTTTTATTTAAAAAGATATAAGCAATCTCTGTGCACACAAAAGGCTTATTTCTCTCAAACTCTCTGCTCAAATATGTTAAAATCTGTGTCAGTGAGCTGTTGTCTTTTGCCAAGATAAACCTTACACCTGACAGGTGTGGCACATCAAGATGCTGTTTACACAGCATGATTAATGCACAGGTGTGCTTTGGGCTGGTCTCAATAAAAGGCTGCTCTTAAATGTGCTGTGTAAAAAAGGGAGCAAATCCAAAGAATTGCATTTATATTTTTGTTTAGTATAAATTTAAGTAAATGCACATTCCAAAGCATCATCATAAATTTGGTGAGCTGATCCTAAGAATTGTTTTTGCTGGTTGATCAAGGTATATTTCAACAAAACAATGGATTTGATTTTTTTCTCTGCTGAACTCTGCTGTGTTTTGTCCACCAAACCAATTGCTGATTTCATCCTGTCTGACCCCCCACAGTCAGCCAGTGTAACACTGCAATACATATGGAAGTGAGATTATATTGTGAAAACAGGGAAAAAAACTTTTGGGCACATAGGTAAAACTCTGACTGACAGTGAGGCTTGAAAAAATTACAGATTTGTTAAGCCACAGTAATTATCATCGGCAAAGAGCAGAGAAAAAAACATTTCGATCAAAGTCAAAGTTTTTTCAGTGATAATCAATACAAACAATACAAATGTATGCAAACATACACAAACATGAACCCATACAACTTGAACCCCTCCCACTTCAGCCCTAAAATACATAACCAGTAGTAGGATTACATACAGCTAGACATCCGCAAAACATTTACTAGCAGATTTTTCATCATTCATATCAACATGTTTGCAGGGCACATACATATAGTACATCATCATAGTAGTTACACAGTTATATTACTAGCTGCTGTGTTTTCAGCTAAGGATATGAATGGTTGCCAAGAAGCCTAGAATTTCCTAGATGGCAGGTAAAAGTTTTCTAAGGGCCCTGACACACCAAGCCAAAGGCTGGCTGTGTGGCTCTTGTAAAGGATTATTGTCGCCCTATTGTTTCCACACACATGTTTTAGTTTGCCCTTGCAGGTAGCTTTTTCAGCTAAGCCCATTGGTGAGTGAAAATACTCTGATTGGCTATTATATGAAATATAGCCCCTGTAGTAAGTGTTTTGTCTCTTTATGACTTAAATGATAATTTTCTTCAACATGTGGAGCAAGACAAGAAAGAGCAGAGGCGAGTGTCAAAATATGAGGTTTGATTGTGGAAAGTCTTGACCCCAGCTTTTTCGCAGGAACACCCCTACTGCTGGCCCTTTATTAAATACCTTCAAAGCCTTCACTACTTATACTTTATGAGTCGGGACAGACATAAATGTAAACTAAACCTTGACTGGTTTGCAAAGCATACAACTGCAAGGTGTTATACATATGCATGCTCAGATAAAGAAGGGTAAGCAGAGGGATATTAAAGCTGGATATATTCAACAACTTCACTGCTAGATGCCGCTAAATCCTACACACTGTATGTTCAACAACAGTTTAAAAAACAGCAAATATAAAATTGATTAGAATTATTAAATCGCTGATATTGTATCAGTATTCAGTATTGTTAAATACCCTTTATTTGGGTGTTGAGTCCAGCAGGAATGATACTTAAAGCTTCCACATTTGCTGAGGTACTGCCTGGGTCAGCGTGACATTAAGTTTTGTCAACAGAGGGTGTAGGCTCGATGTGACCTCATGGAGTTACAACAGAGTTGTGTAAGGGGCCACTACAGGTTGATCTGGGTTGATCATGTAGACGCTGATCTACTTTATTGTGTTGAATGCGTCCTTAAGGAAACTCAAATAATTGCAGAACTTCTGTATGGCAGACAGGACCCAGCTGTGTCTTTTTTCTTTTTTTCACTTTTTTTTGTACAGATAGTGTGTGTGGTCTCGCTGGAAATTCCCAATGAGTTGCTTGTGTCATTTCATCGAATACTTCCTTTATTTTTCCTGCACTGGCTACTGGCCAGAAGTTTCTATGCAGGCTGTTATTGTGATAGATTAGGAAGGAAGTGTGAACACTCTGAAAAGAAAGTGGAGACATCAATCAAGTCAGGTTCGGGGAGGGTCTGTATGTAGCATGGAGCTGCTCAGACACTGCAGGTATTCAAGCTGGTTTAATGCCATAACCTTTCTTGTCTTCTTCCATATATTTGCTTAGCTTTTTTTGAAAGAAACACACCGGAGTATCCATTCCATTATGTATAGACAATATTGTTTGTCGATGCCCATGTCTGTGATGCATCACAATTCATTCTAAACACACTTAAGTTTGACAATGTGTCCTAAACTAAAGCAAGAATCACAGTAATACTATAATTCTCATAGTTACAATACATTCTAAGCCATTCATAATGCATTACAATCTGAGATATGGATCATAATATATTACAAACAGAGTATAAGTCACTCTGTAAGTAGTCATTGTTTGCTGTAAGTATAATCGGAGGGTGTGCCAACAGCTATATCAGCAAGAGAACTTACTTGAATAATTTATTCTTTAAGGTAAGGTGGTGTCTGCAACTCAAGCAATGTAACTTTCATTTTACCTGTCTCTCCTCTGCTGATCGTAAAGCTGGGCTTGCCAGTTGTCTTAATACTTAGACTATTTCCAATGAGGGGAGAAAAAAAAATTATCACTTACTTCTCTCTCAGTTTAACATGTTCATTTAAGGGAAGCTAAAATTGTGATTACATTTAATGTTCTGTGCAAACCTACCTCATGTTGTGTCCAAGAGCAGTAACCCTTTCTGTGTGTGCCAACAGTACCCTCTCTTCTGGTAGTGCTCAAGTGATGGCGATTGTTATCCATGTTTGTCTCCACTGTTGGTGGCTTTCTTTTTTTGACTTATATCCACCATCTTAAGCAGAGTTTTTATTTTATCTGGAGCATTCATTCCAGAAACTTTTCCTTTGCACCTCTTCTTCGGTTTTTCTGCCAAAGGCTCCACCATACTTCCAGCTAGACACTGTTGCTGCTGTTTCCACCCACTTCTGCTCAAGCCAAACGTTTTGTGACATAAATGCATCACTACAGGTGTGCTGGCTTTGGATTGTCACCTCAGACGCAAAATTTCAGAACTCCATATGATGTGAAATTTACAGAGCTTTAGCTTAATGAGAACTGTAAAGCTTAACTGTAACTCATGTTAATTTATGTTAAAGTTGCGCATTATAGTTTCAAGCAGAAAAAGCAAAAGTAAAACCTGTAGTTATAAACTTGACAGGACAGAGAAAATTCAGAGAAGCATTACAGGAGCTCAGGATTTATCAGGAGGGCTGCTTTACTCTTCACCAAATGAACCTTGACTGTGTGTGTAACCTCATGGTCGAGTAAAGAACACCGACCTATAAACATGTGCTTAAGTGTTTGTGAAGAAAGGAAAATAAGAACTGTGACACTTTCACACCAGCCTGAGAAAACATCACATTTGACCTGAGATCAGCAGTGAGAAAGGTTTCAGAGCCTCAGAGCTTCACATTCTACTTAACATCCATCTGACAGAGAGGTCTGCTGTGTTCCACTAGAGGAAATCAGTATGCAGAATTTCCAAGACGACGCATGTTTGCGTAAGGAAGGTTTCCTGTATGGCTGAGCTGGTTCAGTTCCAGGGGTTTCGCAACATCACTGATGACGAAATGCCCGTTCCAGTGAAACTGTTACGCCAATGGAAGAGGCTACTGTGACTCATAATCCTGATGTGCCAAACCTCCATGAGGCCTCAGGCTGCTTTAACATCACTCAGCTGGCAAAGGCACTGACATGTCTAAGTGTTGAGGGTCATCATACAGAGAGAATCTATCAGCTGAAGTAAACTGTGAGCGAGTGCAGGTTTGTAGAAACATGCTTGGTTACATTCACAAAACCTAAAGGAAATAATCATGTAGTGTCTGTTTTAATTTATTTACTGACTTTATAGATCTACAGTATATATCAGGGTTTTAAGTGAAGATATTACTGATAAAAATATATCTTAAACTCAGTCATTTTTATACTAATACAAATAGTATTAAAATTTTTTTTTAAAAACCTCCAGAAAATAAAGAAGGGTATTCTTTTGACTTTATACAATATGATAAATATTTATAAATAAGTTCAGAGGGACTCTTTGATTTGGCATTGTCTTGATTCAACATCTAAGTTTCATAATGTTAAACATAATGTGCAAATACAGCTTTGGGATTGTGTTTGTACTGTTGTTGTTTTCAACTATGCCAATTAGCATTTTTGTCTCTGTGGCTTTGCAGACTTGTTTGCAGTAGGTGGGTTGTAAATAATTTCTTTACTTTTTCTCCAAGTGCAGTTTTCCAGAATATCCATTAGGCCTATCTCTTAATGGTAGATGATGATTGAAAACAGGGGTTTATGTTGGTTGAGTGAGCCATTATAGAGGCCATTATTGTCTTTTACAAGTTAAACATAGTCTTTATCTTGTTACTGAATTTTTCCTACAGTTCATCGGAAAACCTGTAGTGTTTTCACCCTTTTCTTTTCAGTGTTGCTGGAGGATTCTCTGTATCAGACATTTGACTTATGTGTGCTGAACTTCCAAATAGTATCTTCAAGGAGTATCAGGATTCTTTATAGAACATATTTTAACAAGGGCAGGGCAAGTTTAAGAAGCTACCATTTTAATCATGTTAAAAAAAGACAAATGAACATAAAATTTTATTTCAGTTGTGATTGCAAGGTACCGCTATATTCAACATGTAATCTTGATTTTAATTCTATTCATTATCTACCATATTACCTTTAATTTTTGTTTTATCAAGGTGTTAAAAATTCAAAGCAGAAAGATATTCTCATGCAAAAATTGTTGATTTGAGCCAGTGAACCATTGCTAGCCTTCCAGCTGGCTTATCTAGCCTCAACTGAAACGAAAAACCAACAAATTTATTGGGTCTTTTTACAGTAGTTATTAGATTGTACTTTATATTGAATTTTCTGGCTAACTGGAAAAATATGGACAATATTATGCTCCATGTAATCACCTGTAGTCTGGAAGCAGAAAGTCTTAAAATCATTGTTAACAGTTGTTAAATTTGGTGCCAGTCCCCAACAATCGAAAACCAGAGTTTTCCTCTGTGGTCCACAATAATTCAACTTCAGCATAGTCGGCTAACTAGCTGAGCAGGTGGGCTGAAACAAAATCTTGACATCATCTATGCCGGTTTCCTTTTGGCATTTTCTGTTCAATTTGTAGGAAAAGTAATAAATCATTATCATCCATGGAGGAGACAGGTTGAGACAAAGTGAAAAAAATGTAAATGTTATTTCAAAAGCAAAGACTTGAAATAACGGACTGATGAAATCTTGCACTGAAGCAGTAGAGATTAAATGCCTGTCAAGAGCAGACCCAGCTTTGTGTAGCTTCTTAGAAAAGGGCTTAGTGACGCTTGTTTAGTAGTGATGAGTCATGTTTAGAGCATGAAGGACAGATGAAGTTTTGATCCTGGATATCAGCCCACAAGTGGAGTTGTGGGAAAGTGGCAGGAGGTCACGGGGGTCATTCCTGTGTTTGTAAAAAACTGTGATTCACCAGCCATTCCTGTCATGTAAACACACCCTGATGGAAATTATTTTTTTCTGTATTTATTTAACATATATTGCCATATTCAATTCAATTCAATTCAATTTTATTTATATAGCGTCAAATCACAACAAAGTTGTCTCAAGACACTTTACATG
>JAQMCX010000039.1:789783-800715 GCA_029814765.1 Acanthurus leucopareius | reverse complement strand
TGACACTCTGGAAACCTGCCTGTGATGTTTTGGTGACGTGCGCACTGCGCGCCTGTCAGCCAAATTACCACTACGCCCGGCGCGCTTCGCCTGCGCCGAGAATAGACCAGGTTGGAGCTGGCGAGCTTTCAGTGCACCTTCTGCGCAGTGTTTTGGGACGAAATTGTCACTGCGCCAAGCTGAATCTGTCGACACCTCCCCCTGGTGCGCTGCCACACCCATCTTGGAGCAGCCCGGTCTACTAAATTGCCAAATTGGCTGCGCACGGTGGTGCGCTGGATGAAATTACCACTGCGCGAGGTGCGCCACGCTCCGCCACCCTGCACCACCCTGCGCTGCGCCACCAAATTAGAGCCCAGAGTAGGTAAATCAGTATTAAGAGACTTATCTGTTGAGGTCTGCACATGGAAATGACAAGAACAAGAAAATTATAAAATGTCCCCACATTTATCTTCTAATGTTGATTTTGGTTTGATTTATCTGTCCAATCAGGGTCACTCCAGCTTCATTACTCACCTGGATTGGTCCAAAGATGGCAAATACATTATGTCTAATTCAGGCGACTATGAGATCCTTTACTGTAAGTGAAAACATCTTTTTGCACTTTAATTCTCTGAATTCTTGATAGTCTAGTGTTGTGACTATGAAGATGAATGTATTTTGACAGGGGACATAGCAGCAGGCTGTAAACTGTTAAGGAATCGCTTTGAGAGCAAAGACAGAGAATGGGCCTCCTACACCTGTGTGCTGGGCTTCCACGTTATGGGTGAGAAATAGACCATAATGGTCCTTCCCTGTGTTGTGATAGCTGTTGCCCCTAAAACATGGTGGTATTATTTTATCAAGACAGCTTGATAACTGCTGCTGTTGGTGTCCCAGGTGTGTGGTTGGAGGGCTCTGACGGCACAGACATCAACGCTCTGTGTCGCTCTCACAGTGAGAGGTTAGTGGCTGTGGCTGATGATTTCTGCAAAGTCCACCTCTTCCAGTACCCCTGTCCCAAACTTAAGGTACCACTCGTATACTTCACACTCACTTAAAAGGTTACTCTTCCCTTTTTTGTCTACCTTAAGAGGCACAGCTAATGTATTTCTTTAACTGCTTCCTTTGCATAAAGAGGAAAAATCTGTTTTGCATTGACACATAAAAATCTCACTGGGTTAGAAATACAGGAGAATACTGTAGAACCATTAAGGTGCTATATGTAATGTAACTTAAAGTAATATAATTTCAACTTTCTCATCATTTTTATCACTGTCTTTTGAGAGTGAACTGTGTTTAACGTCAGCAAACTGAGATTAGATGCAGCCTCTGCACTTCCTCTACCCTTCTACACATCCTGTGGCAAGTTTATCAAGAAACATCTATTTGCAGTAGGGCAGTATGAGACAAACCTTTAAGGTGGAATTATGTCTGTATTTTATGGTGTGTGGAGATCAGATAAAAAAAGGTTGCAAGCGTGAAATGTAATATCAGCATATTATTGAAATAAGTAGAGATCAATAGCTTTTGATTTTAGAGCTTTCTCATGTTTTTTTCTCCAAATCAAAAGTCATTTAGGCAGTGATGGAGGAATACTTTTGCTCAAGTAATGCAATTTAAAAATACTCCTGTATTCCTACATTCAAAATAGTACCTTTTAAAGTAAATATATATCTAAGCACTATCAGCAAAGTATAATACATCTGCACAGGGAAATTTAACATTTTGCACATTCATTTAATCACCTGACTGTTAATACAAGGAAGATGCTTCAGTCATCTGGCCTTTATCAGCATGTGACATTGTACATACAATGTCACAATGGTTAAGTTCTTACAAAAATGTATGCAGATATTAAATGAGGTGATGGGACACTTAAAATGCACACATAGTAAACCTGATTATTGCTTTGATGTACTTTTACAGTGAAATATATGAATTTTATAAAAATGTAAGTTCATTGTTTTTTTTTTTTCCTTTATCAGCAGTTTAGAAATGTAAATGTTTTGACAATTCATGACATATTTTTTATAAATTGGGCTCCAGGGAGACACCCATTTTCTCTTTTGGATCTTGAGCTGGAAAAATTGAAGAAACCCAGGTTGATGGCACTGCATTGTAATATATTAACTATATGTAGGTATGAGGAACTACTCTGGGGTCTTGTGCCATGGCTACTTTCGACTCAAGTGAGGATATTAACTTTCTTTGCAACTTAGGTCACATCCTGGCATATGAAAACACAGGTATGCTGATACCTTGTAGATATCAGTGACGCTCAGTGACATTTTGGTCTAAAAGCTCTCCTGAGTAATGAGTTTGATGACAGATTGATCTGATTCTGTTTTAAAGGGGTGAAAAAGGGGGTTTGAAACCAAATTTTTTGATCACTATACATGATTTATTTCTTTTTAATATGGGACACCTTCCTACTAATCACACATAATGTACTTAAACACTAGCTGTCACCAATCGCTAATGAGTTTTACAGAGACATAAGGATCTGCAGCAATGGGTGTCCATGAATTCCATGTCACCACTATCCTAAATGCTTTTCTCAATAATCAAATGACTTGAGTTTTGGTCTTCAGTCTGGGTATTGCTGTGATGGCAAAACAAACAAACAAACAAGAAAAAAAACCAAAACAAAACATAGATATGGAGTGTTATATCTCAGCAAAATAGCCCTGGTTTAAAATGACTGAGTAAAGGGCACAAGTCTTATGTATTAAGAGTTGCATTTGAGTTTGTGATTCACTTTGCCCTTCTGAATTGGTTGGAAGCTTTGGAAGCACTTGTTCAGTTAGTAAGTTGAAGGTGGGCAGCAACTACAACTGGCTGTTTAGATAGATAGATAACTACTTTATTCATCCCAAAGGGAAATTCAAGTTTTTCCATCTCTGGAGGGGAAATAAGATATAGTTACTCATCTTTGACATGTTTCCAAAATTTTAGGCTCATTTTGCATTCGCCATGGCTCACACTAAGGTTTCTTTCCTTTTAACTACATACATGCCAAACAGCTACCATACACTATATTCTAAGCCAGGGAGAACTGTTCCAAATGTAACCATCTCTTAGCTAACTATAACTCAAAGAGTAGAATTAAAAATGAAAATACACATATTTGATCTTTTCATTACGCCATCTAACTGATTAAGCAATAAGGAACAAGCAGCAACATCTCAGAAAATTATTACAGTTGATCATGTCAAAAATTTTGAGTTTCAAATCACTGTCTTTTTTTGCATCGAGACGTCGTAGAAACAAATTTTCTCCCCACCCAATTTGGAAATCTTGTGCAGGTGACAGGGACCGTCATAAGAGTGCAAGCAGGATGGCTAAGATAGATTTTTTTACATTTTTGTAAGTAATGTCATCATATTTATCCTAGATACTTTAGACCAACTTTTTGATATAACTTATAATTTCATCTTTGATTTACATAACCTCATGCAACCATGATTTAATTCATGGTTATGATATGTATTCTCACTGTTGAAACAAACTTCACTACTGAAAAGGAACAATGACTGATAAAAAAGTAATAGAAGAATAATCTTCTTTCTTCTATCTCCAGGCACCAAGTCACAAGTACGATGGCCACGGCAGCCATGTCACCAACGTCTGCTTCACCCACAGTGACTCCCACCTTCTCTCCATGGGTGGAAAGGACACCTGCATCCTTCAGTGGAGGGTGATGGGAGGCTGGGTGGGTGACAGCAGGGAGAGACTGGCCTCAGTCTCGGCCTCAGCCTCAGCCTCGGCCTCGGCTTCTGCTTCATCCACCTGCACCAGCTCTCCAGAACCTGCCACCAGCTAGGAAAGAATCAGTTATGAGCAATGAGAAAGGGGAAGCTGTTTGCACACAGGCAGAGAAGTGTGTTATTCAGTGGACAGCAGCCACAGTTATTGGCTCAGCTGAGTCTCTGTGGCGCCACTGCTGCCTCAGTTTCATACAGAACATGTAGTGGAATCCTCTCAAGGAGGAATGTCTATATTAACTTTCCACATTCACACCTCCATAATCTTGTAAATCCTTGTGAAACTGGACAATTTAAGTCTTCCTTAAATGGTGAATCTTTGTCATTATGTTGAATATACGGTAAGGATCATTTAAAGCAGTCATATATGTTTGTAACATGATTGACAAATGTGGTGACAAAGACTTTGGTTTCAGTGAACATTCCTGATTTTAGACCTTGTTTATTAAACTTACCAAAGTACTGCATCATAGCATACACCTTTTGGCTTATTAAGATGTTTTCATTATGGTTTTACATATTTTTAGTACTTCAAGCAGTGTTTGGTTGACATCTCAGATAATATTCAAGATATTTTTATGCTTGCATTAGACATACTGTGACAAACCTGTTCCAATGAATTCAACTCTCAACATTTGTGATTTAAAACTTTTTCTAACATTAGATCAGTAAACTTGAAATTATTATTTTAGTTCTGTTTTATATATTTAAAATAACATCTGAAATACTGTGATGTTGTATCTGTCAAGCTCCCAATAAATAACCCAAGACTGGAAAAAGTGTATTGAGTGTAAAGTGTCACTAGTGGGCAGTACTGCTTCAGGAATCGTGTTGTGCTGCGTTTTAAGGAAATGTGTGTTTCCAGGCTACATGTCCCAGACCATAATATCCACAATTGAACCCTGTAAGTACAGTAGAGTCTACATCTTATAAAACAACAATTACTAAATTTTTGTCGACAGAACAGTTTTGACTTGCATTGGGTCCTATTGCTAACAACAACAACAACAACAGTCTAACAGTTCAGTAACAGTTTAATTGCTACAAGACCAAATATTCCAGAAGAAACATCAGACACATTCTTAACACTGTCCTATGCTATATCATGCAAATAGCCACATGATATTTTGATCATTTATTTTCGAACTTTTTTAAATATAGAGAAGTATATAAGTAGCTGACTAATAATCTTGACTTTAAACTAAAAATATTATAAGTGAGGCAATGATTTGTGGATAGTCAAGTGAAGGGTTATTTTTGTTCTGACTCTTTTGACTAAACTTCCACGACTTTGATTTGCAGTAATTAATTACATAATTTAACTCACGTCTTTAATAAATATTGTTGAGATAGTCAACTTGAGGGAAGCACATTTTTATTGTCTCTCGTGTGTTCGTGTCTTGTTAGAGTGTGTGTGTGTGTGAGAGAGTGTGCGCGCGCGTGCGCGCGCGTCTGACTGCCTTGTCTTCTCCTGCTGCTTTGTCTAGATTTACCATAGAGTTTGTGTGATATATGGAAACTTTGTATTTTTCCTGTATCAAAAATTTTCTAAATTACCTATTGGTCCTCGATAACGCGTGATAATCACCTTTTGTGTGGTATGGTATGAAAAGGTATGAATCTTGAGTTCAAAAGTTTTAAACGTATGTCAATTTGTATTTCATATTACAAACAGGTTGTTTATCAAACCGGGGTCAGTGAAAAAGTTAATTGAAAGATAACGGAGATTGCCGACGATAGCCGAAGATGACGATTTGCCAACGAACGAAGAGGGCCAGTGAGTGTGTGTTTTCTGTGTGCGAGTGTGTGTGCTGAACTGAGCGGAGGTGAAGAAGAGGAGGATGAAGCTGGGAGCGGAGGATGGGAGGAAGAGTGGAGTAAGAGACAGGCTAGCTGTGTGTCAATGACTGAGTGAGAGAGGAAGAGGAGAAGAAGGTCGTCTGAGGGACCGAAAACAAGGACTTTATTTTTTTGGGATAACCTCCGGAACATTACTAACGGAAACTTTAAACTTTTTACCCGCCACAGCTCGGCTTGTAGTGCCCGGAGCCGGCTTTGTTTCACGGCGGGGGTGTCTACGATAAATGAAGGAATAAAATAGATTACAATCGACCTTTTTCAACCCAAGCGGGGAATACCCTGTGTCTGAATTTGCTAAAGGTTAAGAGAGAATGGCGGCCAACATGTACCGAGTGGGAGGTAAGGAATGTTTTACATTTTAAGACACCCCCCACAACGTGATTGTTCGTTTCGACAGCAAGGTGGCTAGCTAACGTTAGCTGTTAGCTGTCTGTTCGGTTAGCCGCTAACTAATGCTAACTCTGTCCGTACGTGCGTCCACTCTTCCATAGAAGAACGTCAAATCTACTTAAACAGCCAACAGTGTAATTTGACCAAGCCAATGGGTAAATGTAAATAAGTCCACCATTATGAGTTAGTTTCTGCTCAGATGTAATAAGCCAAAAATGCTCTTGTATCCGGCATAGATATTACATTCGACGCAATAGTAATTTATAGAAAATGTCAACTTTTACAACAGATTAGCGTGATATCCCGACTGGTTTTCTCCACCAAAATCCGTTAACGTCACCCCACTGTTGGAGGCTGCTGAGCAGCGTGAACCGGTTCTGAAAGTTGGTATTTTTTTACAAAATAAATTCTTCCCGTTGGATATTAGTGTTTGATGGATTGTACTCGTAGTTTCAAGCAGGCAAAGCAACCACAGTTTGTCACATTATCTGACGTGGAGCTTGTAACGCTGCATATGGTAACGACCTGGAAGTAAGCACAATGCTAGTTAGCAGTAGCTGCTAGCTTTTGAGAGGTCAGCATACAAGAAACCGTGGCGACGTCTGTGGTAGCTTGCTAAAGCTGAGCGGCTAACTTTGTTGGTGTGGTGGGTTAATTAATATCATTACGGCTTCCGCCATATTATTTCATAAGCAGTGGATATCGTTGGCCGTGCTAGCTAAGTTTTGATAGCTTAATGCAACAGACTATATCAGGATATGTGCCAGCCGGTGCAATTGCCTCTTGAAATACTGACAGATACGCTAAGTGACTCGTTTACTGAGGGACGTTACTACGTTACTACTTTGTCCCTTTATCTTCTACGAATCACCGGCAACATTAACATGTTTAATGTACGAAAAGCTGAACTCATAAGCTTACACCGACTGTTATGATAACTTAAACGTTGACAATATCAGTCTCTGACAGACTTTTCCCTGTTTTCATGTGCCACCTCTTTACCACTGGATAGAAACTGTCGCATCTCAGCATAAATAAATTAGGATATAGCACAACAAGAACTTTCAAAGCACACCGTAATTAGTGAAGTATTTGAGCAATACATTGGATTTGTAGCTGGTTGTCTTATTTTCATTCTACCCATTGGTCTCAAAACGCCGGCGGCTAGCTCCGGCTAAATTGTCTCCACTGTGTTTTGTCTCGATTTTATTGCTGTTCGGTACGAACAAGTTTACTCGCTCTTTACTGTGAATTTGATCTGTAGCCTCTTCTTTTTGATGGATATTATGAAGTTTATTGTAACTTAGTACAAATAACAACTTAGGAGGACTTTTTAAATAAAATTTTGTGGCCGCAGCGATGGCTACATTAACAGTGCGACGATGTTGGAGGCTTATCGCTGTGTAATATCTTTTAAGAGTCTGATATCTATTTAGGTCATGCTGGTTAATTTTTTACTCTTTGTTAACATCGTCAAATGTTATTGAAGCATAGGACCTATTTCAAATGAAACTTGATTGTAATAATTTTGCAATGGTTTTTCAAACGTGCATTGTGTTTAATTTTGTGCACTTGTGAGTGTGAAGCCATAACGACACTCTCAAATGAACGGTAGTTAGCAAGAGCACATCTCTGTGTTGTAGCAAACTGTAAGTTGGCTTGATATTGGGCTTCTGAGAAGTATCAAGTATTACTACAGTAGCTCAACCTTTTGTCAACCCTTCATTCAAGGTCGTACGTGTGTCATAAAAGGCATGATAGGCGTGATGATAAAAATGGTATTTTATGTGACTTCTTTTGGAGTTTTAACCTTTGGACTCCTTTCTTAAGTCTTACTGTATTTGTGTTTACATTGGCCTTTCTGATGTCTAGTTCCCTTTTCTAGTAATTTCTCCCCTCTGGTGTTAGGGTTTCTCTTTCTGCAAAGTAGTACATATCCTGTCAGTAAATTTGCATTCTCTTATGTGGTGTCATGAACCAGTGTCTTTTGCTGCTACAGCAGATAGTGTCTTTCAGTGTGGCTGATTTGCTCCATGGCCTTTCTATTGTAGCTATTAAAGATGATAAAGATGCATACAATTGTATTTGTGTGTGGATGTAGGGCAGTGTTTTTTTTTTGTTTTTGTTCTTGATTTTGTTTATCCTGTAGGTAGAGGATACTTATAGGGCAGCTCATTTACCTCTTTAAAATATAAACTACTGGAAAAACCTATGTAGCCCTGGAACTAATTATAGACTTTCTTTGCAGTCAAAGAAGGAAAAAACATCTCCCACAGACTATCACTAAAATTGTGCTAAATAGAAATGTTTTGGTAAAACTTGATAGTCAGAAAATGAATATGCAAATATTGTCGTTGTCAGTTATTATTTGAAGTTTTTTTTTTAAACATTTGATGGTTAAAGCCTCTCAAATCTCAAAATTGCCTGCTTTTTGTCATACATAAGACTGAATATCCTTGGAGAGAAACAGTACTTTTGGTAGGACAAAACATGCCATTGAATGACATCATCTTGGGCTCTAGAAAACTATGATGTGAAATTTTTTCTGTTTTTGATAGTTTATAAATCAAACAGTTGATGGTGAAAGTAATTGGTTGATTAATCCATTATGAAACTAATTTTTAGTTGTATCCATTAGTCAATTATTTATGTAATGAAAGTATTTCTGTCATAAAAAGCAGTTTAGCTGAACATCATTATAAATGCAGATTATGTATACAGATTAGTACACTAGTCAGTGTATTGTGAATAATATCGCCAAAATTAATCACCAATGCATTTTTATTTTGTTTAAAAATACATATCCAGGATTTGGGCATGTTGTTTAGATTAATTTTAGTCTTGTTTAGTGTTGGTTTGTGTGGTATAACTGTCCAGTGCTCACATTAAAGTAATGTGTGTGTGTGCACAGGAGACATGTTAAGATGGCCAGATAACAGAAGCTCGCTGATCACAGCTGTTATTGTACTTTTTACCATAAAGGACTTACAATGTGTCTATGTTGGGAGGCTGCATGGAACTGCTGGTCTTTTGAGTAAAGTTGTACTGCTTGCCAGCTTGCTGAATTATGTCTGTATGATACAGTTTCCACAGCAAGAATGCATCGTAATGTATCAAATAAAATGTTTCAGTGTTATGATCAGTTCCACCAATATAATTATGCAGTTAGCAACAAGCATATTATTATGTAATGACCTTGAAATAGATTTTTTAAGGCAACCTTAATATGAACAAGACTACGTGGTTTTGATGTTTCAATGCACCAGTGCAGTGCCTGTTCGTGACAGACAGCTTGCTTGCTTGCTTGCTTGGTGGCTTTTGCAAGAGTTACTAATCCAAACAACTTCACACTCAGAGACAAAAGTTGTTTAGATGTTACTCTGGGTACTATAACCTCATAGTAGAGTTTCCCAGCTCACCAGGCTAAACTTAAGTTGCTTATGCCTATAATAAACTGTGTCTTAACAGTCATGTTTGCCATTAACATGAAGAGTAACAAGCATTAACAAAATAGAGACACCATGCTTCCCCAGAGACTTGCCTTTTTTTAAATAGCCTTTGTGGACACCTGGGGAGACTTGGGTTCAGGATATGCACCTCAATGCACCATGAAATCTCTGCATGTTTCAAATATTGACAAGGTCAGACAGTAGGGCGGAAGCAAAATGCTCAAAAACATCACTCAAACGCTGTAGAAACTCTTAGAGCCTGTTCCCACCTGGTTTTTCAATTCATCCTGAGTGATCTGATCACTAATCCGATCTCTAATTGCATGTGTTCCCACCTGGTGTCAACATCCGTCTCTAGTGACCACTTGCGATCGGATCTCACTACCCCACTCTATATGCAAATAAATACAGACATCATTCCCACTTTTAAAGATCAACTGTGTTGTTGTTTTTTACCTGCGGGAGGCAGCAATGCACTAAACTGAGCCCAGATGACCGGAAAAACGTAGAAGAAGAACGCTCTTCCTGTCTGCAGGATATTAATAGCAGAAGAAGAACTAAACAACACAGTTAACAATTTGTTTGAGGTATTAGTTGTATATTTCAATGGGAGTTTGCAGAGTTCTTACCGGTTTTTATGGCTGTTGTTTGTTGTCTTGCATTTTTATGACGCCTATGTCGTGCAAGTGAGTACAACTTCCGCTTACACAGAAAACATAAGTTGAGTGGGCAGTCCTTCAGTGTGGCCCAGCACAGTTTGCTTTTCCCACTGCTTAAAGTATGCGGCCACATGGAGCTCAGACCACCTCCAAATGTGGTTTGAGTGATTGGATCTCATATGTGTCCTCAATGCGTCTTAGGTGTGTTCCCACCTGTGCTTAACACTGTCTGCTAGGGGTGGGCGATATATTGAATATACTCGATGTATCGCGGCTTGCTCTACATAAGATGTATGAAATGACTATATCGCGACCATCGAGTACAAATTGTCACGTAAATGTTTTAAGCCGTCAGCATGTAATTCTCTTTGAGTTTGCTTCTTTCACTCTCTCCTAGTGCTCCTCTCACAGCACGCAGCACACTCCCCCGCCCATCCAAAAATCTCTCCTTTGCGCAAGCATATTTTTGTATCAGGTGAGGAGGCAAGAGAGCATGGAGAGAGCGAAAAAAAAGTGAAGAGCCTCAGTGAGTTATGAGTAAGGGACGTTAATTGAAGATGGAGACCGACAACTTGGTTCCGAGGAAAAACAGCACTGGCTCTATCATCTGGCAGTGGTTTGGGTTTCACAAGGAAGACGTTGAACAATGTACGGTTATCTGCAAAATATGCTGCAAAATCGTTGCCACAAAAGGTAGCAGTACCAGGAATTTGTTTCACCACCTGAAATGCCATCCACTACAAAACGAAAAGGTTTGCTAAAGTTAATTTGATTGTGATTTTCCCCTTTTTGCATGCAAATTTAAAAAACTCCAATAGAAAGGTCTAC
>JAQMCX010000039.1:772484-789683 GCA_029814765.1 Acanthurus leucopareius | reverse complement strand
AAAGGTCTACTTTAATCATCATACTGATGTCATTTTATGCATCAAAGGGTTGAATTTAACATTTATATAGTGATTTAAAGGAGAAATCAAAAAATCGAGATATATATCATGTATCGCGATATAGCCTAAAAATATCAAGATATTGGTTTTAGGCCATATCGTGCAGCCCTACTGTCCGCTTGTGATCGGATCACTCTGGACAGATTGAAAAACCAGGTTGAAACAGGGTCTTAACATAGTTTTAATGAAATGGCTATATTGGTACAGAAAACCCATCAACTTGTAAAGCCTGGCCTGTGTAAATTTTAGGATCTATCTGTGACACAGTGCCACAACTGTTCCATTACTTTAGTTAGCAGTTTAGAAATGTATTAATGCTGACATGACTGAGGCAGTGATTGCTGTTGTGGGAACATTTCAGATTTCTACATTTTCATGGGTCTTGCACCCCAGTCAAATAAGAGACAGTCAGTGATTGCTAACAGTAACAGCAAGAGAATAGATATCTGGTTGTTGTCTAACATAAGTAGGATATGATTTAAAAAGTCATTTCAAAGGCAAATGGTAATGATAATACAATCCCAGAATTACTACTTTGCAGCTATGTTTCTTTGTGGCAGCCATATTGTGGAGGGAAGAGCCACTAGCTAACAAATGCATTCATGCCAGTATATGCAGTTGCCATGTTGGAGAGGTCAAGATCCGCTACATGTTTTCTTTTAATTATATTATAAACAGGTCTCATGTAAACAAGTACACACTCTCCATGGAACTTCATTGGTTCCTCAGCAGTACATCATGCAAGTGTTAAGTACCGGTACATCAGATGAATGGTTGTTAAATAAAACAAAGGACAGGTGCACATCACACACAAACACACACACAGAATTTCTTTCCTTTGTAGTTGGATAATGCAGAAATAATAAAGAAATATGTAATTTTCTATGAAGGCATCACTTGCAATGTTGTTAGTCTCAAGACTGTCAAAATGAGTAAAAATTTTTGAATTTTTCTTGCACTTGATAAGGATTTTTGTTGTTGCAGCTGGCTGGTACAGGCAGATCAGTATGAGCTAGCGCGTATATTAGCAGGCCTCCATAAGCACACAGTGTTCAGCCTGCATGTAAGATCATTATCTTCCCCAGAGATTAGTCAAAGGGCTTCCTCCTCTTCATTCACCCTGAAGCACCCAGCACATTGCGGCACTTCAGCCGCATGCGTCCACAACACATACTCATGGCTGCCTCAGCAGGTCCTCAGCTGATACCTTTTTTTAGATTTTCTTTTTCTACCTACTGAATCTTTCATATGCACATGAACTTAAAACCTTTTGTATGGCTGGCCCTGACTTGTTTGTTCAAGTCATTAGTCATCTAGGCACTGTTATTTTTTTTTTCAATATTAATTACATTTTTTAATACATTTTTGGACCCCTGTAAACAACAATGCTAACTGCAAAGCGGCAGTAAAAAAATTGCCAAAACTTTATGTCAGGACACTATTGAACTGCCCAGGCACAATAACACCTCTGGCCTCCACAAATTTCTTGAGAAAACACTGGTTTATGATTCATTTGTCTTATGTTCATTCTTAAGTTGCAACAATCAGCAAAGAGACCACACATTTTTAGGAGCAGTACCTTAATAAAACACTGTACACATTACATGTGGTTTAATTTGTAAAATAGGTGTCTCATGAGTTTATTAACCAGAGGGAAGTTCCAGTCGGCCTCTGACTTTCTAGCTGGTGCAATTGAAATCATCAAGCTTGAAAGTGTGTCAATGTCGTTTGCTGTGACACTATGATGCTACATAGCTATATTGTATAGTTATGTATACAACTGTTGGCCTCTGTATGCATGTATACTTTTAATTTGGGAAAAATTGTTGAAGAGAAAAGGTCTTGACATGGGAAAAAATACAGGAGTAAGTAATTTTTAACTTAACAAAAACAAATACTTGTAGACTTATTAACACAAAGCATGTATTATATGTACAAATCAACTTGCTACAAACTCACTCTTCTGTAGCTTCATGCCTTTATTGTCTCTGCCTGAACCTGATTTTGTCCACCTCAGAGTTAGATACCTTGTCAGACCAGCTGTTTATTACCCTATAAATATTAACTGTTCTTCCTGTTTTTAAAGTGGCCCCTATCAGCCATGAAGACCATAATAACTGGGCTTAGCAGCCATCTTCACCAGAAGGCTGCTAAGCCCAGTTATTTTGCTGTTTGCCCAGCCCTATTCTGTTTTCCATTCCTTAAAGTCTCCTGTTTTTGGTGGTTCAAAACTCTTGTGCTGGTGGTGTATACACAAACACTGTCCCTGGTTTGCAACATGACTTAGCCAACTAGCAGCAGTGGTTGGCCGCAGTTAGCAACATCCTTGTTTCAAGAGGAAAGGTTCAATTTGCTTCTGTCCCCTCTGACACATTGTCACAACAATGTGCAGCTCTTTAATAGAGTTTGAGAAGGGATTTTTTACTATGATTATGACAACTTGAAATGAAAACTTGGATGACTAACAATTCTCACAGTTTAGTCAGCTATCGAAAAGGTAGTCATAACCTTCTCACAGGCAACTTGGTTCTGTGTTGTGTATGTTTTCCTTTGTTTTCAGATCAGTTCCCTTTTTTTTTTAACCTGGATCATTGATTCATCACCCTCTGTCTTATTGATATAATAAGTAGCCTCAGTGCTAGTGGAACATGATCATTTTTTAATTTGTCCCACTGGTGAGAGGAAGAGAAGTAGGGCTGGAATAAAAGAATAATTCCCTCCTTCCCCCATCACTTTAGAGCGAGAATTAGTCATGTCAGGCACATGAGAATGCAGATCCCCTTTTGGTGCTTCAGCCAGTGTTATGTAATGTGGTGATGTTGTGTTCCTTCACTTTGAATAAGGAGGTGATGCTTCTATGGTTGGACTCCCCATCAGTGTGTTAAGTAGAGCAAGAAATCCTCTCACTGTCTGAATCCTTCCTTCTTCATCTCTGCTTGTGGTGATGCATCAGAACCTCACTGATATCCTCCCGAGACTCTCTGTCCCTGCTTGTGGGAGGACCAGATGGAGCTTGACGTGAAGCCGTGCTGCTGTGCAGAACTGTATCAAACTGCACAAGGAAACACTGTGTTCATTATAGTGTAATGAATGATAAAAGACAGACAGTTTTGATCACTATAGTGATAAAAGGACTGAAATCTCTATCAATGATATCAACAGCCGGTGTTTTGAGTTCATATTCACTATCATGTGTAAAATGTTCACAAGAAAAGACAATCATGTAATTATAAACTACTTAAAAAAGTTTAAACACCTATACAGTAAAAACCAGTTTAGAACACTCTTTTGCATAAATCACTGAATAATGTGCATAAAATTAAATAAAAAAAATTAAAATACTACTTTATAGAAAATTCCACCCAAAAACACTGAGGCATGATTTTTAGTCCAAATTGCCCAAAACTATGTCATACACACACAAAGTATGCACATATAGAATTTAGCAAATACACTAAAATAAGACTGATCCCTCAATATGAGAGAAACTATATGCATTGCATATATTACTGTGTGTAATACTTGTAAATTATGTATTATGTAAGATTGTGACGTGTATTTATTTTAGTTAGTTATAGCAGATTAACAACAGTATTTTAAGATTTGACACAGTTGTCAAGATGACTTGTGAAATAAGACAGACTTTTCAGTTGCAGCAGCATTTCTGTTGGCCTGTTCACTTTGGAGGTAAACAACAGTGAATGTGTAATATCTTTGAACAGTCTCTACTCTTGCTGATGTGACATCTGCCTGTGAGCCTCTCACTTTTAATCATTTTTAAGGATTTCTATTACAACTTTAGGATTTTTTACTGATGTTAACAAAAAATGCAAAACTTATTTTCCCCCATCTGTACTGGTTGGCCAAAAATGCAATGCATACTGGTCATGCAGTGTTGTTGGTAGCTGGGATGCCCCAGTCCTGGGGGCAGCTGTGATCAAATTGTTGCTCCTTTTAGAGTATCATGTTACTGTATGTCACCGTTACTGCTAAAAGACAGTGGCATTCCTGATGTGCAACAAGCTGTATGTAGACTCACATAGAAGACAGTGCATGCTGGTGTTTTTGATCAGAGTTCCAGCAGGGTAATTTCCATGTTGTTACTTGGAAAATTTGCTTACTTTTTTTTAGAGAGAGAGGGAGAGATAGAGTTGTAAGTAGCATTATACTTGTAAATTTATTGACATGACATATACATTTACTAATAGGGCCTGACTGATAGGGGATTTTTAAGCCCGATACCGATACCATCTTTAAAGTAGAAAAAATCACTGCCGATATGTACAATCCATATAGTGAATTGTGTACCGGACTGAATATAGACCCTTTTTATGTTTAATGTGCCAATTTTGTACTGGTGCTTCTTTTTGATATGACTGTGTAAAAGGAATTCAGAAGGTGTAATTTGCAAACAAGTAACCTACTTTATTAAAAAATACTTTACATCATTATACATCACCATTTAAATAAATTAATTAAAATAGCCTAATAAAGTAAACCTCAATGCTCACACTACTTTCCACCATTTTTAAATCACCACAGGCATGGTTTTCTGCATTTTATGTGCTGTAAAAAAAATTTTTTTTGTTATGACAGCGCATATGGGAAAACTCAAACGCTGATAGGATATATCTGTGATAACACAGGTGATAACGGCTGATTTCTTGATCAACAGAAAAATCAATGTGCTCTATTAACTAGTTAGTTTGTAGCAAAATAAAAATCAAAAGGATAGTGATATGGGCAGGTGTAATGCAGATATTCAAGCATTCTAGGCATTATAAAGTAATAATTGACGTTTCTGACAAGATTTGTTAAATTTATCGTAATTTGTATAAAAAAAACAGGGCTGAAATGTTCTGCCTTTGCATTTTAATGGATGTGATGTTTAAAGGCTTAATTTGTGTCCTGTGACCTTTTTTTTAACAACTTAAAATCAGCTGTTTTAGAGGGATATATCCCATTTTCGACACTTTAACCGTAAATTAGTGTATTTGTTATATTTTATTTATTTGTTACTTTAAAAAAATACCAGAAAACCCTTTTAAATAAAGTGTAATTACTGAAAAGACATATTTTTCCTTGCTTTGGAGTTGTTATAAACCTAACTGATCAGCATCTAGTATCTGAAATTATAGTTAATTGGCATGAATTGAAAATACTATGAAAATGACAGATCAAAAGATTTTTTCTCCGGCACCTACCACCACCCTATTTTGTGCCAGGAAAAATTCTGTTAGTGCTTATATAAATTGTCTTGCAAGTATTGCATCATCTGATCAGCCTGTACGGACTAAAGTAAACTACAGTAAACTGTACTAATAAGAATGATAACTGATAACAATCAGTGGCAATTCAAACAGTGCCCTCCTATGTCCAGGCAATGTGGGGGAGCACCAATTTTTTTTAAATGAAAACTCCAGCTTCGACATGTGTCAAACACCACCACACTATAGAAGGGTTGGGCAATATTAATCTAATACATAAACAAAATGCATTTCCAAAATGACATAAAATATGAAATATAAATATTCCCCCTCCTATTACTGTATTAAACAGAAAAATGGGAAATGCTCTTAATGGCTATGTTAGTAAATCCATCCACTTTGACCCAGAGCTAGCCTTTAAAGAAAATAATACTTTTATGGAAGTGCTGAATATTGCAGTTTTATTAGACTACTGTCTAGAGTACTGTTCATCCTCTGCAAAGACGAAGTAAGACATCAACCCATACCAGACCAGTCACTAAAGCACACCAAATTGTGACAGCATGGTTACTAGGTTCGATTCATGCTATCACTTATCAGTATGATTTTTATCATTTTAAAGACAACATTATTACGAATGTCTTTTCTTCAATACAGTTCACTTCAAATATGAGAAATATTTCAGTTCCATGCTTAGTTAGTGTAATTCTGTGCTTTTGCTGAACAGCTGCCTCACAAAGAAGAGATTCCTTTATTTATTATCCTATATGAAAACATCAGATTTCCACACAGAAATAAAAAGTGTGCTTTCTGCTCATAATTCAGTTATGTAATCCTAGCACACAACAAAGTGTCTCTACAGCCGTGCTGCTGACTGGTCTGTTAGCCAAACACTCAGTCACACTAGACGGCAGTAGAGGAGGTTGTACCAGTGCTTGGTTCAGAAGTTATTTAGTGGGCTTTACTAACATTCTGCACCCAAACTGAGAGCATGGGAACAAAAACAAGCAGTGCTGGCATCCATTTACCCCTCTCTCCTTTTTGTTTAGTTTGTTAGTTTTGTCACAGGTTATATTGAGACAGGACTCATCTTGTAAAGTTTACAGCAATGCTGTTGTTCCTGCATTGCTTCACATTGCTCATCGAACACAATAACAATCATTCACATAAATGCCAGTCAGCTCTAAGTCTTCTCTACAGATGACTCGATTCAGTGACTTAAGGGGTAATTACTTACTCTGCTTTTCCACTAAATATAGTTAATCAAACTATGTCACAATCCAGGGTTTCTTCTAGGGTTTTCTGAAGCTTTGGGGTAAGGCTTCAGCGCTAGCCACAGGCCCGGCACGAAAATTTTATTTAGCATGAAATATCCCTCTGCACCTGGTTGTACTTTTGGGGAACAAGAAATCAGAAATCATAGCAGCATAATAGAGAGCGTTTTTATAAATAAGTGATTTATTTATCACAAAACAAGCAGCAATAGCATCAGTATGATTTCTTTCCCACCTAAACTTTAGGGCATAACATCAAGATAAATTAAAAACATTGAACCTCGCCTTATCTAAACATTACCTGACTCTCTCCCTGGAACCTTCCTCTTCTTCTAAAAAATATTTTAATATACTCATCTAAAATTGCGAACAGGAATATTTACTGCTGACCATTCCCTGACATTATTTCATGCTATTAATTTTTAATGTATCTTATGGCCCAACTTTAATGTTATTCATTGTTAACGTCACCAGTTGGCTATCTTTGCAAAATTAACTAACCCCAACGTTGACGTTAGGGCTGCAGAAAAACTCCATCTTTTTCACAGCCTAACGTTAATTTAGGCAGACATGATTTAACATGAAAGTAATCAGCCTAGCCCTATGTTCTAGGTACATTCCTCTCTCCTCTTTCTCTCGTTCTGTCTGGCTTTCCTTTGTTGTCTTGCGCTCTTGCTTGTGCCACCATAAGGCCACACAGTAAAGTGATGCCACTTTCTGTGCCCATTGCCACTTTCCTGTGCCCATTCACTGAATAGTGAACTTACATGAAGCTCACATTTCACTAGTCCATTTACTGAGCTGGCAAGGTCTGGCTCTCTTAACATTTTCTCATTGTTTTATGGACAGGCTTCCAATTAGAGCCATGTGTCATAGGTTTCTGTCTGTCAGGCAAAACAAAACCTTGTCTGTAATTACAACAACCGACCTGATAAGTTTCCATAGCAAAGTCTGGGTGTGGCTTCAGAGAGCCATACAAGGTTTAACTTGAAGTGTATTTGGGGCTGCTGTAAAATGTATTGCTGGAAGAATACCAACCATATCTAGTATGTATTTTTGGAGTTACAGCCATACACTGATATACATATTCCCATGTGAACAAGACATAAATCAAATAAATGTTTGCTGTTTTTTCCAGATTATGTGTACTTTGAGAACTCCTCCAGCAACCCTTACTTGATTCGCAGAATAGAAGAGCTCAACAAGGTTGGTTTTCTCTCTTTCTTCCTTCAACCTCATGTGTTTCCATAAAAATGTTGTTTCTGTAACACCTAGTAATACTATATTTTCCTATTGTATACTCTAACCAGGCTTTGTTTTCTTAGGTCTTTATCATAGATACAGAAAATTGATAGATTGACTGAATTGCATAGAATACTGGTTCTAGTCAATGTAAATCACACAGTGTCTTTGTTGGATATGGTTTGTAAACGGCTGCTACTGTAATGACAGGACACTGTTGCAGGAGCCACTTATATAACAGCAGCAACAGCAGCATATGACACAGGCTTGTTTCCCAGTCAAAGGATTATGCTCATTTATGTAACACTCTTACATTGAAGGGCTTTTGCTGAGCACCAGGAGGACTGCATCGTCCTGAGTGCTGATGGCTGCTGAGTAAAATGAATGGATAGTAAGTGAGGGAGGCCAGCTCTCCAGCTCTAGGCTGGAATGTGGAGAGATGCACTGTGTATACTGTGGCTGCTTTCTCACCTCTAAGGATCACAGTCAATCCAGGGAAAATAAAACCCCCTTTTTATTGTACAGATTAGAAGTCCAGCTATTGGGGTGTGTGGGATGGGAAGAATATGATGGCCTTAATAATACTGCAAATATACATTAATTTCAAAATGTGAAAAATGCTAGCATTATGATATTTACTGTGGAGGAGCTAGTTCCAAATAAAACATAATTATGGAAGTTTTTGGATAACAATAACCTTCAGAGAAAAAAACAGAGGAGCTACATCACTCTAAAGGCCTTTACACACTGGGGCTGTCGTGAAAAATGAAAAAATAAAATGTGAAGAATTTGCAATCAAATGCATCACTAAATTTAAAAAAAACCAAACAAATCACATCAAGAAATATATGCAGAGCAACAAAGCATGGATGGAGTCAGCATCATCCAGTGATGAGGAGCTTCTCCTTTTATTAATCAGCCTCCCAAAGAAGGGAAGATTTTAGGTTCACAGGATCCTAACCAGCAGGGAGACACATGGGAAGTTTCACTGTCTTATCCAAGAGCTGAAGCTCTATTACGTTTGATTTTGGGTGTATTTTAGGATGTCTGTGGTACATTTTGACTCCCTTTTGTGCATGGTTGCACCACATTTGTGGAAACAGAGGACTAATTACTGGGGGCTGATAAATCCCAAACACATCTAGCAGTGTCTGAGGTAAATATATATTTTAATAATGTAGGCTATAGTAATACTGATAAATGTAACATAGGCTAGACTAGGCTACTTGTTTCATAACCTACTGGTAGGCAAATAACATTATGTCTGCTGTGTGCATATTGGTAAAGCTAGCATCTTTTTGGTTAATGAATCAGCAGATAAGGTCAGAGCAGTGGTTTTCAGTCCCTCTCCCTGAAGGCATGACAGTTCAGAAAATTTGCAAAACACAGTTTTGACTGCTCTAAACTTTTGTTTACCATCATTTATTTAGCAAAAATCGACCTTTAAGAAAATAAAATTAATGCAGCTTTCTCACAGGACATAACATTGTATCTTATTTGTAAAAACCCCCAATGAAACAAGAGTTCTACAAAACTTACTGACATGCAAATAAAACACCAAAAAAACAACCCCGGTGTGTGATGACCTTTGGGTTGTGTTTAAAAAACAAAAACAAACAAACAAACAAAAAAAACGCTCTTATCCTCATCCAGATGCATCTTCTTTTAAGACGGATTAGTCCTTGCCGGTAAACACACCAGACACAGCATTAATGATGTATGTATGGAGGAAGTGGATTGGAATCCAGAATGTTTATTTTCTATTGTGATTAATATTTTTTAATTGTTGTGGTGGCAGGCCATGGCATAACCTGACCAGCTGGAACACTGCTTGCAGTTTTTCACAGAACATTATGATGATTACAAAAAAGGAAACAAGCGACATATTTGCAAGTTGTACCAGGGCTCCTTGCCACAAGTTTTAGAGTTGACTAAAAATAAAATAAAAATTCATTTAAAATACCTGATAGGATAAAATATTGAAGTTATGATGATCATGTGACTCTGTGTGTTTCCTACCAAGTAAGGAAGTGATGTTACTATAGTTCTAGATCTTAGCAACTAAGTGCAACATTACCATAACTGATGGATTGTATTAAGAAAACCCTGCAAGGATACGAGATGTGAGAGTGAATTATCCGTGAAATGTGATAACAGTACTGTACAAATCAGATGATAGAACAGACTAGTTGTAGCTAGTTGCTAGCTGTAGAAACTGTTGGGAGTTATTAGTGAGTGGTTGGAGATATGATGAGCTGTAACAGCTTACCCATGGTGATTAATGAAAGTGGTTTTACTTGCAATTTATTTTAGCTGTGATGAAAGAACTGGTGAAAAAAAACAAAAAAGCATGGCTATTATTTGGTTCAGTATGGATCAGATGTAAATGATACTAAAACCATAGTTAGTGCCTCAGATCAGCCCGTAGCGTAAGTAAATGAAATCATGTCACATTGCTAAAGAGACAGAAATTTATTGTAACTACATGAAGATCAGCCTTTTAACAGGCATTATCACAGCAGCAGTCATGCCAGTGCTTTATTATGATGCCAACTTGTAACCACTGACTTTCCAATTGCAGACAGCCAATGGAAATGTGGAGGCAAAGGTGGTGTGTCTTTTCAGGAGGCGAGACATCTCAGGCAACCTCAATACCCTGGCTGACAGTAATGCAAGTGAGTAGAACCAGAGAGTGTCTTCTTAACTCCCCTCTTGTTTTCTATAGTGAAAGAGCAGGTATGATATGGCTCACTGCCTTTAATGAACCTGTTCCTTATTGTGTTTCACATAAAAGCCTCAAAGGACCTCTTCAGCATTTATGTTGTAAATTGCACCAAGGCCTGCTTCCAGGGTAAAAGTAAGACCTGCCCTTTTGCTCAAGCTCAGTGCTGAACACTAGCTCGGGGAAAGAATAGCTACAGGCCCAGCTGTGTTTACTTGTTCTTTACAAACATAATAGGTATTAAGGTTTAGGCTCAACAATTTTTAATAAAAAAATCAATGAATTGAAAAGAACTAGTTTAAAGTGATTCTAACCACTGATTAAATGTCTTCATGTTATATGGTTCACTTTAATCCAAATTTTAAATTAAGTCTTAGCCCTAAGATCATAAAATTTATTTTAGTTTTAGTCAAATTAGTCAATCTCACCCTGTTTTTTTCCTTTTTTTTAATTGACAGAAATAGTTGACATTTTAATTTATAACATTTTTTCCCGAAATTTTAGAAATATTGCACCATTACCTCACAAAGACCAGGCTTCCTCAGCTGTTGGCAAAGATTATTTGTGAGAGAAGACCCTCCACGTCTCCTGCACTATATAACTGCTAGTGAATTAAGTGTTCCTCTAGCCCCAACATAAACATATAATGGGTCCTTTCTTAAGCAGATCACACCAGTGTTATGTGTCCCATACTTCCGCTTAAAACTTTATTTATATAGGTATATATAATATAAACTTCACAATTTTTTAATTATAATTAAGTGAATAATTAATAAATTATAATGGTCATCTTGAACCATTTTTAAGTCATTTTAAACCATGACCTTCACTTTTTGTAATTTGAGGTGACAAAGAAAACGAGGTGTGTAAAACCAATAACCTCATATTTAATGTGTCAGATTTTTTTAATCAGTCATTTTATATTCTATGTGATCTCACACCCAATGGAGTACTTTCTAATAATGATATAATGATGAAAAGGACTAGCAAGATTTTTTAGTGGTATTGTCTCAGTGCTTAATGTCTGCTCCGCCCCCTTTTGCCCCACCCTAATTCAGCCCATGAGCCAATGCTCTGTCTTACAAGAGATAAGAGAACCAAGGAGGTGGATGCATGAAGGAAGTAGGATGGTGCTAATGGCATGCAGACTACTGAAGCCTGATCACATTCAATCACCCCCCCCCCCACACACACACACACCCCCAACCCCCACCACCACCTCCACCACCTCCTCCTCCTCCTCCTCCTCCTCCTCCAGACAAAGACATCTACACACAAACTACACTTCAAAATGGATACATTAATGGTGCTTTTTTATTGCATCACACATAAATAGGGTTTGTACACTTGTCATTTACAGTTAATAATATTTTCTGTTTTTAATTTCATCATGTCTTGTCATGTGTCTTCTAATATATTTTTAAAGTTGTTTATACTTTTAAAAAGATCAAGCTGTCTCACTTTAAGACTTTTATTCTTACTGCTCCACGTATTGTGATAACAATGCTTTGCTTATCATTGATCTTTTTGTATTATTAAAATGCCTTCTTTTCCTTGAAATTTTTTAATCTTAAAATTTCCTCTCTGCTTCATGCAGTTACTGAAAGCATTATCTGTTAAAATAGTTTATTTCAAGCCACATAGTACATTTTATTAAAGTATGATTTAGGAAATTTCTTGGTTAAAAACTTTTTTTTTAATTTGAACTGGATGAGAGAATAGACACAAGTTTTGGCACATGGGGTGAAAATGCAAAATTCTAAATCGGTCACAAATCAAACAGATTTCATTGGGCTTTACAAGACATTTTTAAGAACCATACACACAAGGGAACAGGTGGAGGAACAAAAAAATGATTATTTTTTCCTTAAATTAAAGTTCCTACTCTGAGGACAAAGACACTTGAAAGTAGAGGTAGCGGAATAAGCAGAAGTTAAACATGCAACTCATAGTCTTTGGTTAGTACAGGTTCCTGTAATGAGGTATTTCCATCAGATTTCACAGATCACACAGATAAGAAATGTGTGGAAAATCATACTCTAGACTGTTAGCAGTTCACCAGGATGTCTTGCAGAAAGGTTGATTTGCCAGCAAGTATGAGACCAGCTGTTGTTACCTCACCCAATTTGGGGGCAGAGACTCACAATATTGAATCTACCGACCAATTTCAACAATTTTGATCAAGTTTAGTTTGTCCTCCCTTTATATTTGTTAAAAAAAAGGTTCTGATGCTCCAACATGCAGTTGCATGATATTGGTTTATTAAGTGTTTATTAAGTATCTCGACATTTGGACTCGCCATTATCTCCACATATATTTGCCAATCCATTTTTGAGTGCAATGATTTGATGTGTAAAATTATTTCCAATGCAATTATCAAATATATTTATTTCATATAACTGAATTAGTTAGTTAAGTATATATATAGTTTATAGTCTCCTGCCTGAATGAATTTAACAAAATGAAAGGGAAGAAGAGTGCTCTGCTGTGTCAACATTAAGTCTCCCCTGATAAAGTGCAGCTTTTCTGCTATTAACTTAAGGAAAAGTTTCCATTGTGAAGTCACTTAGCAATCACAAGGTTTTCTTTTGCAATTAAGTGCAATTGAGCCAAGATATATATTTTCTTCACTCTGGGGTTTGTTCAAGATGCTTAATTCTGCAGTGTGTATTAGTCAGCTGGTCTAGTTTATTAATGCTGACCTATGCTTTACTTTGTCGAATTTATTTGTTGAGTGGCGGAATAGGTAGTATTCACAATGTAACAGTTGACGTTTGTCTAATGTAACTATTTATATGTTTAATCAAAACATGCTTGCAGCTGCTGCCTTTTGTGAAGATGAAAATTTTCCGAGTTACATTGCTTGTCTGGTTGCGCTGTGATTTGTCTAATGCTGAATTGCCACACCTTTTTTGTTTTTCTGTTCTGTCAACATCGAGTCACTAGCTAACATTAAAAAAATCTATTTTTGTCTTTTGTAAATCACTGAAGAATCCTCTATGTCCACATAGCAATCCATCTCATTTTTTCCCCCCTTACCCCTAGTTGTCTTTTCATGAAACGGTAAAAAAATACTTTCAGACTTACAATGAAAGTTTGTGCTCTCCAGTCTACATTGCCTATGGCTCTGCCTATGCAGCACTTCGATTTTATTAGCGAAACAACAGCAAGCTGTGCTTGTTTTCTCCTAGTTCTTCTTTCAGTCTGTGCTAATGTTGAATCCAATACCCTAAAAGGTACATATTGCCACTTACTGTATCAGAATGTGCAGATGCCCCCCTTGTCAAGATGATAAGAGCAGCTGGGCCCTATTTCTAAATGGTAGATAGAGAACAGACATAATAAATATTGAATTATTGGTGAATAATTTATCTGTACAGATAAATATCGTACCATACACTATAACAACGAATACATGTCTGTAATTTAATAAATAAACTGTCTTGTATGAAGTTGACTGTGTATCCAAATACAAAGGCTGTTTAGGCTATTTTCATAAAAGAACTGTTGAGCTACACTGAAACACCTTAACAGCGGAAAATGGCACAATCTTTGCCTTGTTTTGATAGTCAAACCAAGCCATGAATCACAGCTGAAAGTGTTTTCACAATGCCAAAATTATGACTCTGATACGATACCTGCCCAAAATATCAATACAGATACTGAAATTATTCCATGGCAAAAACCTATAACACCAGAGAAAGCTATGAAATTATATTTAAGATGACAGTCCTGACATAACAGAACTGAAGGGCTCTAAAAAAGGACAACGTAGGATGGGTGTAAACCTTACATTTAAGCTGTTTATTATTGGTCTATTAACAGTATCATCGTCAAAATTATCTTTTAACTGAAATTTGGCATTTGACCTTTAGTTTTGTATTGTTTCAAAAGGTCAACAAAGTGTTATCTTTAAACAGCATACATGTATGCAATCGAGACATGTAAATATGTGTATATTGTATTTTTTCTTGTACTTTTGATACTAATGTACATATATTACCAGAAAATTACTTATGAAACTTAATTGAAGTTAATATCAGATACTTGAGACTTTTACTCGAGTACTTTTTATAAAAGGTGACTTTCACAATTACCAAAGTAATTTTTTAACACAATGTCTTTACTTTTACCATAGTATTAGGTTTGGGTACTTCATACAATGCTGCTTAAACCCGGGATTATTAGCCTGCACACTACCTTATTAGACTGAACTCAAACTACAAAATACACCTCCTTACTAACAGAAGTCTCTGCTCTGTATGTATTGGGGCATGTAATTATGTTATTAATCACATTCACCAACCAATCTTTTGCTCTTGAATTCCTTAAACAAGTCAGCATGTATGTTGGCGAGATACTTTGCTAAATTAGAGGTGTTGGCTCTGTGTGTCTGCTTGACAACAAGCCGTGGATGGTCAGCAAGACTAGGGCCTGAAATGTAAGCAGTCATGGCTCTCTTTCTGCTTCTCACCATGAAAGTGAGCAAATGCTAGGTACACACACACACTCACACACATATATACACTTATACACACACACACATACATACATACATCTACACACACATACACATACACAAACACATACAAATACACACACACACACATATACATCCACCTCGATGTATGTATCTCCACCTGTCGCACCTCGAGAAACAAGGCTCTTAATAAAACGCTGTCATTCATCAAGTATCAATATTAATCAAAAGGTTGTATTTTGTCATTTTGAAGAGCTGGGTACTGCAATACTTTTTTTTGGTATACTGTGCAACACAGCTAACATCTAGTTTGCAGCTTGGTTATGCATTTCTCATCCAGGTTATTTTCCCCTATTAATTTCCTTTTTTTGTTTGTTTGTTTGTGTAAAAAGCCCTGTCATGGAGAAATTTAAAATAAAAAAAAATGTGCTTACACATAAAAACAGTCAGATTAATAGTATCGCTTTGTGTTGTCAAAGATGTCAAAAATAACTTGGATTTTTAATTATTATTTATTAATCAGACTAGTTTTTTCAGTGTGACAAGTGTTTGAGCCCAGCAGCTAATAATAGTGATAGTGAGTCATAACAACCAAAGCCAGGCAAACAGTTTCTCTTGCACTGAAAGGTCGATCATCAGTTAAATGAACATTTAAGAGGAACAGTATTAGGAGACAGTGAGAGGCAACACAAAGTTGTGTGCTTATCTTCACTTCTACACGGACCTTGACCTTTTTTTGGCTTGTTTCCCTCATTTTAATATAAGTAATATAATTTAGCAGTCCATTCTCCATTGTCATAGATGTGATGTGTGTAGATGTGTCTAACTGAGCCTGCTCTGGTCTGTTAAATTTGATTTGATTTTGCCCGTTGTGATACTGTAATAGTAATGAAGAAGTGAGCCGGTGCCTACTAAACCTAAGTGCTAAACCTCACTTAATCTGCCTTACTTTTTTTCATCATTGCTCCCCTTCTCTTCCTCCTCCTCCTTCCACAAACACACATCAATTCTCTGTTCAGAACAAAAGGCCCTTGATCTGTCCCTGAGGGCCACAGCACGCAATGGGTTAATCCTGACTTGCCTTGTGTCTTTGTCAGAGCGAAGGAAATGAGTGTGTGTTGGTCTGTGGAAGAAGTGTGTGCAGTGTGTGCCTGTCGCTCCTTCTGTGTATATGTGCTTTCTTTTCTTTATGTGTGTGTGTCCGCGTGCGTGTGTGCATGTGTATGCGTAGAGAGAGTTGGGGATACATGTTGGGGGGGGGGGATGGGCGCCTCAGGTTTGGTACACAGGGTTTCCTACTTTGTTTGGCAGGGACTAGCCGGACAGGGGGAGGAGGGGTGAGGGGGTTGAGAGGTTAACAGAAAAGGGGTGTGGCTTAAGGTACCGTCCCTCTCACTCAGTATCTGTGTATGTGTGTATGTGTTTCTTTCTCTCTCTCCCTTGCCCTCGCTGACAGGGTTTCCTGTGGCTGAGTGCAGGGGCGGAGTCCACAGAGATGGAGCGATATAGTTCCTCCCCTCCAGTTTGCAACAAATTACTCACCCTGAAATTAGGAATGCGCAATCTAGTGGTTGAACAGGCATACACACTCGCACATACACACATACACACATGCACACACGCACACACACACTCGCACAAACACACACACACACAAACACACACACACACACACACACATGGCTACATATGGCTTGCTCTTTACATTTCATATATTGGCTTGAGAACAGGGGTGTCACATAGGTATTGTAATGTGAAACAGACACATTGTTTTACATTTAGTCCATTAAGTCCATTGATAACTGCATCAGTGAGGCTGGGCAGTATGGTGAATTTGAAAGATCGAGTAATCAAGGTACACAGTTAAAAACCATTTTCTGCAGAGGCCTAAACTTCAGAAATCCCACCATTGAGCATAGAGGAAAACTTTTCCCTAACTTGATCATCTAAAGACCTTTGAACTCTCATAAAGCGGTCTACAGAAGATTAAAAAAATATTAACTTCTGCAATAGTAAGTAAAAGCAATAAAAGCAGAGTAAGATATTAACTCGGTGAAAAGTAATAGGTACAGCATTGGTCAAACAAGTTAGTACTAGTACACATTTCAAAAAGATTATACGTTACTATATAATACTACACTTATACCTGGCAGGTGGGTTGGTTGGTTAAAAGGTAGTTAAAAACTCCAGCTACTGTACATGTAATTTTAAATT
>JAQMCX010000039.1:744255-762654 GCA_029814765.1 Acanthurus leucopareius | reverse complement strand
CACACACAAACACACACAAACAAACGCACACATGCACTCAGATGGCTGTACATTTCCAACATACTGAAAACACACACTGACACACTCATACAACACCTTGGGCTTCATAGTATTTTATTGCAAATCCTGAATCATTTTGCTCCTTTTTTCAATGCCACCTGTTTTTAAATGTGTAATTTAAATCAAGAGATTTCTCATCCTGAAGCAATGATAAAGCACACTCTGTTTGTCCTCAACGTCTTTATCTTTGTGTAAATGTTTTCATCTTTTAAAGCGTGACACCCTCAGTATGTAAGGAGAATGGGGGTGGGGAGGTGGAAATTGAAGGCTGTGTGGGACCGAAGCAGGCCGAAGGTTTTGATGATTTCACTCATGCACTCCTTTGTTCTAGCAGGAAAATCCAGCTTGCTGTTAACTGTAACTCGTTGATATGATCATTGGTAAGGTTGAGGAGACATGTTGATAAAGCTGCCTTCAGTCAGTGTGAGCACACAGCATTTGAATCATGTACCACCATTTTACTATTCTCTTTGCATCTGTAACTGGTTAACTTTTCACATCATCAGTGAGGAGCCAAACACGAGCCTGTTACAGAGGGGGCGATTGATCCTAACAGCTCAAGTCCTTCCCTAGGGGTTCTTCCCTTCTGCACTTCATGTTCTCCATCTACTGAGAGACCCTCTGTGTCAAAAATATTGAGTGAGCACAAAACAACTTTGAGGTTCTAAAATGTGCAGAGACAGATGTGCAAATCCAAAAAACAAACAAAAAAAACTGTACTCAAGTAAGGATAAAAAGTAAAGTAGAGTTAATGTTTGGACCTTACAACGGATTGTGACTATATGTAAAAAAAAGCAGTATGCTTTGTTTGTTTGCTCACTATTGTTAAAGCTGCTTGCATAGTTTTGGCACTTTGTTTCACTTATACAAATAAGAAGTGCCCCCTGTTACAAGGGTAATATCAGTCTCAGGACTGCAACTAAATATTACTGTCATTCTAGACTGATATGCCAATTAACTTTTGATTGGTAATTTTTTATTGATTTAGCAATTCGCAGTTCTCCAAAGCTTGCTTGTTTTGACAGACTAGTAGTGCAAAACCCAGAAATTCCTTTGTCTGTGACTTTTAAATGCAGTATTTCAGTGTCTCCACTGAGCCCTGTGTTTGAAGAGCCTCCACTGAATCTTGACTCATGACTTTCTACTCTAAAGAAGTAGACACACCTTCTTAAATTTGTTTTGTGCTCACTTGTACTCCAAACCATCTGCTCTGTGTCACTAAACTAATTTTTTAAGAAACTCAACGAGTGTTGTTGTTGCCGTTGAGCTGTATTTTGTCTTTCAACTCCTGTCATTTGATTGCAATGTTTTTATGGCCATTTTAGTTGGTCTGAAGAGAGAAACACCCTGAGTCCATTCTCTTGACCTCACCCCCAGATGTTTGAACAGGCAGTCTGGAATCAAATGAGAGAGGATCACAGCTCACACACTCCAGTCACATTGGAGTCTGTTGGTTTACAGTGTAGGAGGGATCATATGTAGTCCTTGAGGAAATTCAAGTTATTAATACCATTGAGCTGCATGGATTACTGTGTGAGTTAATGAGAGAACAAATTAGGCTTTGAGGCACTATGTTTTGAGTCTTCAAAAAATCCAAAATAAAGCCATAATGTGCACAAAGAAAAAAAGGTTGACATCCATTGTGAGTGGACCCTTTACCCTGAAGAATAGGTTAGACTTGCGCCACAGCATTTCTGAGTTTGTATCGTTTGGGTAGTATACAACTGACACAATTATGTTACTGATCCGTTGAGAGAAGTCTGTTAATAAAGCAGCAATATGTACGTAAATGTACAGAAGACAGTTAGGGCCAAATTAAGTCCTGAAATTAATGTTACAAGTTCCAAAAAAAGTCTGAGATTAAAGTTGTAGTTTTTTCTCCAAGCATTGATTCATTCAGAACTTTTTTCATATGGCCTTAATCCTCTTCTGTGAATGGCTGATAATGCAGAAAAGAAGTGATGTTCTTGATAGTGATTGGGTATGAAGACAATGTGAAAGGAATTTTCAGCTGTCTTAGCTTTTGCTTTGTTTATTTTATTTCCCCCATGTCTGTTCCATTATGAAAGGTTGATACTCAAAGTAACTTGTTAATTGGATAATTATAATGCCTGTGAATCCCCACAGCAGCGAGGGATTACACTGGGTTTATAAGCAAGTTTGGTCCCAATGTGGGCTTTGTAATATTTCTCTAAAAAAAACAAAGAAATTGAAGTGTTAAGTTTGTAGCAAATACTAATCTGTGTAAAGTGGAAAACTGGCATATTTTAAACTTTTTTACATCTAAAGTGTAATTCTGCTCCAGTATTGTGGAGATGGCTCTAATAGGCTACTGTACATGTGAAACATTGCTCTCCTTCATAGGGTGGGTTGGGTGGTCATTTGAACCAGGGGCAACATTCAAAAGGGACAGGGTGCTGACTTTTGTATGATGGAGAGACAGACATGCTACAATTGAAACTTTTTCTCAAGTGTTTTTTATTCCAACGTCTCTGTATCCTTTAATGTATCTTGATAAGAAAAGAAATAAAGATTTTTTTTCTTCGTGTTCAGTCATGGGGTCTTTGTCCACTGTGTTAATCTAGGTTTCACCAGATTTCTGTCACAGAGAAAACAGAGCTAATCTCCACACTTTCACGGCTCTATGTTTCCACATTACAGCACTTGCACCACTTCTGCTTTTCATGTTTTATAGTAAAACCTTGAATAACCAGAAATTAGGAAAACTGTTTGTGCTGTTGTTTGTTTGTATTAAAGTTGCCACAGTCTGAAGAAGTGGCAGGAGACCCCTGCTGAGAGTAGGGGCACTGACAACTATTGATTGGGTGCTTCTCCAGTTTTAAATTTATAACTGTTTGAAAAACTTGGAAAGCATCTGGGCAAGAAGGCATCCTTGTAGAAAACATGCTGAAAGCAAAACCTGAGAAGGAATCCTCACTAGGGCATAGTTTTTTTTTTTTTTTATTGTAAGCAAGACAACAAGCCCAGGCATGAAGTCAGGTTTAAGAGGAATATTTTCCAAACAATCTTAGCATCTGAAATAAGTAAGTCTGAGTTCGGAACTCAATGAAACTTGTCAGAGCATACAAAGAAAAGAGATATGGTGACAGCAGTTTATAATGTGCTGCATATTTATACTCATTATGTAGAGCTTTATTTTCACCTTCTTATCTTTTTATCTCGATAGAGCTTAATTACATTCACAGTGGTTCATATTGGAAAATATGTTTACATGTCAGGGATTCATCTTGTGTGTGTGTTTCAGCTGAGAGTCTATGATAAGCTTGAACTAACATTAGCCTACCCAAGGGCAATGTTTGGCTATTTGAGCTCGGCGGTCTTCCTATCAGACAGCTTTTAATTAAGGTTTGTTTAAACTACTTCCGACTGAGGTGTCATTTTCGACAAATCTGTAACGAAGCTGCGGCACTCACGGTGTATTCATTAAGGATGTTGATTGAGCCCTAAGATAAACGTGCTCATCGAAAGCAAAGACAGAATTACACGCAAGTTTGGACGTTAAAGTTAATGCATCATAAAGCTAAATGGATTGGCTGGTCATCAAGCACGTTCCCTGCACGTGGACTTGATTGGTCGCTCGAGACTCACTGCTGACGTGAGCTCGAGCGCACCTGAAGCTCATTTTAACTGGAAGGCGGGAGTTGAACGCCGGTTTAAAAGACAAACGAAGAGCAGTCGTTCTTTGCTTGAGACACCGTAACGTAGCAGGAGTGTTACGGTCCATGCCACTCTGATAACATACTTTTTTTTTTTTTTTACAGTCACTCAGTAGGAATTCTTACCGGTTTTTCTGACAGGCTTTGTTTTCTGCCGGGGCTAACCTCCCAAATCACCACAAGCTACTATCCATCTGTTTACAATCATGTTTGAGGTAAGTCAAGTAGCCTTGTATGCATTGATTTAAATTTACTAAGGCTGATTGATGAAACTTAAGTCATTTAAGTAATTGTTGTACTATAGACTGCCAGTTATCAAGTGACAAAGCAAAATATCAAATCTGGGGTCGCCAGTGTGATAATTTGCTGCTTTTCTGATTGTTAGCCTTTAAGATTTAATATCTTTGGATTTTGGACTGTTTATGAATTCGAAATGTCACTTTGTGCTTTAGAGATTTGTAATATAAGTTTTATTTTTAGGGATTAATTGGTTCAAAAACCAGTAAACCACTTAGTTATAAATACTAATTAGATGCAGCCTTTATTTTTATGAAAATCTCATGGCCAGGTTTTGGCTCATAAAATCCAATCAGGAAGGAACCATTAAATGTTTAAAAGAATAGACTGAAATTGTATTAAATTTGTTGCTGTGTTTACAGTAAAGGTTTCCCAGTAATTTCAGAATTAAGATGCTACAGCAACAGGTTTCACTTTTGGGAGATTAAAGAAACTCCAAAGAGATCACTTGAATTACAGAAGCAAGTGTAACAGCATCTTGCCCAGATGTGACATCTGAGCTATTTCTGAAACATTTCTCTAATTTCCCCTTACTGCTTCCTATAGAACAGACCCCCAGTAAGTTACTCTGTAATCGGGTAGGTATACTTGGTCTTTAAAGCTATTTGGGTTTTCAGTGAATGTCAAATGGATCAACATGAATCCCAGAACCAGAGGTTTCCCAGCAAAACGTTGTATTTCATCTGTTTGTGATTTTAATACTGTGGCTGATCAGTATGTCAGATGCATAATTTGAACACTGAAATACAACTGAAGTGCTGTCCAGCTCCTATAGCATCTTTCAGCTTGTCAAATTGAAATAAAACCTCTACAGCTCTAAGTTCAGTAAGTTGAACTGATATCAGTGTGGGGCTAAACTTTGCTATACAATGCTTAACCCAAACTGAACCTTTTTTATCTTCAGACCAGTGGAGATGATTTGTTCCTGCCTTCCTACCAAGATGAGATGGTGGACAACTTGCTGTCCAGCGAGGAGGCAAATGGAGGGGATGGCATCTCCCTGGCTAAGGCCCTGCTCCCCCTCGTGGACTCCTCCTCCCCTCCCCTCATCCCCTGGGTCTGCTCCACCCGTTACAAGACAGAACTCTGTACCAGCTACTCAGCTACTGGTTTCTGCAAGTATGCTGAGCGCTGCCAGTTTGCCCACGGTCTCCATGAGCTCCATGTTCCCTTTCGCCACCCAAAGTACAAGACAGAGTTGTGTCGCAGCTATCATACAACCGGCTACTGCTACTATGGCAGTCGCTGCCTGTTTGTCCACAACCCCACTGAGCAGCGCCCTGCCCAGCGCCGCCGCAGGAATGTCCCCTGTCGCACTTTCAGGTCCTTTGGCGTCTGTCCCTTTGGCACCCGCTGTAACTTCCTGCACGTTGAAGGTGGAGATATCACCAGCGGTCTGGAGTCACCTGATGCTGGCGAGGAGAAAAGTCCAACTGTTCCCAGTCCCCAACCACATACCAAGGAATGGAAGCCACGTGGAGCTCTCTGCCGCACCTTCAGTTCCTTTGGTTTCTGCCTGTATGGCACACGCTGTCGCTTCCAGCATGGCCTCCCCAGCAAGATCAAAACCTCTGACCAGAGCCAAGGGGGGTCCCTCTACCCTCAGCTGTCCCCTGGCAGTTCAGGTTTACTTTCTCCCACCTCTCCCTTCACGTCAACCTCACCTATCTCTTCAACCTCCTCTTCACCTCCATCAACCTCCCCTCTTACCACCCCATCCGCAGAGGCCACGGTCCACAATGCCTTCACCTTTTCCAGTCAGCACCTAAGTGACCTGCTGCTGCCACTGGCCCTCCACCTGCAGCAGCTTGAGAGCAGCAAGGCCCAGGAGATCTGGGACAACAGGGCATTCTAACCGGATGTGATCGTAGTTGGAACCAGCATTGGCACTGAACAAAACCATAGATCAAATACTTGTTGTTTTTTTTTCTGGGTTTTTTTCTGTTTTTTTTTTTTTAAGACCTCTTTCCATAGGTGTTTTTTTTTTTTTTTTTTTTAAATTTTTTTTAATTGCTGTTCCTTAACTTTAGAGCTTATGTCAGCAGCTGTTCAGTTGATTGGGCAGTCTGTAGAAGGTCTCAAAGGCCCAGTGGTTCTGAACAGGTGATCAGTAGTCTCCTGAAACACTACAGATTTAGCTGTTATTGTAATTTATTTTAACTGTTGTAAATACTTTATTAATGAACTGGGTAAATGGAATGTCTAACAGCATCAGGAATAAACAAATTTTAATCTCTATATGATGTGGATTTAATATCAATGCTTTCTTTTCTTCTGCACTGTTTTAATTTGTTAATAGTTGGGAGTTCTTTTGCTGTATTAGTGTTGCACAGAGAAGAGGACTAATATAAATGTTTCAAGTAACTTCAGCTGGTGTTAGAAAAACTAACATAAAAATATGGACAGTGATAGCTTGCTGCAGAACAGATCTCTTAATTCAATAACAGTAAATCCTAGCAGCACAGAGAACAATAGTCTTCCATAAACTTGATCAACATTTTGTTTGTGGAGCTCAAGCAAGAACTGTTTTACAGTTTGGTGTGAAGATCTTTATTGGCTTGCACAGACTCCTGGCTTAAACTTCAAACACTTGTTAAATGAATTAGAATGCAAGCTGTGAGCTGGGTCCTCACCAAATATCAGTGCTGGACCTCACTAATGCTCTCATGTCTTAAGGGTGAAACCAGGTTCCAACATGTTTGGACAGTCACAAATAAGGAGTGGAGGCTGCGATAGCAGCACATTAATATTGGACAGTAAAAAGCAGGATCATGTTCATTTTTACAATGATAAGGCAGAGATCACACAACTTCTAACACTGTGAAGTTATTACTAAGTAGATCAATGTCCTATTCTATTTTCTAAAATTCTATCAAGGTTACACAATGTGGTCAAACACATGCAGCCATCTGTGCATGACTTATATTGAATGAACTAATCAGTGTGTCCATATGCTTTTCAATTGACTAATCACTGTTCTTCTTCTAATTCATCATTTATACAGAAAATAAGTTCTAGCAGAGTCAAGAAAGCTCGAATTCAACCAAATTGAGTTTATAACCAAAGGGATTACTATTTAACTAAAGTTTAAAAGACTAAAAGTTACCACACACTCCTTTAGTAAATTTTATTTTTATCACCCTGCAGTACAATGTGGTGCCTTAATTTGAAGGGCTTCACGGAAGTTCTTTTCGTGCGTGCTTGCTTGACAGTAGTAATGGCGCGCCTGTTGTAACCAGTAGCTATTCTGACGTAAACAAAGCCACTGACTTTTAAGATACTCAGCTTTGGGCCAATTTAGGTAATAAGGTAAAGTCTACGTACTAAACGTACTAAAGATTACGTGTTGCATATTCTCTCTCGTTTTTAGATGACGTGTTGTCAGCATCTAATGTGATTGTTTTAAGCTAATGTTGCAACCGATATCGTATGGTTCAGGCTAGTAACTTAACGTTACCTTGTTTCTTCACTGTTACTTTTAACTATATAATTCATTGACAGACTTATTATAATTTAATCCAAACAGTTTTCAAACGCCAAACTAGATCCAATGATTTTTGCCTTTAGTCACTTTTGCTGCTTATTTCAGCTGATAGACCGAACCTTTATTTCATGTTGTTAGCATACCGGACAGCAAGCCGCTTTGGCTCCCGTATTCAGTACTGTGTATCAAATCCCATTTACATATATAACAACTGAAAAATTACTTGTGTTTTATGACCAGTACAAATTAAATACGCCTTAAGTCTGTAAATGACGCGAATGTTCTACGTGTTTTTGCATTCTCAAGATGTAGCTGTCAACAGAAACGTCTCAGTTTTAAATATATTTTTGAAAAGTTACAGGGGGCCAGTTGCACAACCGTTTTTGTACGTAAACACTGATGTTCGCTCTTTAGTCTGTATTCTTGTCAAATAAATGAATCAACGAAAAAATGCATTAACAGGCGTTAATGTGGTCTGTCTGTGTTCTTGTGGGACAGTTTGTGAGCGGTCGCCGTGAGCATGGCGGACCGGGAGGAGCGCCGCTTCGCCGAGGTATCCCGGGAGTCCGTCAAACTCATGGCCGAGAGTGCGGGTGTGGAGCTAGGCGACGATGTGGCCGCTCTTTTGGCTGAGGATGTGTGTTACCGACTCAGGGAGGCGACGCAGGTTAGTGCCACCTCGGTGCATGGACAGTACCGTTTTACTTCATCTGAAATATATCTTGTATAAAAGTATGAAATACTCCTTCTTAAGTTCTTCTTAACTCCTTCTTTAGACTCAAAAGGCAAAGGCAAAGCTTCATAATGTGTACAAGTGTTCTCAAATGAACCAATCTATCCTCATTTTTGCTTAAAGGATATGTAGGCCTAATAAGTGGAAGAATGTCAAAACACAATGCAAGATTTTCATGTAGACATGCTGTATTGTTGGTGTGATGTTTTGGACCCATACAGAGCAGCTCTCAGTTTATGAGACATGCAAAGAGGAGGAAACTGGCAGTGGAGGACTTCAACAGAGCTCTGCGCTGGAGCAACGTGGAGGTGAGAATGTTTTAATGCTCACATAAGGAGTCCCTCCTCTGTATGGCTGTTGTGAAATGGCTTGAACATATTACAGTTGCCAATGCCATTATCCTCTCTATCTCTGTGTTTATCAGGCCATTTGTGGCTATGGGGCCCAGGATGCTCTTCCTTTCCGCTCCATTAAGGAGGGAGAGCTTTTCTTCATTGAAGACAGGGAAATCAATCTGGTCGAGTTGGCTCTGGCCACAAACATTCCCAAGGGCTGTGCTGAGACCATGGTGCGAGGTATGACCCCACTGACTAAAGTATCCTTAATGTTGAAGTTCAAGTTTCAAACAGGAGGCAGTTTTTATTTTACCAATAATGTATCCTGTTTTCTATTCTTTCATCAGTGAATGTGTCCTACCTGGACGGCAAAGGCAACTTAGAGCCTCAGGGTACAGGTAAGACTCAGCCATAGTATGGTTATCAGGCTCAGTTTACAGTAGGTAAGTTACCTTTCGAACATCAACACTGGTTAGGGTTAGCTGTCAACATAATGTTACACACTTTATTATGATCAGATAACTAACTAAAACCAAATCGAACACAGAAGCATACACCACTTTCTACCTAAATTTCTGACCCTGCAGTGCAGCCTGACTTTAGTGGAGCATTTAAGATGTTTGACTTTACTTTGAAGAGCCGTCATGTTGTCCATCTGTATGCAGTGAGAGAGTAACATACACAGTTAGGTCACTAGTAGGCTGTACAATGCAAACTAGCTATGACCTTATTAAACTCCAGGGCTTTGATCAGCTGCTACTGCATGCTAATAGCTGGCTCTCTATTCTGAGCTAACAAGGAGACATAATTCTTTAGATTTTGAATACTTTCCACTCAGTACATTAATAATTTGTGTAATCCAGGCGCCAAAGCAACTCCTTGTGTGGATCACTTCATGAACTCTTCGATGTGTCAACATGTAGCATCTTGACTGTATCCAGAGGATGTAATTATTGAGGCATGTTTAGGGCTTCTGCTTCTGAGTGTATCAGTATAACCCTGGTAGAGATTTCACTGTTTGTGCATCAGTTGTTGGACCTGACTGTTCTCTTGCCACAGTTCCCACAGCAGTGCAGTCCCTGTCAGACGACCTGTTAAAGTACTACCAGCAGATCACACGGGCCATCCTTGGAGAGGACCCTCACCTCATGAAGGTAGGCTGTCAATGACATCAGGCAGACATTCTGTGTGTTTGTCTGTGTGCTAAACAGTGTGTTCCCTCTAACATTTTTTGTCTGTGTGCTTCAGGTGGCGCTGCTGGACCTTCAGTCCAACTCCAAGATTGCTGCCCTCCTACCATACTTTGTTTACGTCATCAGTGGGGTAAGTTGTCCTACAAACATAACTTGTAACTATTTACCACTGAACTTTTCAACAAATTTAGAACCCAACAAACTGTGACTGCGTAAAATGTTCCATTTATTTGCTTTAAGGTATAAAAAATGCAAAAACTGTATTTTTGGATTTTGCTGTTATGTAGATTTTTGTTAACATAAAACTAAACTGAGTGATCTCTTTTCCATTTATCCAATTGTCTGGCTTTTTCTGTCTAGGTAAAGTCAGTAAGTCATGATCTGGAGCAGCTCAACAGGCTTCTCCACATGGTGAAGAGCCTGGTCCAGAACCCCTACCTGTACCTGGGCTCATACGTGCGTAGCCTGGTCTCCAGTGTCATGTACTGCATCCTGGAGCCGCTCGCTGCCTCCATCAACCCACTCAATGACCACTGGACCCTCAGGGATTATGCAGCCCTGCTCCTCAGCCACATCTTCTGGTCAGCAAATAAATTATGGCTTTTTAACACAAATTTATTTCTGAATGCAAATCAGATGGGATTGTGTTTGCACATTATGTGTGAAAGCAGAGTTTATGAATGCTTAAAATGAAACTCCAAAAAACACACCAACAACATAAGTATTCTAATTTCAGATCACACATTTTTTACAAGAGGAAGGCAACAAAGGCACCTTTTTAACGCCTTATTGGGAGAAATAATTTTTTACACTCTGTTGTAAATCATTACACCCAGTGACCTGAAACACATACATGCACACACACAGAATAACCCCATGAACCTGTATTGGTAGAGATGTGAGAGTAGGGCAGCAGGATCATGGCCATAAATGAAAATCCAAATTATTTGATCAATATTGAGATCAAACTTATTTTTCATGTTTATCTGTCAATTTTAGGGACAAAATACTCACGGTACATATCATCACTCTCAGGTTGTACTACACTTTTGCAAATTTACAAACCTTTGCATCAAAATAAGACTTTATTAACAGTGCATCTTTCATAAGTGAGATATAGATAAACTTGTACCAAAATGTTTGCAGATCACTGCTTTTACCTGTGTACAATGTTGCTAATACAGAAGTGTGAGTTGATGCAGCACAAAGACAGGAAATCAGTGAGTCATGTAAGAGCAAAAGACATTATTCTTTCTGGCTTTCATTCACGTAAATTGCTGCAAATTTTGGTGTTCTTTTAGATGGTTAGGCAAGTCAGTTGTATTGCTTCACACTACACTTTATTTACATATGAATTGCTCTTACTCAACACCACTTGCCTGTAATCTGATATACTTTCAAACAATAGAGGATAATGTTTTTTGACGGACAGGCTCTTTGCCTTCTGCTCCAGACATTTGATTTTCATCATGCCCATCTGCTCACTCTTGTTACTCCTCTACTCTGGGCTGCCTCTGCAGCATGTACATTCAACAGCATGACCCCAGAAGTGAAGCCAAAACATCTTGATTGCCCCCTTGTTGCTGACTGTAACTTCAGAGGGTGCTTGATTTGATATGCAGCCGAGGTTTCTAGGAGTGTAACACACATTTTAACTATCCAGAACACATTTTATCGTGTTCATTTAACTTTGGGAAGCCAAAACCATGGTTGTTAATAATAATTGATTAATTGTGCAGTGGCCAGGCTTTGGTTCTCAAGTGAAATCTTTACAGACGGAGCTAGGGTTAGCTTTTTTAGGCAAATGGTGACAACCATCCAGTGTTTTTACCTGTGAAATGTACTCTTGTAAGGTTGGGGAGGTATGTGAAATGTTTCACTTATCATAGAGCTTGGATTCTTTTAAATGATCATACTTTTAAGTCACTATTCACTATCCCTTTTTACTGAAGATCTTCCAATTGACAAGCAGTGTAGTATTGGTCAGATTTATAATAGTTATAAATTAGTTTGTTAGTTGAAAATACATGAGACTCACTGATTTACACCTGAATTTAAATATCAGGCAAAAATGTGTCTGTTGTTATCTATTAATAGGTGTTGATCCAAAATTATCTTGAGTTTTTGGTTCCCATAAGATTTAAGACATTATGGACAATATGCTTATCTTTCATAGTTTTTTTTTCCTTTTTGGGGGGGATTTGGGTGCAGTTGAGCTAGCTTAACTTCTTCTGCTGTATGATTGTGTTTCCTGTCCAGGACTCATGGTGATCTGGTGAGTGGTCTCTACCATCAGATCCTGCTGTCGCTCCAAAAGGTTCTGTCTGACCCAGTGAGACCACTCTGCTCCCACTATGGAGCTGTGGTGGGGCTTCATGCGCTGGGGTGGAAGGTTTGTTCACTTCTTACATTTGTAAATCTTGGCAGTGTGAAGTTTCTGTGTAGTCATGTTCATGTTATCAAGTGAAACCTGAGTATGAGAACCAGTGGTATAGTATTATGTATAGTCTTCATGTGCCTGTTTTATTCTCTGTTGAAAATATTTTAGATGTATTGTGTATCATTGTATCTTCATTTCTGTATAATTCAATGTGAAATATTTGGTATCTTTGGACATCATGAGAACTATGCTAGAAGCTTGTTTCACCAGCAGGATCTATTTAATTACTGAAAGTAAATTTGTATTGTCTTCGGTACACTACTAAATACTCTTTTCTTTTCTTTTCTTTTCTTTTCTTTTCTTTTCTTTTCTTTTCTTTTCTTTTCTTTTCTAGTATTCTTCCTTGTCTAAATAACCTCCTGTCATGTCTCTTTAGTGTCTGTATGAAAAATAATTTTAACATCAACCTGTCTGTATTTTTTGGGCAGGCTGTTGAGAGAGTGCTCTTTCCACACCTTCCTGCGTACTGGGCCAACCTCCAGGCTGTGTTAGATGACTACTCTGTTTCTAATGCCCAGGTCAAAGCAGATGGACATAAAGTCTATGGAGCCATCCTGGTCAGTACAACGGAGGCGAAAAAATCCTTTCATACAGTGATCAAAACTTCAGTCTTTTTTTTTTTTGATTTTGCAGACTTGCCTCAAGTAATCATTGTATTAGTGTCTTGCAAGGACTATATTTAACTGTTTAACTGTCTCCTGTACCATATCATTAAAACAAACTGTCAGTCCTTACCTCATTCAGTCATGCTCCTGTCACACCTCACCTGTTTCTAACAAGCTCCTGTCAACCAACATCTCTGTCAAACAACTTTCTGTCACTTTCCATCTTTTTTTAGCCAGTCACAGGTGCGTTGCCACTGCCATTCGTACTCAAAACTTTTTTCACTCCCCATTTCAAACCACAAAATTACTATGATTTTAATTTAATAAAATTTTACATTTCACATACCTTTTCAAAGTAAAAATTTTGTTGTGCAAAGGTAACATTGTGTTTAACTGTGAATTTTCGGAGCAAATTTGCCGCATGACACTGCCACTATTTTCAAATTAAATTCTGCTTATCTGTCCTGTAGGTGGCAGTGGAGCGCCTACTGAAGATGAAGGCTCTTTCATTGTCTCAGCCAACAGAGGGAGGCTCCAGTGGTCAGCTGGGCTCTGTGGTGGGTGCTATGGGTTACAGGGTGAGCTCCCCTGGCCTCAGCCCTCCCCCGGAGCCTCTGTCAGAAGCTGTCCTGGGAATCGCCAGCCACCTTCAGGCTGGCGGGGCCGGCTGTCCCTGGGAGGAGTGGACCCCCGTCTCTCTTCCTGCCATGTACTGTGAGCTCTACTCCTTTTTTGGAGACAGTCTGGCTGTCAGGTTTAGTACAGGGCCTGGGTTTGGCAGCTATCCTCCCTGCACCCCCTCCCAGCTTGGTGACGCCAGGAAGGAACCCCCCGGCCCTGCCTCCAACCCCGACACCACCCGGAAGATGCCACAACTGACTGCCAACCTGAACATCAGCCCCAGGCAGGATGGGAGCCCTCGCACTGATCCACCCCCACCCAGCCTGGCAGCTACTGGATCAGGAAGGTAAAGAAAAAAACAAAGAAACCTGATCATTTTTGAAAACTTGACTGTTGGGTTTTAGTTTTCAGTGCTGAATGTAGCTGAATCTCCTCTCCTTCAGGTCCCTGGCTCGCTCCTCATCTTCCTCCTCCTCCTCCTCCTCTGTGCAGCGCTCTAGGTCTTCTTCATCACGCTCAGGCCAACGTTCAGCAGGTCTGTCTCGGGATGTTTTCCCTAAAGCTCGCTTCACCTCACCTCAGACAGGACCCCCGGCATTCTCTTTCATCATCGGCGGGCGACAAATGGGTCGACGTTGCCAAGGCCGCCGCCCCTTCCAGACCACTTTTGCCCCGACTCCACCTCTTTCTGCCATCCCACCACGTGCCTACGCCCACAAACTTCCTGTCATTGGCAGAGTGGGCAAACCTGTACGCCGCTGGGCGTGTTCTCATTACTCCCTTCATCTGCCTCTCTAGTCTCAAGCTTGGGATTGCGTCATTACAAAACAACAAAACTGGTTGACTGTTAAAGACTAGGCCTCTGTTAATGTTTGTGATGATATGTTCATGGTTGAAGATCTCAAGGACTGTTTTTTTATCATCAAGGCTGAGAACAACATTTGGACCTTGATTCACTAAAACAGAAGTTTCTATTGTCAATTCAAAGTCATTCAAAGCCACTGTTTGGTCTCTGAAAATTGCTGACCTTAACAACCTCTAGCAGCAAAGAGACAACCCTGGTGAGCAGCAATGGACAGCATCATTCCAGCTTACCTAACCTGTTAAAAAGATGCAGTAATTACATTAAAAATCTGTATGTATGAGCTCAAAGTCAAAGTTACACTGATGTAGAACAAAATAATTAAAATAATTTTTACAGTTATGAATTATTTTGGTTATTTGGGGTTTTGACAATGATTGGCACTGCAAACCAAGGAAACACAAACAAATTCAGCAAACATTTCTCCTTTTGACATCAACCAGACACACCAGATGGTCTGATCCATCTGAGAGGCTGTCATTTGAAACCATGTGGTAAAGGGCAAACACTTCAAAAAAATATTAGCAGGCTTTTGGATGAATATTTTGTAAATCTTTATCTGTCATGGGTTAACTCTGACCAGTCAGTTCTGAAAACCACATGATGTAGCAGAGGAGCCAATCACGGGTTCAAGCAAAAAACTGTTTTTCTATTGAGAAAATCTTCAGTTCCATCCTTTGCCCTTCTTTCAACAAATACTACTATACTCTACTTCTGCTACAAGCAGCAACTAAGTTATCCTCTTTAGCAGCAGCCATTGTTTTCAAACAAACAGTTGCTTCTCTAGCTGTCATCCATGCATGACACACAGAAATGAGACAAGTTTCAGGGGGAAAGACTAAAGCTGATTCACTTGCTGGTACTTGTTAATTGATTCATGTTAACTGGTGTTAGCCAGTATGTCTCATAATATCATCATAAAACAAACAATTCTTATTGCCTCATTTTCCACATCACTGTCAACAAGTCAACATAATATCTCTTCCACCAGCCAACCCCCCGCCCCACCTTCCCCCACCCCCTCTCCCCACAAAAAAGGAAAAATATTTTATGTGATCTGTGTGTTTCCTGTATTTGCTGGATTTTTCTTAGTCAGGGGTTTTTTAATTGTTCAGTGTGGCTCTCATTGTGTATTCACAGTTTTTCCTGATTATGTGGAGACAATATTGTCTATATTTGCTTGTGTTTTCTTAAACCATCTTTTAGACATTTCTGGAAGCAGAAACAAGTTGTGAACAAAATGTTTACACATCATCTCCTTTCAAGTTTATTCAGCAGACACTTATCATTCGTTTGGAGTCCTCTTTTTGCCCCTTTTATGAATGTCAGTTTGATATTCACTCTCTGTTCAACACTGTTGCGGTTTGCTAAGAGAAATATCTGGCTCTTAAGCTGCTTAATACTCCACTTTGTTCACCAGCTAGTTTGTTACCTGTCTGGCTGCTGTTGGTTGCTGAAGAGGGGTGTATTCCAGAAAGAAGTCATTATTTATCTTGACAACATTCTGCAGCCTAACACCTCAGATATTATACACCACAGATGTGCTCTCGGATTATGCAAGACATAATTTGCTCAAACAGCAAAATAGGTTAAAATACTTCATATTTCATTTGCTCCTCCTTTGTCCTAGAAAAGCAAATATTAATTCTACATTGTTCCAGCAGTGTGACCATTCACCTATCTCTGAATGATGTTCCAGTATGTCAATATAGAGATATGCCTTTGAAATTCTTCTACTGCTTCAAGTTCTTATTTTTTTCTAAAACAAACAAACAAAAAATCTCATTAGCGCACATTTGAAACTATCTCTATTGAAGTGAGCCAACCTTTTTCTTGCTGGTTGCTGCAGTGAGTCGTAGTAATGATACCTATTGTTAATAAAAAATATAATGTTTTTTAACATTTTTTTGATGTGATTTTGAGACATGTTGCTAAAATTAAATCATTAGTAACGTTGTTGATTACCTTCCCACCAACAAGTGTTTTACTTATTTAGGTCAGTTTTACAGTGAATGAAAACTGTTTGTATTATTGAGTGATAAGATGTGGAAGATCATTTTGCATTTGGCTTTGATCAGCCTACATATTTCTAAACAGTTTCAAACTGGTTTATCTCTGGGCTTGGATCTGTATCCTGTTGTATACTGCTCCAACTGCCTAAATATTTTAAGCCTAAGTGGCTTTGAGCATCAGGTTGCAGTCCGTAGAGAAACAGAACAGTCAGAAGCAACTATGGCCAGGTTTGTGTCTTTTCTGGGGCTGTTCTGTCGGGGCAATGCATTTGCCTGCCTGGTCCTCTGCTACCTGCTGTTTATTGTGCTGGGAGGTGTGGTGTTCACAGCCATGGAGAGGCCGGTGGAGACGGAGTTGAGAGCTGAGGTGCAGGAGCTTCATCACTCCTTTCTGCGAGAGAACCCATGTGTACAAGAAAGCAGGCTGAGCGAGCTGCTGGAAAAAGCTCTCTATGCTCAACAAAGTGATGTCGCTGTTTTGAAGGCCGATGCTGATGACAGACACTATGATTTTACATCGTCCCTCTACTTTGTTATTGTCACTCTGACCACCATGGGTAAGATGTAGTCAATGTATAAGTCTTTTACAGGGCTGAAACTTGTATTTTCAATTTGATCACAATTATTATTATTACAATTTCCAAAAGTGAGTTCTTCACATTTTTTGTTTATGTTCACTTTACAGTTATTTACAACTCGAGCTTGAGCTCTCTTCTTTAACAGTGAAAATGTTTTTAAACATGTATTAGTAAATATATTCCTTCCCCTCAGCAGACCACTATCTTTCTCTTCCTCAGGTTCTGACTCTTACACACCCAAATCAGATGAAGCCAAGCTCTTCTGTATCACATACTGCACCCTGGGGATTCCCCTCACCATGTTCCTTCTTACCCTCCTTTCCAACCTCCTGCTCCCTGTTGTCACCCTTGCTCCTGTCCATCACCTGCACACTTACTGGGGTTTGCCCTACAACCGGGCCACCGTCGTCCACTCCAGCCTCCTCTCAGTGCTTGCCCTCTCCCTCCTCTTCCTCCTCCCTGCTCTCCTGGTCTGTGTGGTGGAACCAGACTGGAGCTTCCTGGATGCCCTTTTTTTCTGCTTTGTCATCTTGAGCACTGTTGGTCAGGGGGGAAACTGTCTGGGGAGAAACTGGGGGCCAACTGCCAAGGAAGCACTTGAACTCCTCACCACATGTAAGTGGAATGTCTAAGAATCATTCTTGAGCCGAGTGTACATGACTAAATGTCCTTCATGAAACATTGCAGTAATGCCATACAGTAGGAATTATTCAGAGGTCATGTGAACTTCATAAGGCATCATGTCAAACATGGGATTATGAGCTTGAAGAGTTCTGCTCTCTAGTGGCCAAAAACACATCCATGCTACTTTAAGGCAAAAAAAAGGGAGGTCCAGTCCAGCTGTCATTAGAGTGAGCATATTTACAACCGTAGACTGTAATACACATTAACTTAGTCTCTGAAGAGACATTGTAAAGTCCAGTATTGTGTCTCCAGGCATTGCTATTGCAGCATTGTCTGACTCTGATCTAATTCCAGGCTAATCCAAATATGGGTAAAAAGGTGGAGCACAGTCTTCTTGGTCTGTTTATTAATTTAATTAACCACACATCAAGGCAGTTATTTGTCTAAAATTTGCATGGAGAATACTTCCAAAAGCACCAACACCAAAAACATGGCCAACAAATCAAGTTAAAGTGACTTGAATTAGCTGAGGTGACGTTTGGCAGACAGTTAGCATGTAGCTGTCACTCAAAGCAGCCACATTGAGTAACTTTGAATCTCAAATGCACAATATGTAAATTTTGCCACTGGAGGTCTCTCAAGCAATACATTGAAAACAAAAGACATAGTTTGATGAAGAAGTGTGGGATCATGGGATTTGCTTATTTTATTGTCTAGCAGCTTCCATTGCAGATTAAAGTCTCATAAAGTGACTCAGGCAGAGATGTTCATAGAGGAGGTGATTTACTTAAGTTTTATTGCACTTTAAAGCACATTTTGTCAGGCTGTAAGGTTAGTCTGTCGCAAGGCTGGTATACGTGGCGACATAACCAAGTCTT
>JAQMCX010000039.1:733938-744155 GCA_029814765.1 Acanthurus leucopareius | reverse complement strand
TTTCGGCAGGTGGTGTCACTCATGGAATGATCAGCAGCCATGTGCAAGAAAAACTAAACATAAATAATAGAGACAAGGATGTAACTTAAGGATGTAATGCCTTATAACACATTTTAATTTTGCACAAATAAGTCTTAATTTTTTGATTAAAAAATTTTCTAATTATTTGTTTGTTTGTGCTTGATTTTCATTGTCAGAATTTTGATTTTGGAGGTTTGACTCAAATGTCTCTTGTACAGGTTCAGTGTGTAGGATTTAGTTACAACTTGCTGTAAAATTGCAGAGTGTATCAGATTCAGCTATCCTGCTTCTCACTGTCCCCTTCCAAGCATAAAGGAGAATCTACAGTGGCCTCAATACTTAGGAAAAAAACGAAAGCTGTCTTTGGAATAAGTGTTCAGTTTGACTGTTCTGGGCTACTGTAGAAACATGGCCGTGCAACAGTAGGCTTCTATAATTTTCAAATGATTGAACTGAACAAAAGTGACACCAGAGATCCCATAGTGTCTCAGGGCTTAATGCTGAGTGCAGACCTTTGGGACCATCTGGTTGTATTTGACTGTTTGGTTTAAATGTTTAGATTTAAATGTTTACAATAGTTTTGAGCCCAGAGTACGGCCTTAATTTCTTCAGCAATGTTAACCAGAGCAACTCCTTGTGAGGCTGTGTCTGTACTTGTTCACAGTTTATATAACATCACGTGATGCTCCGAATACACTGTGAACACAGCAATGTGCTCTGGTCTGAGCCAGGATATTGTGTGTTATTTCATTTGAATGTGTGTAAATGGTAAGATATGCCTCATTATCTGTGATGAAAGAGGATCTCATAAATGTTGAGAAAAAAATGGGAGGGAAGGCTGTAAAATAACATCTAGACCACTAAGAAGTCAAAGATAATCAGACTTAGCTGAAAGATCAAACTAACCTTTAGGATTATTTCAACATATTTTGAAGAACAGATATATATATATATATATATGTATATATATATATATATATATATATATTAGAGAGCGATATCAACTAATCAGTTTGCACGGACCCTCCCAGTCCTAAAACAAAGGCCAATCTTGAAAACACCTACCAGGTTGGGTTATGGGCAAGAAATAAAAACTCATGGATAACATCACAAACGGCAAGGTTGTGTTTTCTATAATCTATGACAAGAATGTGTAAAATGTGGATCAGCTAGACGGGCCATCTCCCTTAGCTGATTAACAAACAGTACTTGCATTGAAGTGTCAGAGAGTTTTCAAACAGTCTAGGAAACTTGTTGAAGTTGTATAATCAACAACTTCTCTCACACCGTCCAGCATTACCTCATATGGTAAAGCTCAAACATGGTGTACTTCAAACTGATGAAAAAAAACACTTTAGTCATGAACAACCAGAGCGGATTAGGTGTGTGACATAAATGACACTTATTTTGTCTTGAGAAGCTGTACTCAAATTACTAATGTACAGACTATGGCAGCTAAAAGACACTGTCACACATGTTTAGGGCAGCCAGTGGCAAGAGCGGCAGATCATGTCAATGACAAATAGTGCAACAGGTGTAGGCTTGTTAGTAAGACTCTGTGAAATTCATTATGGCAGATGTCTAATTCTGTTCTCTCTCTTTCACTCTCACTTCTGTCTCTCTCAACCCCTCTCACCAATGCACAAAGTGTCTACAAGAAATATGCAACATACGAAGAAACCCCAGGCAAAATGTTTCTGCTGCAGTTAAAGCAGTAATGCTCTTTTAAGGCCAGTACTGACAGCACATGCTATAACTAATTTTGCCATACATTTCACACCTGTGTCTTAATTTCAAAGTTTATTTAGTTTGTACAGTACTCACAAATTTTGAAACATGGCAACATTGCTATTAAAGTTTGATGGATGTGAGCAGACACTCTGGGTAAAAGCTTTAGTTAATATGTCATGCTGTCTCTTGTGTCTGAAGGCTTAAGTGTTAAAAGTTGTTTTTAAAGTCACACTTAAGCTGTGTTAAAAGCCTGATGTCATAAGCTAAGTGTAGATTTAAATGTAGCATACATTACATAATTTGCAGAAAACCTGCAATTGAAAGTGTGCTTGTTTCTCATTCTTCAGTCTCATCATCCCTCTGCACAGATTTAGTGTTTTCACTTGTCAGCTTGGGTGATATTTAGGTCTTGTGCTTCTTGTGCGTCATTTTTATTAAGCTGGATGTGTTTACATTGCATTTGCAATTTGCACACCTTCAAATGTAATAACACATTAGAAATGAAGTAGTAGTGTGAAGAATAAAAGATAAAGGGTAAGAGGTTTTAACTCTCTCTACCTTCTCACCACAGAAAGTCTGGGTGGACAGAATAAAATAGGTGTGATTGTATGATAGCACTATTATCTTTTGTTTTGTCTCACAAAAAAGTAAGGTTAGGCCTTGGTTTGTTCCAAACGTCTCATGTTTCTAGTCCTGTGTGAATTGAAGTGCACTTTTGAACTGTACCATTAAGAAATTAAATGGTTGTGAGACAGTTTACCTCTGTTCGAAATAGTGGTTGTAGATTTTTATGATAGACAAGTTTTTTTTAAGTTTTCTTTATTAGTGAAATAGCGTGATGACAAATAAAATAGACAAACAGGACAGATAAACAAACAATAACAGGAAATAACAATAGTACAGGTCTCAGTAGAGATGTTGGAACAACAGTCTGATTACTGGCTGCCTGGCCAGCAAGAGTCCCATTTCATCCATTTAATTTTCTTGCAACCAGACATGGGAGCCAGGAGCAGCCTGAAGTCTCAGATGGACTGTTATCTCAGCTCTCTACCCTTTCTTCCTTGGGCTGTCTGACTGATCTAGTTGGTTAGTCAGAAGGTGCAGTGGTCAGTGATCATGTTGAAAATCCTAAATCCAAACCTTCAGCCTCTTTTCTCTATGCTGATGAGCCTTTTAATTAATAAATTAATGAGTTATAAGTACTTAGGCAATAAAGCAAAAAAACAACCAAAGAACCAACCAAACAGACAAACAAAACAACAACAAAAATTGATAAAACAAATTATACAGCAAGTTTAAAGGAGATACCACAGCTGCATGGGCAGCTGTTGCCAAAGTACAATATCATCAGAACCTGTCCTATGCTTTTTCAAAGTGTGTTTACAAAGCAGTCTGCTGCCTTTAAGTCTCGCAGGATAACTTGAGTCTGAGTTAGATTCCTGCCCCTTTAGTCGTGTGTGGGTATCCCAATATCTTAATAGGGTGTTTCCAGTTTCTTCCTCCCTACCTTGCTCTTTCTCTTTCTCTCTCTCTCTGTCTCTCCCTCCCACAAACACATACAGGCACACATTCAATTAGAGCTGTTTATCCTGAGAAAACTTGTTCTCTATCACAGTTCTTACTCACACAGTCACAAGATTTTCATTTTCATTTTCTTGTAGACGAACTCTTCACCTCAGACACAGTGATGGGCTTGTGTGATTGCTGTGTGGTTGTTGGCTGGTTAGAAATAACATTAATGTTGAGCTGCAGGGAATAGAGATTGTTATAACATCCATGCAGTTGTCTCGCTGGCTTTGGCTGGCTCCCCTTAATCATTGGTACTAAACCCAAAGTTATCCAAAACATGGGCATTGGTAATTTTCTTTTTTACTAGTTCTTAAAACTTTGCCTGACTGTAGACAGAATTACCAACTCTTTACACTGTTTCTATCTTCAATCAGACATTGCCCACACTTTAAATGTTCTCTGATGGGCAGGGAAATTAGATTTTCCTTAGTCAGTTACAAAGACCAGTGAAAGCTGTAGCTGATGGGTGACGCCCTGTGAGTTGGGAAATGCTTGGTTTTGTCTCCTTCCATTTTCAACATGGTGGATGAGTTACAAACCTTCTCATATTACAGCTAAACAGTACAGTTATATATGTCTATGAAAACATTTTAAGTGAGAAACAAGCTATCTTGTAACAGAGTCTTGATTCATATTTTATCAGCACTACCTAGTTCAAGTTCCTTCCTTGATTTTGGAGCTTGCATGATTTTTTCGAGGATGGCAAAGACATGACCCACCCTCTGCTTCAAATCATGCTGTTTTCATCCCAGAAAACATTTTTTGACTAGTGTACAGCTGGACAACACTTGAAAACCAGTTAAAACAGCTTGACTAATCAGCTTATATTTAGTCAGACTCACTAGAATCCATCAGCTAACCTTGGTGGAGTATGCACATTCAAAGGTCTGGACCAAGGCAACCGTGACATTATCCTGCCACTTCTCTGCCTCTTCACAGTCACCATCTTTCTCAGCTCAGCTGCCTATTCCACCAGTAGAGACTGACCTGTGGTAGCATCTGCTGTGCACTAAATTACATTACATCAATACAAAATCTCTGTATCAGCAAAAAATAAAGTCTGTATTTTTGATAGTGTTGAAAAATATATATCTTGGGAATAAAAGAGGATATCTATGATGTAGACTTATAATTGCCCGATGGAAACACTTAAATGGTATTTGTTCTGTCATATGATTGTAGGCAACCAGACAAACTAAGAGTGGTGTGGATCAGAAGAAGCAGACGTCACAGTACAAAGGTAATTAAGATGAAATAAAAGATTAGATTCATTCAGAAACTTTCAGAATAAGCAGTTGTCCTTACATGGCTCCTGGACATCAGCGGCTATGATGTTATGATAGATGTTTGGATCTTTGAAATATTTCTGTCATTTCAAAAGGAAAGTTTCTCGTAACATTGTATTTAAAGTGTGCTTTGCTACGCCAAAATACATTCAATAGAACTCTTTGGCAGCAGTTGTGAGATTGTTTCTGTTTTCTTTTTTGTCAGCTCCACAGCTGGCAGCCAGGGATTAAAAACCCCTACAGAGGCCTGGTGGTTTGGCAGGTTCCTGAGAGTTTAGACATCACTGTCACACTCTTCAAGGTATGAAGCCAAGTTTAAGTAACTGAGGCTCATGAATTAATTCTAGAGATACAGAATTTAGTTCTTAACCGAGATGGGGAGTGATATGTACAGAATAAGGCCTCAAGCAATTCTTTGTCTGTCAACAGGAACCTACTGCAGAGGAATTTGAAGACAAGGACTGGACTTTTGTCATTGAAAATGTGAGTCTGTCTGTGTAATCCTTGTTTTTGATTTCATTTCAATTTACTTTTGATTGAAAAATTCAGATTTACAGTATATTCTAAGGAAAAAGAAAAATGTCTGTTCAGTCTTCACTCTCTCGTACATTGGTTCTGTTTATTAGGAGACAAAAGGCCGAAGGAAGATCTTGGCATCAGCTGATGTCAATATGAAAAAGTTTGCCAGTGCCACGCCGGCCCAATATGATATAACACTGAAGCTCAAACCACTGTCTGTCAAAGTGATAGAAGCCACACTGAAACTGAACTTGTCCTGTGTCTTTCTCAAAGAAGGCAAGGCCACGTAAGTGATAAAATCAGCGGTATATTAATATAATATACTGATAATATTAAGTTCTCAAAGCAGTATAGTTTTATCTCAGAAATAAACCATTTGTTTAAGCAAGGGTTGGAACAATGTTTTTTTAAAATAATTCTGATACTTTTGGGAATGAATTCTTAGATATCTAATGTTATAAGAGGTGTCTTTATCTGCCCGTTACAGAGATGAGGACATGCAGAGTTTGGCCAGTCTAATGAGCATGAAACAGAGTGACATTGGAAATCTGGATGACTTTAATGACAGTGATGATGAAGCTGGTGAGGACAGAAGGCCCAGCTTTGGAGCTGGACAAGTTACCCATGTATCTGGTGAGGCTGTGAACACACTTTATGATCACCTGGTCTTTTAAACAAATCAACATGCAATGAAAATCTGACTAGAAATCCTAATCTGAGAGTTTAACTGAAAGCTGCAACCAACATGTTAGTACAGGTATTGTAGCTTGCTGATATCATACTGACAGAGGGCAAAGTGGGCATCTGGTGTGGGGCCCTGCCCCTCAGAAGGGGTTACTGTGTTACATTTTTTGCAAATACATCAACTTAATAATTTTAGGTAGTTGAAATTTAAAACGAGTTGTTTTCTATCCTGCCCTGAAAATTAGACTGAGCGTGAGTATAGATTAGTTACAGCCAAATAAAACTTGAAATACTGATCGTTGTTAAATACTCCAGCTCTCCATTGACTACAGTAGGAACCAAAAGGAACCAAAACAAACTATCTTTTTAAATATTTAAGTCTGTATCCTACATTATGTTATGGCTGTTCCAAACTGTATTTTGGCCAAGTGGATACTTAAAAGCAGAGTCAAAATCATCCCATTTACACATCTTAATTTTTTTATCCTCACACAACGACAAAATGCACTGTAGGCTGTCAAAAAGGAGAACTGCCCTCCACCACTAGCAGTTTCAGATGGGTTAAGTAGAGTTCAGCAAAGAAGAAAACAGATTTTTTTACCTAGCTATAATTGCATTTAGTGTTTTCCATAGGTTTTTAAGACTTAACCTTAGTGTGAGTTCTTGTATTTTAAGATATAAATCATATTTTAGAGTAATGTCATGTTATTTATGTCAGTAATATGTAAAGATCTAAAGCATATTTAGATTAACATTTATTTATAAGAGTTAGAAGATTTTGAGTTACTGAAATTTGTTGTTGTAAATGTAATTATTGGAATGTGGTGTAATGTTTGTGTTTCCTCAAAAAGATGATCATGATTATTTCAACATCACATAGCTAGAGCATACCAACACCAGTTATACCCTGCACATGCTTTTAAAGAAAATCTCCCCTAAATAAAGTGCCACTGTGCTAGATTTTGTGAAGGAATGCATGTACTGCAGTATGCAATCTTAACATTACAAGGTTTAATTAATTCTGGAAAAACTGCAGTCCACTACAAACCCCTGCCTCGTCGAAGTGATCTTTTGCCACTGTTGTCAGCTTAAACTCTGTATTAGCTGTGTGAAGTTGGGGGAGGATGCCCATTCTCATCTTTTAATTTCTCTTTGAACTGTTTTTTATAACACTGCTGCTTCCTCTTTAATTTTCAATGCAAAACTCAGTTCCCTTTTCCCATAATCGATCTGTCTGCTGTGCCTTTTCTTTCTATAACAGCTTCTATCACAAGAATACATGATCTGGCTTGGAGGCCTGCAATTAATTCAGGCCCTGCAGGTAACTTTCTGCTTCACCGTTCACTCTTCCACTGTCCTGTTTGGTTCTGTTGCCCCCCCTCACTACTTATTCTGCTTTCCTTCCCATCTTCTCTCTTCACTAGTTTCATTCATTTGTGTCATCACTTATTTTTCAACCAGTAACCTCAGAGATGGATTGGAAAACTTCCTCTGGCATTTCTTCCACCATCTCGGTCCCATCTTGTCCTCCTCTGCCTGAACCCCCAGACCCCTCTGTTCCATCTTATGTATGCACACAACCTCCGAGCATCACCCAGCAGGCTCGGCCTTCTCTTTATGCCTACTCATTGCCAGCCTTTACACGTGCTCACCCACCTGCACTTCCCAAAATCTTCCAGCCCAGTGCCGGATCAGGTATTAGTCAACAAATATTCTTCATACTGTGAGGTCTCCTGTCTTTTTACGGTTAGATTATTTTGGTAGATTTGTCATTTGCAGTAAACAATTGTTTAATTCACGCCACTCTGTATGGTTGCCCAGTTTATTCGATGCTATTTCTAATAATCTCAAGTGAGATTGTCACAATATTACAATTTTAACTACATAATTATTGTGGCCTTAAAAAAATTAGGATAATAATGGGATTATTATTTCTATACAAAATGCAAAAAACCCACATTACCTGTTTTGAACTTTTAAGTTGTGATTTTTTGTAGACTTTAAAGCCCCTCTATGTAGAAATTTGGTTTTGGTGTTCTTTGGCACCATCCAAAGGTCTCTGAGTGCAACAGAGCATGGATCTGTTCCACTCTACTACCTCTCATAGCCAGTACGCATTTGTTTACAAGCAGAGGGTTGGGAAGTGATTGTTAGAAACCGAAAAACCATTATCAATAGAAAAAGTATAGTAATACTGTATGTGACTCTGCTAGTGTCTCACGTTAGCCCTTTGCTTGCAAACTGTTCGCATGTGTAGTATATCTATAACGTTATGTGTATTCAACTTTTGCTATGATGTCTATAGGCTGTGGCTAAATGCTAACGATACTTTGAAGATGGTTTACTACATGCTAACAGTAGTTGAGATAGGTTTGTAAGGTTCCAAACTTATAAAGCTAACTTAAGACTTGACAAGAGGAAGTTAACTTTTGGCATAAGACTGATTTATTTATGTGTTTGTATGCAAGCTGAAGACAACTTGGACTAGATGATTTTCAGTACCTGGTAAAAGTGCCAACCATTAGACAAAGAGCAAACTGATAACGCTACAGCTTAACCTTACCTGCAATCTGTTATAAAGAATATTTGCAGGTATGTGCACTCAGTCATCAGATGGTTGTTTTCCTATTAGCCTTGAGACACATTATCGTAACTATTTGACAGGCAGGAGTGTAACCACTTCGCAACCATTCATTTGTAGTGTTACATTATGATATTCTGCATGCTGGCTGTCTCATGCTAATGTTACTCGCTAAACTTTTCTTGACATGGATTGACTTAGCTCACGACCAACCATAGGTGAGTAGACAACTTTTTTGCCATACAACAGTCAAAAGTTTGCACAACTGCTGCTCTTAACTCTTACTCTGACAGATAACATTAACATTATCGCTATCATTGCCTGCTAAAACTCTTTGGGATAGAATGCAAGGGTTTATATTACAAAAGGTAAGGACTCAGTGTGCAACAAATAAGACACAAAGCTTGAAACGAGCACACTATTCATCAGTCCAACAGCAACATAGTCCACTCCGTGTCTGACTTACAACCCACAAATTCACAAAGCTCTCGCCAGCGTGTAAAAGCCTGTTCTATATCAATACTTTCCTAGGATAGTCTTCTCTTCACTTCCTTGCTGCCTGCAACAAAGTCTTCTTTGGTCTCTTCAGAGCCTCTGTCATACTTAGACTAGTGAGCTGGCTAGCTTCTTATAGCCAAGCGACAGGTATTGATGTTGGTGTATTGCTGTAAAGTGGTAGTGTTGTAGCGGAGGGTGACGAACCAAAGTAACATAGTCCAATGCCAGACCAGCCTGGCGGAGGTGCAGTTGTCCCTGTTACAAGTCAGTGAAATGTATAAATCATTTTGAAATTATGATTTTAAGGTAATAAAACTGCATAGTGGGGCTTTAAACCTAAAGACACAAAACAAGTCATTTTTTCTCTGCAGTGACAGGCTGTTGCTGTAGTGACTTATGTAGTCTGGTAGTTTGGAGAGTCATTTAGAAAAATCACTGTCCAGTTTGGAGTCTTTTTTCAAAAGTGACTAGCCACTGTGTCTACAGCTAGAGTGAGTAAGTATGACTGTAACAATTCTAGGTTGAATTGCAAGTTTTTAATGTTTTTATTTTGATTGTACCAAATAAAAATTTTCCCTGTTTGCTTGGCATTTAAAATTCAATTTCTAGTTTCACTTACCATTTACCTGCCTTTTGGTTTGCCTTCCCATTCCCCCCTTTCCTTATACTTGTCTGCCACTTTCTATACGTACTTCTTTTTATTTTCCATTTCAGCTCCTCGAAGACCCCATAGCTTTCACAGTAGCTCCTCTCCAGTTGAGGGCTTGGGAGCCCAAGCTTTCTCTGCCTTCACTCCTTCTAAAGCTCACTCCACCTCCTCTCTCTGCTCTCCACCCTCTCATCCATCTCTTCAACCTCCCACTTCCTGTGATAAGTCACGAACAGGTATAACATAATTCAGTTTAAAATTGAGACTGGTTCAGTTGACAATGAAATAGTTGTCTATCCAATGATTCCAATACAAGACCCTCTATGAAGTACTTATGTATGATGCTCTTTATTTGTCTTGATTAGCTGTGAGGCCTGCTCACATACATACATTTAACAGAAAAGAGAGACATGAGCTCCCACTTGAGAGACATGAGCTCCTGCTACTAATGTCATTAATTTAACTGTCATATATCTGATGATTATCTCTCTTAAAATAAGTAATTAGAAAAAAAACTACTAATATCAATTCAATTCAATTCAATTTTATTTATATAGCGTTAAATCACAACAAAGTTGTCTCAAGACACTTTACATATAGAGCATGTCAAGACCACACTCTATAAATGCATTTATATTTTAAATTTATAGGAACCCAACAATTGAAAGCAATTCCCACA
>JAQMCX010000039.1:694960-719903 GCA_029814765.1 Acanthurus leucopareius | reverse complement strand
TGGTTGTTTTTCTTTCTGCTTTTAAATGTATTTCTGTATGTTCGAAATAAATAAATTCAATTCAATTCAATTCAATTCAATTCAATTCAATTCAATTCAATTCAATCATCTGGCATCAAGCATTACTCAAGTATTACAACTTCTAAATGACAGTCAAGAATAATTCATTTAAACAAAGCCTGACTAGAGAGTACTTTGACTCAGTTATATACATATAGAATGTAAGTTTTTATGCCTTTGGATAAAGTTTGCTGTAATTTAGTTTAATTGTGAAGTATGTTTTTGTTAAGTTTAATTTCTGATACTACTGCTGTATTTTGGCTGTGTTCTTTATCATATTTGTATTCTCATTGAAGAGAAGCTGGCAGGAGTCACACATAAATAGTGGCAGGAGTAGCACATAAATACAGGAACTCAGTGGGCGTAGGCATATTTTCCAGAAGAGGAAGGCTCCCTCAGCAGATTAATTACATTCTTACATTAAGAGGCATTCCTCTGAGCCAAATCACAAGTAGATGTAAACTCAAGTGTCACTCTATGAGGAACTGACTGACAGGCTGGATGTGAGAGCTGGCAGAAGATTATGGTCAGACTTCAAGCAAGCTGAAAACATGTTTGTGTGTAACAGTATATTGTGGTGTGCATGGCCTACTTTAATCCTTTTGTGGATCGGGATGAGGGATGCTGGCTGTGACATACAATACCAAGCAGAAGAGGGTGAGTGATCATATGACTTTAGGTTAATCAAATACAATCACGTGTTACCCTTTCCTCTCTTAATATCTTGTTCATTCATTAAGTATGATTATTTATGTTTCTAACTTTTAATTACTCATTTCATTAAAATAAATAATGTTAACTTAGTTACTTTTCTCTTAAATGGTTTTCCATGATTTTTCAGTCATTCAGTCACCACGTTCCTCCAGAACATTTTCAGTTCTGTCATAATTTATTGTTATTTTTTTAAACTCAATTGGAGGAATTAACAGCCTTCTCCAGAAGCACCTTTCAGTATTTGTTGTTATTGATGGTCTAACACAACTGCAAAACCACTTAGAGGACACCTAAAAACCTCTGAGGGCCCGCCCAATAGAAAACATCTACAGGAATACTCCATAGGAAAACATCCAAACATCCTAATTGGCTGCTAAAAATTTCCATTCTTTGAGAACTGTGTAGCCAACCAGTGTCTACAATTATCAAGTACAGCCTACGCTTAATTATTTTTCCACTGGGACGTGATAAGATAACAATAATTATCTAATAGTGGCCCCAACGTAAATGTCAGTCAGTCAGTGAAGCATTCAGGTCTCTCCTGCCCCCCCAAAAAACATCAAACTTCAAGTCCTTCAAAATTAAGTCACAAAAATGGCTGAAATAAGTCTCACATTTTTTAACCATCCTATTTTTACAGTGCATTTACTTGAACAAATATAATCTGCTGACCTCTGTGGAAAGAGTGTTACATCCAGAAAGAGGAAGTGATGTCAGACGCCACTCTGATAAGAAGAAAGTTGGCAACACTTGGGAAATTTAGGGGCTTTCATGTTTTCATGTTTCATGTTTAATCATACTGAATGATGCAATGCATTTCTAGAGCCCTGAACTATAGGTTTACAATTTATTTTTAGTGCTAGAAATGAGCTATTTTGTTGTTGCTTAGTGTGTATGAGCTGCTATTCTGTCATTCAGAGAGAAAAATTGGTTCAAACTCTAGATAAAAATATTTATACAAATTAAGGTGTGATTTAAAACAGTGAGAGCATTTACTTTCTTTTTCTGTGTTTAGAGGAGATTTTCTACTCTGACAAACAGACCAGACTGGGATGGATCTCTGACCCACCCAACAAAGTAAGCTGGTTTAGTGAGTAATTGGTCAGCATCAATTAAAGTGACATTAACTGAAAATGTAACAACATTACAGTTTCATTCTTACTAATTTCAACACCAAGTAATGACATTACAAGTTCATAACTGTTTAGCCTTAATTTTTACAGCTATCTGAATTAATTTTCATTTAGAATAATGGCAACTGTAACTGCTATGATTAACATTAGATTGAAATAATTTCTTCCAATTTTAGTGGGCATTATCTTATTTTTGTTCACATAAAAAAAATAAAGGTTAAAGATTAATGGTTAAAATTGTCTGTGTGGAAAATGCTGGAGTTTATATCATAAATTTATTTAATACCAAAATTTTTTAACTATCTCACAACTCACAATCAATAAGAAATATCCGGTTTGAATCACATGACATCATGACTGTCTGATGTCCAGTTCATCTTAATAAATTTGCCTTATTATTTGATTAACTTTAACTTTAACTTAGTCAGTTTTCACTTGTGTCCTCCCTAAGTTCAGTCTTGTACTGAATTGGCCTTTCATTGATGTTCTCTTTTATCTTTCCCATCATCCCAGTGGAGTGAAGTACTGATGAGAGTTGGTACAGAAAATTCAGTGCCTGTGCTCCAAGCATGTGGAAAACCGGTTACAAGAACTACTTTTAGCCCGTGGATGGCGCGTAAAGATGCTCACTATTTATTGATGGATATTACATTTGCCCAAACAGAAGAGTCACCAGGTCAGCACAGCCCACTGCAAGTTCACCTTTTTGACACAGACACATCCATAACAAGATTTCATAATGGCTGGAAAGTCCTGGACCTCAATGCATCCAAGCATTTTCCGGACTCTGTCCCTCCAGACCAAATATCTAACCATGTGAGCCAGAGCCTGGCTCTGAGCCTGGGTCCTGTTAGGCGCAGCGGCTTCCAGCTCGCCTTCTCCTACTCAGGAAAATGTGTGCTGATAACATCCACCAGACTGTACTACAGGAGGTGCCCAGACACTGTGGCCTCCCTGGCCCTGTTCGAGGGGACAGGGGCTGGGTCAGGTCCTGTGACGGGTTCCTGTGTGAGGGGAGCCTTTGAGATTTCTGCACCTGTTAGAGAATGCAATGAGGATGGGGTTTGGGGTCCACAGCTGGGGGGATGTACCTGTGAACCTGGGCATCAACTCATGGATGACACCTGTCAAGGTATGGAGATCAGATGATATTTCATATTTTTCATACATTATTTAATTATTGAAAGCCAATTTAAACAGTAAACAATTTATTAACATTCTAAATCAATCTTTATATTTTACTCACAATCCAAAAAACTATAGGCCCTGAAACAAAATGTATGTATATGTCCTGGGCAGGTAAATGGAAAATATATAAATAAATATATAACTATATAAATAAATAAAAAAAACATATAAAACATTAACATGGCAGCTTGGTGACTCAGTGGTTAGCAAGGTTCCAGATTGGATTCCTGGCTGAAACAGAGCCTTTCTGTAAGGTGTTTGCATGTTTGGCTCCTGTTCTTGCATAGGTTCCCTTTGGGTTCCCTTGGTCCTTTATTTATTATTAAGGAATATATAGTCAGGTCTTGGTGCTGTACAATGACTGTTAACTGCTCTATAAGGATAGTTTCAATGCATAGCAACTATTTCAATGCACAGGATGGTGTTTAATTGTATGTGGCTATAAAGAAATATTTATTTGATTTGAATATTGGAAAACATTAAAAAACAGCAATCAAGATCCACTCCAAATTCTTTTATTCCATTTATGTTAACTTAAATGACAGACCTTCACTAAACTGACTTGTATCTGTGAAAAGTTTGTCACTAGAAAGGTGTTATTTTTGAACCCCCAGTGCAGGACTTTTGTCTCCCCCACTCTGGAAATGAGAGTAATTACACAAAAACTATTGACAGGTCTATAGCTCCACTGATTCAACGGCAACTGTCTTTCTTCAACAGAGGAAATAATGATCTGTCTTGCTTGTGTATCAACAAGCCAATCACAATCATGTCTTGCAACGCAGAGCTCAGAGTGTACCAACAGGATTTTTCAGAGATTTTGAAAACTATTTACATGCAGACAGCAGAGGGGGAGAAAAATGACTGACACAATTTCCCAATGGCATTGCCATATCAACAGTCTACATCTGGTGAGTCAGACTATGGCTTAAGAGACAGATTTCTGATACAAAACCAAACATTCATTAAAACAAGGGGTTTTCTATGTTTATGTATTTGTAAATCACAGTTCCTGACACGTTATAATTGGACTGTTATACTTTAAAAAATGCCAGTATGCTCCACTCAAGAGCAGGGTGTGGTAACAGAATAAGTTTTTTTGAAAACATTTTTCAATGGGCAACAAAATAAAATCTGGTTTCTATGGGAACCACCACATGCAACACAACGGTAACATTTTATTGTTTTTCTCAACATTTGGCAACTAAAATTAGGCAACTTGTTGAGGGAAAAGATAATGATCAATCAATGCTCGGACAGATCAGTTTTAATTTATAATAAGTCATGTGCTGACACAATGATACACAGTAAATAAGCTAAATTAATCTTGGATTCCTGGATATATAAATTACATTTTTTCCTACTTCAGGAACCTCATCTCATGACTTTCACATCCTGTTTCCCATAATCCTCTTTCTTCTCAGTTTTGTCTTACTGTTTCTATTTTCACTTAAGACAGATTGACATATTTCCTGTGCATTGCACAACAGATATTATTCACAGTTGCATGTTTTCTGTACTGGAAAACAAAGCCTTGATAGTTTTGCTAGTCAGCTACATTGTTCAGTTCCCCATGACACAAAGCATTGGATGCCACAATGTACTGACAGTTTTATAGTTCTCAGGTCCTTACTCAAGTTGGACTGCATGTGGAGGTTTTTAAATTCTTTTTTGAACAACTATAATGCTCAAAATTCAATAATCAAATTATTAGTACGCCCAACTCCAAAATTTTTTTCTGATGTTGTTGTGGAGAAGCATGTTTTTTGTTGATTCTTGTTGATCCTAAAGGGGTCCTAAAATATTAGGATTGTTCTTCTGGGGACCACAAATATGCAAAGTTAATATGCATATAAGGTCATAAGAGGCTGTACTCACAAAACATCTTATGGCTAAAAGTTGCCTCTAAATTACCGGTTTAACTTTTAAATAAATGGGGGTGTCACTTATAATAATGGGGCTCTGACATTTTTGTATTGTATTAAGTATTGAGTATTGAGTCCACCTTCTAAATCTATGAAATGTTAGACAAAGTCAGGGTGATTTCTAGGTCATAAAGAGCAAATCACAATCAATCATGAAATTGCTTCTTCCAGCATTCTGCCCTGTGATTGGGTCAATATTTTAGAAATCTTTTATGATAATAAGATTTTGAAAAGGTACTGCCTTAATTGATAGAGTACCATGACTTAGAGCTACAGGCAAAGATACAGTCATTTCATCAACCAACACATACAAAGATCAAAATCATTCAGCAATTACACTGCAGGGTCAGTGCTCCCCTCCAGTCATGTTATGTAGGCATCTGAACGCCCAAAGTCACAGGACGTCAGTGAGGCAAAGGACAGTAATGTTTAGCTTAGTGTAGTATGATCCCCATTAGCCACTGCATTGTAGCAGCTATTCTTCCTGAGGTAAAAGTACCACTGAGTCAAATACCAAGTAAATGCAATAAATATTTTTATCTAGAGTTTACATGTTAGTATATTGTGTGATTATGTGTATTTCAAGGTTTAGTTATACACAAACATTACATTAAATGATAGAGAAGAAGTAAAAGCTGTTCTTGTGTCAAGTGATTTTGATTTGTATTTTCATCTCTTACTATTAGCTATAGTTACTGTAAACTAGATTTACCTGATTTACATTACTTTGTTGTTTGTTTTTTATTTTAAATCAGTGACTCTATGCCTAAATTTTATTTGAAATCTTTAATTTGAATAAGGTACTTAACTCTTACAGTGTATTGGTCGTCATTTTTCTGACAAAAACCCTAAACAGTCCAAAACCTAAGAGAGCCAAACACAAATTCATTAAAAATGACATCATTCAAACAACTGCATCAACTCTACCTTTTTTCATAGCTACCAAAATCTTTAATAAAACTTGGTCTCTGCAAATTTGTGAAAAGATCATTAAGGGAAAGAGGGAAAGAGACTATCACTATTTCCATTTCTCCAGCATGTAGGAATGGATACTACAAACCAGCCAATGAGAGTGGAGGATGCCGATTGTGCCCACCGAACAGCAGGACACATGGGGAAGGATCAGAGAGATGTGACTGTCTACAGGGTTTCAGTCGACTAGAAATGGACCCTGATGACATCGGCTGCACCAGTAAGAAACACTTAGTTGGGTTAAATGAAAATAAACAGCTGTCATCCTATCACAAAACTTGTGTATGGAATTAGACCTTAAAAATCTATTTGAGCCTATTAGAATATTTAAATTCAAAAGCCAATAGAAGAAAAGGCAGAACACACATATAAGAGTTAGTGGATAATATATCAAAATGAAAAAAGAATAACATGTTATACTCTGCTATCATGGATATGATGCAGTTAGATTCTGTATTTCATGACAAACTGATAGATGACACTACCTTCCTCCTTTACTTACTTATATTTTTATTAGATCCTATTTATAGATATTTATAAAATAATTTTTCTTCAGCTAGGCTTTTTTGTTGTTGTTTCCCTGTCTTGTCCCCCACAGAGCCACCTTCTGCCCCTGTGAATTTAACTGCCCATCATCACCATGACTCTGTACTGATAGTAACATGGGATCCTCCTCAGGACTGGGGAGGAAGACAGGAAGTGATGTATAGTGCCAAGTGTGAGAAAGAAGCAGAGACTGGGAAGTATGAGGCATGTGAAGATGATGTAGTTATCCTACCGGACTCCGTGGGACTGACTGAAACATCAGTCAAAATCACAGGACTGAACCCACAGTGCAACTACAGACTAACAGTGCAAGCCTGGAATGATTTATTCACCCTGCAAGGAACACCGCCCTCATCCTCTGCCACTGTTAATATTCATCGATGTATGTATGGTTGACCAGATGATGTCAACACATTACTTTTTAAAGACCATAAAACACATTCTTTCCTCTTCATTCTTCCTAATCATTACCCAAAAGACGAAAATAAATCAAAAGCAGTAAAACACAGTTAATCAATTAAATACACTTGAGAGTTTTGCTGCCACAGTCTTGGTTTGGAATGACCAGGAGCTTACAGTAGCTCACATAAGCTGATGTTCGCAAACTTAAGACATATATTGATATTACTGCATAGATATTACTGAGTTAGTTTGCCCACTTCATGACTTCTTTCTGCTTTTTTAATTGATAACATATGTGTTAGCACTATTCTGCCATTGCCCCTTTGGGTACTGTTGAGCAAAGGGTAAAAACTTACTTTAAAGCTACACTCAGCACACTGAACTGGTATATTAACTTTGGGGGCATCAAAACAAACTGTAAACACACGACTGTCATTTTGTGAAGTTGTTACTAGAAAACAGTTTCCTATTTACACATTTAGGAGACACAAAGGAACATTAGTCTTCTTTCTAGATTGTGGAGATCTGATGAATGTAACTAAGTATTAACTGTCCTTTTAAATCGATCTAAGGTTCACATAAATATTATCTAGAGCCGCTTTATTGTTTTGGGAGCACCACTTGGTGCCTTAATAGTATCTGGAAGTTTATTTGAAATGGGAAGTTAATAGTATATTAAAAATAACTGTTTATTTTTAAGCCAAAAACATTTGTTTTCTTACAGGGAAAGTTCCTCCTGTGGTGATCGTCGTGACGCCGGGCTCCAACATCTCAGTGAATGAGGTAACACCGGCACCTCAGAACCAGAGTCACCCCTTCATACAGCTGTCAGTTGGTGTTTTATTTGGCAGCTTGTTGCTCATGGCTATAATCATGACTGCTGTGTGTCTCCTGCGTCGCAGCTACACTAAACTCAGGTAAAGCAACCTTTCATTTCTGTTTCTTTGGCCCACTACTTAAAAATTACTGTTGTGTGATATATGATGAGCTCTCACTATAAAAATAAAAATTGATGATAACAATATATTTTTACTGACAATATAAAAAGTAAAATTTCTCAACAGATGTGACCAGGAGCTTATACCAATGACTGCTGAATTTTCATACCGACGACCGGATGAGATTGAGGCTGCACCTCAACAGGCCGATGGTAAAAATCATTTCCCTACACAGCGGGAGGTCATTTCTTTGACATTTTTTATTTTTTATCACGTCTCTTTTCTCAAACCAAACAAGCATTGTATTCTTCCTCTGTGATGCCAAGAAACATCAGTGCCAGCCCAAAACAGTTGGGACACTGTAAAGCATAAATAAAACCAGAATGGAATCATTTAAAAAGAAACTGTTTACTGAAACAGTTTTACAAGGTTGTGAAGTGGTGATGCTTTAATACCCAATCACAGTATTATCATCTATTACCAATGAAGCTGTTTGCTCGGAAAATGTTTCAACTTGGTGTTTTTTGAGCATATCTCTTGTTGTCCCTGTTCCAATTTGTTTGAAACATGTTGCTGGCGTCAAATTTAGAATAAGCATATACCGTATTTTCAAAAAATAAATTAGGTTGATGAGGTTAAACATGAAATGTTGTCTTTGTGCAGTTTTCAAATTGAGAAGTATGGCAAAAGCATATGCAAATTATCTTGTTATATTTATGTTTCATACAGCCACCCCCATTTTGGAGTTGGGGGTTGTATTTTATACTTGAACATTTGCTGCAACAAAGAAGCTGATCTGAACAGTGCAGGATGCAAAAGTAATTTTTCTGTTTGTTGAAGTGGTGGAAGGTGTAGCACAGTTGTTGGAGGGCCTCAGTGGCAGGCTGCTGGCCAGTCTTAAGGAGGTCCTGATTGAAAGGAACAAGCTCACCCTTGGTAAAGAGCTTGGTAAAGGTCAGTTTGTGACGAACAACAATCCTTTTTTTCCTTTATTTTGCAAAAAGTAAATAATAATGTAGATGTCTCTTTTGCAGCAAAATGAATGCTCCCTACACTTAACCTAAAACAGTCCAGTGCCCCAAAGGATTACATTTATATATTGGAAGATTTTCCAGTCCATTATTAACATTCAGTGCTAAGGCAAGGGATCGTGTTCTCTTTATATAGAAAAGCAGGGGAGTAGAGTTGATGTCCCCTCTCAGACCAGCAGTGATGCTTTTCTTTATGAATAAAAAACACTTCCTAATTATCAAAACAGGGTTTTATGAGGTACTTACCATAGTTAGTGTGTTACCCACAGTAGATGGCAGTCAGCAGCACACACAAGATTTAAAAAGCAGTAGGAGTAACAAACTGCTGTTGTGACAGCAATTTTTTTAGGTATCATGAGTAGTTTGAAGCAAATTCTCTTTTTGCTCTCTTTGCAAACACACTATTAGTTTGCTTCATTTTGTGACTTTGGAAAATCTTAACTGACCCTTTAAAACACAGGAGTCATATAATTAAACATAAGGTACACTTAAAATAAACACACTGATTTTGACTTTTTACCTGGATATTTTTTAGATGGCTAAAAGGCCCACCAATCAAATCAACTGTCATTATGCATGACAAAAGAGCAGATTAGTTACCGTGTTTAGCAAAACAACACTGTCTCTAAGAACCTGTGCAGTTTAATTTAGCCATTTGTTAGCAGCAGGGTGTCTTCAACTGCAAAACTCTTTTGAGTTTGTGTTGATCACAAACTCAATTTAAGGAATTCAACCAAACACTAGATGAAAAAGTGTAAAAACTGTTTGACTTTAAGACACCAGAACCAGGCACCAGAAGTTCACTATCTAAGTCTTGTTTACGTTTTAGGACTTATCACTGCAACATTCCTTCTTTTGTATATGTAGCATAACCACATTAAATTTAGCAATCTTTGGGTAATGAACAAATGAATAATTCCTCATACAACAATAACTTAACCTGAATTAATTCTTGAATTAAGAAATGGAACATAAATCATTTAATGCCATTTCTATTTACACTTTAAATTGATGTACGTCCTCATCATAACCCTATAGTTTGCTGAATGGTCAGATGCTTGGCTTCAAAATTTTGTGGTGTTTTTCTGATTAAATCTTACATAGCATAGAGCTTACAGTTATGCTAGTGTTTCCAGTGAGTTTGATGTATAAATACTGGGTTTCTCGGATGTAGTAATTTTTTAAAAGTTTAAATTGATAAGAACAAGGCACAAAAATCTTTATTGGAGAAATAAAGGACAAAACATGTTTACCTCAAGAGTTCTTTGCTATCACTATACACAACATTTTCAACATTACTGACAGCCACACTTAAGTGCAATGAAACATACTGTGATAAGTGTTTAAGACAAATAACCCAAGCCCGTCGTTAAAAAAAAAAGGCATATTCAATATACAAAAGTGATTCACCTTGAAGTACGAGTAACTGATAACATTCAGTCCTTCTTTTATTTTCTACAGGAGAGTTTGGCTCAGTCTATGAAGGGGTTTTTAGCCCAAATGAAGGAGTGGATATCAAGGTGGCTGTGAAGACTATGAGAGGTATGTACTGGAAGTCGAACTTTTTATCAGAACTGCACTCTACCACTATTTATTTTTGTTATTTCTCTCTGTCCCACACATCTAGTTGGAATCCACAGCCAGGAAGATTTACATGAATTTCTAAGAGAGGCAGAGATCATGCAACACTTTGATCATGAAAATGTGGTCAAACTACTTGGTAAGATACACCACCTAATTTACTATTTCAGTGCTCAGGGAAATATTAGAATTTTTCTGGAAAAAAAAAAAAAAGATGTGAATGTGGGAATGTCATGACTTTAATCTTTTGGCAGTATGTCTGTGGCCTCCAGCCAATAACAGTTGTGAGGGTGGGGTTATGTAGAAACATACCAGCTGACTAGCTTCAAGATTATTGAATATCATCCAAAAAGAGAAACCAAGCAAGGAAAGAGGAGCTAACTTCGAATGTTGTGTTTACCACAACAGGTGCATCACATTTGCCTTAAGTACTCTGACTTTACATGTTTGTGGATTTTGTTCTTAAAAAGAGGTGTGGATCTAAAATTGAACACAGGTTATATTAGCTTATCAAGTTGAAAGCAACAAACACTTGGTTGGGTTAACCTTGCCCTTTGATGTACCAACAGAATGAGTTTTAAAGGTGTTAAACTTTCTTTATTGCTAAAACAAACCAAGGACTGTGACATGTTATTAAAAATAGCCCAAAGCTAATCAGTGGCTCATAAAAGAAACAGACAATGTCGTCCTTTGTGAGATCATCTCAGTCTGGCATATTTGAATTCAGTATCCCACTTATTCACCATATTGTAAGAGACGTGACCCTCCCCTAGTGTTGTCTACATGTCCTTATGCACCTCCTTTGGTGAGCCTTGAGACAAGGGTAGTGACCCAATGCACAAAGGACAATGTCATCCATTCAAATAGACATGCACGTGCAAGGAAGAAGGCTGTGTGACTCATCTTTTTCTACCTCAGGCCACAAACTTATCATTCACAGTTCTTCCACTCTGAGGTCTTCTGGATGCATCATACTCTTACCTTAGATGATGTAGATTTAAAGAAACAAATTAAGGATCCAAACTTTTTTTTTCTTTTGAAGTCCATCCTACAAAACCTATGACGTTACCTGAGTCAGAAAACAGATCAGCTTGTAAATCCAAACTGTCCTCCCAAGTACTACAGTAACAGTCATTTCAGGAAGTGATCCAAAATATTTATGTTCAAGTGACATTAATATTATTATTACTTTATTGTGTCTGGTTTTAGAACAAATGTCGTGATTGCTCACTGTACCCATAGACTCAGTTATGCTCCTCTCATCTACTACAGCAGCAGCAAGCTTGTGAAAGCTTGTGAAAAGTATTTATGTTTGTTCTGCAGGGGTCACTTTACAGAGAGAGCAGGACTGTCCTCCGCCTGTTCCTCTGGTCATCTTGCCCTACATGAAACATGGAGACCTGCGTCGCTTTCTCATTGACACGCGCTATGGTGATAATCCTATGGTAATATGCAGATGGAACATGAATGTACATAAATAGGGCCTAATACAACATCAGTAAATTAAAGGCAATATTAAAGGCCTACAGAGAAAGAATTCAATTTTTAAAGATCATCCTAACCTTGCCAGGCAGCTTGACTGCTGAAATTTCAAGTCTGAAACTCTGAAACTAAATCTAGGAAGTTGTTCTATCCAGGACTGCCAGTTTAAGTCGTTTTAGCTAGACACAGACATAATGACTGCACTGCAGTTTATTCTTTTACACTATCAAACCAGTTTTAACAGCAGTATAAAGTTTTAATGCCGCCAAACATGTCATCCTCTGTCTTGACGATAATATGTTGAACAGAGGAATTTCTGTGTTGACATTTTGGAAGAGTGTGCTCATATATCTGGTCACTAAAACCTGACTGCATGCTGTTGCATTGTGCTGTGGCAAAGGTTGATCCGGGTTCAACTACCAATTGTCTCTTCAAAATAAATTAGGAGACAATGTTTTTATTACAGCTATTATATTAATTGGTATCCCATTGTATTCTATTGTATTAATTTGTAACCTACATTACCAGGCTACAATATATGTATATATTTCAGTGCAATATATAATGAAGCCTGTAGGGGTCACCAGAGCTTCAGAGTAGAACTAGGTTTCAAAATAAAAACTGCTTTACTGAATAGTACAGTTATTCACAATATCACACAGTCAATTCTACATCTTAAAACCATCATTCTCTTTGTTAAAACCCACAGCCTCAACATAAACATGCTAATGCACATTTGTTTGTTAAAAAAAAAATTCATATTCAAAATAACTCAGAATAAAAACATTTCTACCTTCTTCCATCAGTTTGTGCCCCATCAGAGTCTCCTGCGCTTCATGATTGATATTGCTGCAGGGATGGATTATCTCAGCTCAAAAGGGTTTCTGCATAGAGACCTGGCTGCACGCAACTGCATGTGAGTCCATCAGAGGGAGACACGGAGGGGAGCTTGAAATCAAGGACTCCTTGTTCATATAAGACTGTGTCTCTGTCTTTAGCTATTGGTATTCAACCATGGCATGTATCTAGGAAGGAAGCTGCTTAAAATTTTAAATAAAGGAGACTGAAGGACTCAGAGGAGACTTGTGTGTGTGTTGGCAGAAAATATAAACAGTGTATCAGAACTCTGAATTTGGTACTTGATCTGACTCAAGAGAGCAATGCCTTGTTTGTACATTTAGTGCAAATGCATTTGTTTAAAACTTTTTTTTTAATCCACAGGCTGGGTGACGACCTTAGGGTGTGTGTGGCAGACTTTGGCCTCTCCAAGAAAATCTATAGCAGAAATTATTATCGTCAGAAAGTAGCTATCCGTGTGCCAATCAAATGGATGGCCATGGAGAGTCTCTCAGAGTCAGTCTACACCACCAAAAGTGATGTGGTGAGTTCAATCTTCTATGCAATTAAACTTTGTCATGAAGAGGTACATTGAATATGTACAACTGCAATTTCCTGCTTCTGTCCTCTCAGTGGTCATTTGGGGTGACCATGTGGGAGATTGTGTCCCGAGGAAGAACTCCTTATCCTGGAGTTCAAAACCATGAGCTGCTGGACCTGCTGCAGTCCGGACACAGGCTCAAACCACCAGATGACTGCGACCAAAAACTGTAAGGTCTTTGCTTTTTCTGATTTTGTATTTGATGTGAGAAAGTTTAAAAGATTAAAAGAAAACTGGGACTACCTGTCATTGTAAAGCATTGTTAAAATAGCTGTTTCTACTGTAATGATGGTTTACACTTAGGTAAACCCCTTTCACACATGGTGTCTATCCCCAAAATGTTCAGAAACTGTTCCTCCACGGGGATCCATATTCAGGGAAATATTCACCACCAAATTGAACTTGAATCTCAAGACCTAGTAATATTTCAGAAAAAATGCTGGTATGACTGTGTTGTGAAAAAAATCATTAACAGTGCATGGACAAGCATGTAAAGGGTTACATCCATCACATGAATCAATTCATATCACAAGCAAATCATGATACAAACAGCTAATTGGAAAGCATAAGTGTGACAAGACATTCAATTTTTTCATTTGTAAACACAATGCTTAATTTTGTCAGTTATGTAGTAAAGAACCAGTAAAAAATGTCTGAAATGTGATGTTGAAGAAACCATCAGAAGAATGTTTAAAAGTTAAAAGGGTAATTGTCATATTACGTTGCACCATGTATGAAGCAGACAGACTAATATGGAATCTAATGGGGCCACTGGGAGCAGTAGGAAACGGAGGGGTTGGAGACCAGGACAGCACCCTCTGTGACACATAGTTAGAGGGTAAATTTGGGAGAGGTAGGGAAGAAGGAAAATTAAATGACATGGTATCACACACTCTTATACATTAGGTGGTAGAATATACTTTAAAAGCTGTCCAGGATCCAAAGAAAAAGAAAAAGAAGCAGCAGCTTCTTTATTCAAGAATGTTTAAAAACTGGACAACTCCTCTCAGTCTACACATAAAGTGAAATTATTTGCGGCTGTCTGGAGAGTAAGATAGTACTTAGACGAAATCAGGCACTGCATCGATTACTGCAGGTTTATGCCATGTGGAAGTGTTGGCCCATCTGCAAATGGAAATCAATGTCTTTATGGTCCCTTATGACAGGTTCATTTAACTCTGCTTGGTCTGATTGGCAGGTCAGCTGACTGCCCACCACATTTGATATTGGGTTGGGCTTCTCCAAAAGTTAAGTTTGTTCAGTATCCCTCCATTAGATTGGTGTGGTTTTTCTGGTGTCACCAGTGTTGAGCACTGCCACAGCCAAAGTGGACTATCCACATTAAAATCAAAGGGAGAGCTGGTATTTTTACTGCAACACATGATTTACTTTGAATTAGGCCTGACGCATATATCTGAGTTGTCTTGTCTGCTGTTTCTTTTTTTTTTTTTTGTGTGGTTGGCATACATGAGTGTTAAGGTACTGCCATCTGCTGGACTATCCATTGCTGCATCTATTCCAGAGGAATGTTCCTTAATGTAGCTGAATATGTTAATAGTATGTGAAAGATGACTGAAATATAATTACATTAATTTACTTGGAACTATATATTAAAAGAGACTTTGGATATTGATTTGTTTTAAACCACTGTTATGGAGAGTACTCTTGTGTGTACGGCACGCATATTTAAATATAACTTACTCTACCTCCTCCATCTTACCCCAAACAAAGCTATGAAGTCATGCGGAGCTGCTGGGATAAGGTGCCTACCTGCAGGCTTGACTTCAGGGAACTGGGTGAGACACTAAAAGGTCTTCTATCAGAGCTTCCAGTGCTGGAGGCCAGCCAGGAGGCCAACTACATCAACCAGGTCCTGGAGGTTGCTGCTGCTGTGGCTGCCTCTCATGATTCACAGACAGACTCTGGGGGAAGATGGGAAAATGTCTATCTGCCTACTCCTGTGGGTGCTGCTGCAGCCAGAGATGAGGATGTAGAAGTAGAGGATGGCTACCTCAAGTGTATTGCACGTGCAGCATGTAATAGGGATGATAATCATTAATTAAAAAGATTGTGTTTTTATATTTTTGGATGGAAAATGTAATTGTAAGGACGGTGATGACAAGGAAATGGATAAAACTGACCAAGTGAGGGGATCACTAAATGGAAGCTGATGAACTATCAGCAGAGCAATTTTTTTTATATAAATGTATATTTTTTTCTATTTTTTATATATATCTCTCCTTTTTTTATTTGTAGTATCTATTAATTGTAAAAGTAAGTACAAAAAGTCAATTTCTAGGAGAAAAAAAGGGAAAAACACAGGCACATAAAAAGGCTGTATTAAAATAAAATACCAAAGGTGGATCAAAATGTTGAGATACCAAATCAAAATGGATAAGATTCTAATATTCGTGTTTTAAAGTTAATTCTATGACAAAGATACACAGACAAACGAGAAAAGTCAAATTTATGACTTTTTGAGGTCACATGTATGAATACATAGTCAAAAAAGCAGATAAGTCAAATTATTGGATGTCAAATCAACATTTAAATGTATATTTTTTGAAGAATATTATATTGTATTATTACCTATCTCACAATTTTGTTTTAGCATCCATTAATTCCATTGTAAGTTTTTAGAGTTTCATCATTTCAAATATTTTGTATCATTCCTAACATGTTTTTTTTCTTTTTCGGGCTGAAAAAGTCTTAAATCAATGTGTAAGGAACTGAAATTGCACTCTTGATAATCTGTAAATACTGACTCCCAGGATTTTAACTGTGATAGCAAGTGGAAATGCATTTTAGGGGTAAAATGGGCATCCGTGACACCACATCATCAAACATGATGTTTGTAAGGTTGTGATCTAGGACAGGGTAAATGTGGGGAGGAAATGAACTAAATGTGTGTTTTTGTATGATCAGGTGTTGTATATTTGGATTAGATTATAGTGGACAGTTGTTATAAAAATGTCAAAATATACCTAGACGGGTTTTGCTTCCAATTTGGTGCCCATGGATTCCATGGACACATTATCAGAGCAAACCTTAATCCAAGGCATTGGATTATAATACCGCTAATACCGAAATAACAGATTTTTTTTTAGTGTAGCAGCCTGAATGGTCGGATGAAGAGCGCAGTCTTGATGCCGAAGACCTCTGAACGGCAGCCGCTCACGAATAGCCTGTGTATGAAAGAAGCACGTAGTACTGTATTTAGTTATATAGTTTCCAAACTTATTTTTCTAATAAACTACAAGTTCCATCTCCGCCGTCATTCTAGATTTGTCCGAATTTCTGAGTAGTGACACGTCACCCTACGTCACTACCGCACCTGCGCAGCCATCTTGAGCTTCTAGCAAGCAACGGATACAGAGAGGCAGAAAAAAAGGAGTAAAATAGAACAGCCTATCCTTACGAAATAGGGATATGTCCACAAGAATAAAGTGTATATGAATCAATAAAGGTTGAATACGGTGGAACTAATAGGGGACAGTAACCAAGACGGTAAAACAGCCATCTAAGTGCCTCGGATACCCGGACCTACAAGTCATCTTTTTTGACCGGAGTAGGAAGGAAGAGTCGAGTCGCCGACAGAAAAACACACCTAGAGTGAAACGATGAATCCCGAATAGTGAGTTTCAACCTTATATTGCTCCATCGTACAATGGTGGCTGTTGTGTACCGTTAGAAATCGTTATCATGTATTTTTTTCTGTTTTACGGCGTAACCTCATATAAATAATGCTAGGCTAATTGTTTTAATAATTATTGGCAAACACCACCAGCCGGTTCCCGTGAACAGGGTGCGGACAGCTCCCTTAATGTCCTGCCAGTGTGTTTTCTTTAAACGTCAGCTGACAGCTTACTCGTGCCTCACTGGATCGGCTATAGCACGCGACCTTTCACGAGACAAATAAACGAACAATCCAATGTGCAAAACCGGACACCAGACGTTCGGAGGAAACACCGTAATTGTTGACTCCACAGACTAGTTACGGATAGCGTTGGCTTTATAACGTTAGTAACGTAGAAAAAGTAGCATTAGTGAAGTAACAGATGTGTTATCATGGCTGACCTGAAGCCTGGATAAGCAGCCAAGCCTGTTGTTTTTTTCAAATAGGCAAATAACGTTACGTTGTCATAGTTACAGGCACAGGTGCATACTACGCACACATAATTCGTTTATTCAGTTCTCTAAGATTACCATAAAAATTCAAAATATCGGCTGTTATTTTCGTGAAAATTTAGCCTTCGAAGATAACGTGCCTTTTACCACCAGGCGTACTAGCATGGTGGACTATTTACATTCCAGTTATTGGTATGTTTACCAAGCTAATTGATATGTTTAAGTATTCGGTTGATGCCAAACTAACATATGATAATAGCCCTGTTCTTGCGTGCTGTTGTGCCAGCTATGCAGTTTAGATAAGAGAAAGAAAAATGTCGATATTATGGAACTTGTTGGCCTTTATGTTTGGTGATACGACAGGTATTAGATGCTCGATGGCTGACCTGCAGCCATAAAATGAGAGGACACTCGACGGTCACACAATCCCTCTGTAGGTGCTGAAACGTCTCATTGTCGCGGCTGCTATTCTGCGATCCTTTTGAAATCCCTATTGGACCCTGTCTAACTAGTTTACCTAACACCTCCACACCCTTAGCAGATAATCTATAATTCACAGTATGTTTACACATACAATGTCATCTTGTTAAGTAAATCAGGGTCTTGTCAAGCTCTAATATTGCCTAAAATTATACACTGCAGGGCAGCGTTTTATGCTGGTAAGTTTACTTTAGGGGCTGGTCCGTCTTCAAATATTTTGTGCCAGTTTCTAGCTATCTTGACTCTAGTGAAGTTTTATAGTAGTTGGCAAACGATTTAACACTAAATCATTTAATAACATTAATAGTTTATAGAGTAGTTAGAAGCATCTATCAGGACCACCTTTGAGTTTGCAGGCTGTAACAGAAAAGAGAGTTGCTTATGCTTCTATAGCATGACTCTCTTTTGTCAGTGTAAAAAAAAAACCAAAACTGACAGCATAGCTAATTTTTGGTAGTTTTTTGGGTTTCAAAATACTGAAAAATCAGTCTGAACTCAGCAAGTACTGGGGTTAAACCTGCCTGACTAATATGTGACTCATCTTTGACAGCCCTTAGCTGTGTGTTTTACATTAGTATTGCTCTTCCTATGTATTTTTTATGGAAAGTTGGCTTCAAATCTCTGGCCAGAGTCATAATATACATAATATAAACTTTGCATTGTTTAATGTGGGCAAAAATCTTGTATGACTTTTTGTTTTTGGATAAAATTCAATGTGTGTACACTCTGGATTATTTTGTAAAATAAAAAAAAAAGTTTGGAAGATAAAGAGAAGTAAAGGAAAAAAATAACTTTTCATATCAAAACAGAAAGTCTGTGATTGTTTGACATTAATATTAAAAAGTTTAAAACAATAAAGAGCCTCAGCAGTGAGGCAGTAATAGCTATTAATGGTGTCACAATAGACTATTCTTAGATGGCAACTGAACTATTCACATCACTGAGTTTAAATATATACAGTGCTTTTCACTTTAGATTGTGTAAAGATTACTTGATACAGTTAATGACAACTGATTGACTAGTCTTGGTGTCTCTAAGCATCAGTTCACATAAACACCAGCTGTTGCTACGTAGAAATGTGAAACTTGGCCGATTGCAACATTGCTGTTGCATACGGTGTTTGTCAGATATTGTCAGTTGATCAAGTGTCAGCCTGTGATACATGACAGATTTCAGTTTCCTGTGACACTAGAATAGAAATTGCATTGGGCAATATTCACCAGCTGTCTGTCTGTACTGTGTGTCAAATTCATGTGATGTTGTTTTCATTTTGGTGATGGGTGGGGTTGAGGGTGAGGGATGTTGTTCTGTTATTTTGAGAAAACATGCGAGTTGCAAAAGTAAGTTCAAAATTCAACAGAAATTCACTTTTATTTTTTGTGTCCCTCAAAATGAGGCTCAAAAAATGAATTGTAAACCTATTGGTGCTGGATTACAGGTATGATCATTAAAATTAGAAAATGTTGTAAATCTTACCCAATCATAATTCCAGGGCCAAATAAACTGCCGGAGGGCCCCAGGGCACAAATGTAAATGCACTGATTGGCTCCTTTTACAGGCCCCCCCCAACACACACACACACACTTATTCTCTCTCTCTCTCTCTCTCTCTCTCTCTCTCTCTCTCTCTCTCTATGCATTCTTTACAGTTTGTGTATGCTGGCATATTACTTGGTCACAGAGTGGCTGTATGGTAACTTTTTTTAGGCAAATTAAGCATGAAATGTTATTGATCTGAAAAAACAAAACAAAAAAACCCCCCTCTAGACTCAAAATCCACCTCACTAACTTTCTGTGGAGCTTTTGATGAGAACTGAGCCAACTGCTTTAAATGATGAGGATGATAAGATACTATTGAAACCTTCATAAAAAGCTTTTCGACTTTAGGTTAAGTTTCTTTTTTGTTTAAAACCCCAAATTGTTTTGAAATAATCAGCATAAAATCCCAAAATGTCCTGATCTGATTCGTATTAAGGCTAATTTTAGCATATTAAAATAGGCCTAAATAAAGGCAATCAGAATGTAATAATTTCCATACTGAATTCTAGTATGTTTAGTCCACTTTAGCCTGCTGGTGTTGAAGCACTATAGGTATTGGTATCAGCCTCCAATACTGCCTAAAATGCTTGACTCTTAGCACCGATCCAATACCATGTAATTTATTAATTAGAAACAGGACCCTGCTCCTTCCTAGTGTCATGTACATTTGTGTGCAACTTCACAGATTTTTTACTGCACATGTAGTCAATATTTGTTAATGGCGAATAAAGTGAAACTTTGACCGCGTCCATGGCAAGATTTAGTACTACTTTGATATATATATGTACATATATATATATATATATATATATATATATATATATAAGTAATATGTATAATATGTTTAATCCAGTAATACTGGATTACTGCTTTGCTGATATTCAAAGTTCAGGTATTGGGAAGAAAAAAAATACTATTGGAAAACATCTTATCTCTAGAAACATTCATATATTGATTTTTTTTACCACTTTCAAAAATCTTCACACAGCCTGATTGATGAGAAAGTGGTTTGTCAGGAAAATGGCTACCATTAATCTTTTACACAGGGATCATGCTACATAGCTCACTTGTTCTTACATGGTGTATTTTTTTTTTCTTTAGTGACTATCTGTTCAAGCTCCTGCTCATTGGAGACTCTGGAGTAGGAAAGTCCTGTCTTCTGCTGCGCTTTGCTGTAAGTAGTTCTGTTTCACCCCCGAAAACATTTATGTCCATTATCTCTGAAGGGCTCTGTACTGACTTTTTCAACTGGTACTACTGGTGCTACTAAGTGAAAATTTTGGAAGTACCAACATAAAATCTAGAAGCAAAACTAAAATAAACATGCAAAGCCACACATTTGCCTTTTGCATCTTTACAGTTTTACTGATAAATGCTTAAGCAAAAAATTTACAATTTACAGAGATATCAATGTTATATTAATTTACAAAGAAAAAGTCACCAATTGAAGTAGTGGTTTAGCAAAAGCAATTTTCCATGACATTTCAAAGAGTGGCTACAGCACCTCCCACAACCAAAAATGACAAAAAAAACCATCAGCTGATAAACTTAGTGTTAAATATGTATATTTTGCATTTCTTATTGGGTTAAAGGCTATATTGGCATTTTTCCAAACGCATTTGTGGCTCAGCTCAGCTCAGCTCAGCTCAGGGCGGCATGGCAGTGATTTGCATTTTCATTACAGCAGGGTTTCCCACTGGTGTGGTGTGTACTTAATCAATGATGTGCTTTTCTTTAGTTGATGATGTTTAAAAGCAGGGGTGTAGTGCCATTTTTATTAGTACTGAAGCACATGTGTGCACACACGATTAACATGTGGCTCCTCTCCAAAGTTGTGTGACCACTACTCCTACTGTGACAAGTTTACATATTATTAGTAAACTGTGTAAGGCATGATGAAATGCTTTATGAATAGTAAAACATGATGATCTGGTTATCATCCTCCATGCCAGTTAGCCAGCTTTCATTAGTAGAAGCCAACCACATCCATGAGTCCTGCTGCTGGCCCATGGTGGACATGTACCTGGTGCCACCAAGCACCTTTTACACATTATTGTGAACTTTTTCCTTTTTAACTGTTCCATGAAAAGAAAGGATGCTTCACTTCCTTTTGATGTTTACTACAGAATTAAATAGACTGGAGAAAATTCACTCTACTGCTATAACACAGTCTATGGCCACCATTTTGACAGCTACCAGAAATTTTAAGGTGGAGTGTTTCCTCTCATGTTTCTCAGTGCATGAGTTGATGTTGTGTATCAATTTAATGGATTTTTAGGCTTTTATTTTGATTAAGCTTATCATTGATTAAGCTCAAAAAGATGAGATGGCAAAACTAAGCAACAAGAACTTGAGAAGGATGTGGCTTTCATTCAACATTTTAAAAAAGCCCCGTGACATCTCCTCAGCTCACTTTGAGGCATGGTGGGCTTGCTTTGGCCCCACACCAGAGAGGGTCCATCATGGGTGCAGCTCAGTGCGGCTTGGCACACAAAATATTAGAATGGAAATGCAAATCAGCATGGCATGGCACGGCTCAGCGCATGTAGTGCAAAAAATTAGTGACAGCAAATAAAATAGGATTTGCTTTGTTTGTTTATTTATGTATTTATTTATTGTCATGTACTTTTAGATTTTCTTATGATGCTCACTATCATACACGAAGGCACTGAGGTGTTGTAATGAAAGTTTTTAAGTGTGTCACTGAATCCAAGTAACAGACATTAGGGTCAAAAAGACCCCTGGAGAAAGTTTCTCAAGGTAACTACTCACCTCTGTGACACTCTTGGGCAGTTTGTATAGGAAGGTGGTTATAGCGTTTGATCATAAAACAGATCACACTTAATCATCCTTCCCTTCCTTAGGATGACACCTACACAGAGAGCTACATCAGCACCATCGGAGTGGACTTTAAAATCCGTACCATTGAACTGGATGGCAAGACCATCAAACTGCAGATTGTGAGTCCACGCACACACGCACACACAAACTAACACACATACACAGAACATGCTATTTCACCCTCACCTGAGCTAGAGCTTAGCTCCAACCATTGTTATCAAAATACGAAAGAGTTCTATATGTGTGTGAGGTTGGTGCATGTGTGTGCATGTGCGAACAAGTGTGTGTATGTATATTTTACATTCAGACCAAGCTAAAACTGGTTCTGTTTCTGTCAAGGGAACAGGCTATGTTAGCTAAAAGACATCCAGTTTGTAAAGAAAATATATTGCTGCCTCATATACACTCCAACTTTAAAGCAAAATGGAAAGTGTAGTTCCCTTTCTCTGCTTTTATGAATCTGTGGAAACACACCTAATAGATCTCTCTAAACAACCAAAAGAGTTATAGCTGTTGTTTTCTTGCTGTAATTTGGCAGTCTTTACCTGATTCCCACTTAAGAAATGGAACAACTAGTAACCTGCATCTTCCAACTGCTAGATACGGGAAGATGGTAGTTATATAGCAATTGAAGGAAGTGGAAAAAAATGGAACAAGTAGAGCAAATATCATTTTTTTCTATTTTTTTACACTTCTGGGGCCGACTGAAGCCAATCAGTGGTCCAAATGACATTCTTCACGTCAAATAGGGTTGTAATATTTTCCAGAGCCACATTTCGTTTCAAACTTAGATTTTTGAGCCCTGGTTGGATTCATATCTTGGTTTTTGCTTGTTTTTTTTTTTTTTTAAAGATTTTTTTGTGTTGTTGTGTGTGAGTAAGAAAATAACATTAAAAAATATTTTTAGATAAATTTTGCAACTGTTTTGAACTTCAGTGTTCAATTGCACTACTCTAAACCTCACAGATTTAAACCTCACGTTTTAAGATAAAAAGGATAACACTTTGGATACCTTATTAATCAAACATTAACATGACTAACTCAACTTGAATTATTTAAAAAACAAACAAGCAGAAAACTTGATGTCTGTTTTTGTGTTTTAAGAAAGATAATTGTTAGTTGTTAAAAATTAGATTTCCTTAATTTCTCTGTGGTATAATGTATTTTGTGGTATTAATTTTTGAATTTTTTTTTACCTGCTGTAATTTGCTGTTTCTGTCCTTGTCTCACTAAGTGGGACACTGCAGGTCAAGAGAGGTTTCGCACCATCACTTCCAGTTACTACCGCGGAGCCCATGGCATCATAGTTGTATATGATGTGACAGATCAGGTGGGTTGGCAGCCTGGACTAATTGGCTGATGCCCAGTCCTTAATATAACAAGTATTTGTTACTTTGCTACAAGTCTGATAATAGCTGTACTTTGAATTGTATGTATTTTAAATTAGGTTATCTCTAGATCAAGATTTGTTATTTTGTTATCATGAGAAATTGAGCTATGTTATCTCTGGTTAATGAGAAAAACAATCCATTATGACAAGGCCTCTTGACAACTGTTGTAGCTGATAAAGGCTGAAAACATCAGGTCAAGGAATACCCATTTTTGATTTTTAATCTTAAGTCATTTTCACATATTAAAAAAAAGAGTCAGTAATAATGTAGAAATTATATTAACCAAGGAGTTCCCATATCAGATGTGTTCTCACATAGGCTACTAGAAAACATTATTTGGTTTAAGCAAGGGCAGATGCCTCGGTAGAGCATGCAGGAGTCACAACATTACAGTGATTGACACTTGATGGCTGTTAAGTTGATATCAATTCTACATGTATTTTGACATATCTCAGTTATAAAGAAAGGAGGTGGAAGGTGTGGAAAGTAATCTGCAGGCACGCAGAAAAGAATGAAGCAGCTGCACTCTGTGCACTTAAAATCCCACTAGAAAAAGAAAGCTGCAGCGTTTTGGATCAGTGTCGAGCAGCAGAGTGAGAGCGTCAACATGCCGACTCTGTAGCTGTGACTTTACCAGACAATGACCTGCTCTGTTCACACACTACTGAATAATGCTGCTACACTGAGCTAGGCTGTGTTTAGACAAAGTCAGGTGTTGTTGTGGTTAGCGCCGTGTTGTGGAGTGTTGTGGAAGTGTCATAAACTGGCCCATTTGAAAATGCAAATAAATGTTTTACTGCACTGTCATGGAAGGATGTTTAGCTCTGCAGACTCTGATTTGCAAGCAAGCAATTGGCTACCAAAGTGTATCATTTGGTTGCTTTTCTGCAGGAGTTAACTCCCGCTGCAGGGCTGCTGCATTTTCTTTCAGAATCTCCTGCAATCCACACTGCCACAGCCTCAATAAACTAGCCACATTAGAATAATAGGAGGCCTTATCAATCCAGAGTCTGATTTTGTTTGACTAAAGCCTTAGTTCTATAGAGCTGACAGGGTAGAGTCAGGACCAAATATGTATATATTAGGGCCGGGACTTTAACGCGTTAATTTCGATCAATTAATTATAAAGATTTTAACGCAATAAAGATTTTAACG
>JAQMCX010000039.1:661041-673101 GCA_029814765.1 Acanthurus leucopareius | reverse complement strand
GCGCCAGTGGCGCATTGGGCGGGGAAGAGCAGGATTCCTCTGCTGCTCCTGGAACAAGGTGGCAACGGTTGACCTGGGAACTCCCCTGAATTAATGTGAAACTTTCCCGCCCAATGCGCCACTGGTGCACGGCGGAAAGCATATGATAGGGCCCTTCATGTTAAGATAAATGGCTGTGGCTTCATACCTGCTCTACAGGTACAAGATTAGTATCTTCTCAAAAATCTCAGCATGAAAACATAATTTCAAATTTATTTCCTGAAAACATCAAACAATTGCTGCTGTGAAAATTAGATGGCTTTTTCTAAATCTAAATAAATAAGCAAAAATCTGGGTTAGAGGATTAGACTAGTGTTTTATTCTAAAACCTGCTTCACACTGAGACACATAAATGATCAAGTGATAGCACAGCACATTTTAGTGATGCATGCAATGCAATGATGAAGAGGGCTGGATATTCATATTTTGAGTTTGGATATTGATGTCTTGATAAAACCAATTTGGATGATTTGGCAGAAGGAACTGGTGATGCAAAGCTGTGGAATACAATACTCGCAGATATGGAAGCCAGCATGCTACATCTTTGGGAAAGCCAAAAACTTATCTCTCTGTCATAGCCTTTACCTAGCTGTGCATTTGCTCTGTGCAGCAACCTTTTGATGCTCTCTGTAATTTTCATTTTTATTTATCCTTTTAATTATGTAATTGTAATTTTAATTTCCATCTTATGTTTTGTAGTGTTCTCTTTTAACACAATTTTGATGTGTTTTATCATGCTTTTTATGTTCTTCTCTCTCTCTATGAAAGCACTTTGAGCTGCATTTTTTGTATGAAAAGTGCTACACAAATCTATTATTATTATTATTATTATTATTATTATTATTATTATTATTATTATAGGCACAGCTGTATATCACTACAATAATTCAGGATTGTTTTAAAGGTTTAAGATGTGGGTGAAACAGACTAGGTGCTGCAGAACAGAACAAAATAATTAAAACAATATTAGTTTACTATGACAATATGAAAGGTCCATGTTTAAATGACTGATATCACCAAAGTTCAGTTGTTGTTGATGATAAGGAGTATTTTTAGCGTCATTGTGTTGCTGTTTTTCTTATCAATAACCTCATTTGAACCAGCTAATTCAACTGTAGAATTTGGCCATAATTATCTGGGCTTGGTTCTGTCATCTAGTTATCATACTTTTTACAGCTTTCTTACATTTTTGCAGTCAACATGCCTCTGGTGTGAATTCTAATGTCCTTATCCTGTGGTAGGTCAAACAGCTAAAATGTTGAGTATGCATAACACGTGCCCACAAACCTGATCATATGTGGCTGTGTGTGTGTATGTGTGTGTTAGTGCAGACACTGACCTGAAACATGTCTGTGTTGGTGTCATGGGTGTACTCCACAATGACAGAGTGGCTCCGTGACAGTGTGTAGGAGATGCTGTGCTGGCTTTTGTTGCTGAGTGCCTGCCATGGAAAAGACATTATCCAGGTCACATGACAAGGACAGTTGAAGGTCTGGACTCCTGAAGCTGGTGGGACTGTCATTAACTTTGCAGGTGTTTGTTCATCAACCAAAGTCTTGGATAAATTAAAATGTGATCTGATGGCACTAATCAATACATCCTGAAGGGAATGTCTATGCCAAATTTTAAGGAAATCCATCCAAAATTTGTTGAAAAAATGTCTACAAATCACTGATTTTGAATGACGAACTGTTAACTGAAACCAAATTATGTATTTTAATGGTTTATATAAGTAAAAGAAATATATATAATTGCAAATAAGACCCCGCTAATATGAGTTTTTCACTGGTTTTTTCGTGACATTTTGATATTCTTAAGACCAATAACTGGCTATACACAATGGTAACTTTACCTGTGTTTTAAGTTAAAACCACAAATGGTGAGAGTTTATCATTCATGTCAGAGAACACAGCATGTGGTTTTGTTTGGTCAGGGAAAAATACCTGTCAACCCTTCAGTTTGACAGACATGTGTCATGATCATGGCCGTGATGTCTCACCTTTGACACCAGAGGGGTTGAAACGTTGTGGATAACATCAGGTTTGACGCCGTTGGCTTTAGGTCTTTTGTAAAGGGCCAAGCGACTTCTTCTGCGACCCTTGTCCCCATTAGCCAGTGACCCATTATGCCTGTGAACCATAACAAGATAGAGAACTTGATTGTCACAATGAAAATAAATGGTTAAATTGGTAATAATTTTTTTTTTCTCTTTTTAACTGTTTTTACTTATTAATTCATTTAAATTGCTTCTACTTTGCCATTTGGGTCACCTGGATTTTGTAATGGAAAATTCTGTGGCTACCATTATATAGCTATCATGAACTGGTTAGGAGGTTGAGTCACTATCAATAATATACTGTGTCCAGTTTTTGAGTGCCAAATCTTTGCACTATATAGTGAGTTCAAAATCCAACCTTAAAAGCAAAATATACTATCAATAGCACATCCACTACCACAATAAAATGCTTAGTCATAGATAGGTGTCAAATGTTGCTATTATAATTTGAAAAAAATAAAAATTATGATTTATAACGATTATTCATAAGAATTATTTGTCACACAGTTCTGTATCTTTATCAAAAAAGTTAAGAAAACAGAACAAATGATGGCTCAATAAATATCAAATAAAAACCAGGTCAAATGATTGGATGACAAAGAGAATATCTTACTCACATTTGTAAGTGTGACACATAAAATTGAGACATGACAAAGAGTAAAATACTCAGTATTTCATCTTATTCCCATGGCTGTCCTGGCATTACCCAAATCAAGACATCGACACAGACTGCCATGTACCTACTATGAGACCGCTTACATGAAAGTTAAAGAGTAACTGAGAGAAGTAAGGTTTAGTTACATATAATAGACACAGCGGATGTAAAATTGTTCATATTAAAGAGAAATACATCTTTTACATCAGTTTAACGAACTGTCGGATTCCAAGGTTCTAATTTTAATCCCCACACACTGAAAGTACCATATCTTTAAGTTTACTACCTAAAATATAACCAAATGCCTATACTGAATTTGAAAATGCCAGTGAAGTCAACAAAGGTTGACCATGAAATACAATGGTCTTAATCCAGATTAAATTTTCAAAGAAAATTATGTTTATTTTAAAAGTCAAACTAGTATAAATATAAAACTCTTTCTTAAATGTTAAAAGCAACAGGAGGTCCACATATAATATATTTGGAATTACTTTTCTGATTGGGTGAGTGTTTTAGAATTACAAGCTGAGACTATTCTATTTTATGTCACATTTATAGAGGCCCACACTCTCTCCAGCCATGTTATTCTAGCCACAGGAAAGTCATGATTGGATGAATGTTGTAAAATGTCGGTGGCAGGTAATCTGCTCTCTCTCTCTCTGTAATTACAGTGACAATGAACCAGGCTATTCTCATTACTCATCAATGCATGGATCAATAGGTTGAGGAGTGGAAGCATGTGTGTGTGTGTCTTTGTGCCTGGAATAGCACCATACAATGCAAATAGAAGGGATATCCTCCTTTCACACTAATGTGAAACATGTTTATCTGTCTGTCTTTTTGATATTCCTTAGGGAGGTTATGGTTCAAAGTTACTACTGTGGCTCGGTATGTGAATGGCATCCTAGTTTGGAGTCAAATTTGCTCTTTACTTTACAGTAACAGATGAGTTCATGAGAGGGGTGACATTTTTGTGAAGACAATTGAATCAATTTCAGACAAATCCAAATAAAAACTGTAAGCACAAGCTGAATTGTTATCAGCAGATCATTCAGAGTTTTCTGATGGGACTGGAAACCCAATGAATAACATTTAGCATGGCTAATCACTAGCATTTTTAGTAAGGAAGTGTAATGTTTATCAGTCCCAGTAAATTGATCCATCATGGGAAATTTTTATTATCTTTTATTCATTGGCTTAAATGAAATTACAACCAATACACTCACAGTACAAAGCCAAATTGATTTCATTGACTGAGCAAGTGCAGCATCAACACACTCCAGTACAGTAGGTAGCAGGCATGGGCCTTTAAAGTTGGTTTATGATTCCCTTATAAAAACAGAGAAGGAATTAAAACCAATGTAGCTGTTGCTGCTCTCATGACATCAACTTGCAGTACCTGAGTACAGCAATGCCGCATAGACCGTAGAGGCGAACATGTGGTGGCCAGTGTGGAAGTTTTTTACAGTTTAGAGGAAGAAAATATGATTGCAATTAGAATACATGTTTGTGTAAGCATACAGAGGAAGGAAAAAGCAGGGATGTCATTTAGATGAGGTTAGAGATTTGGAATGTTTATCCATCTTTACTCATTATAAATTAGTCTCTCCTGGATATGTAAATAAATATGATGTACTGATTAAAATAACAATGTGGCACGAGTGGTTATCTTTCCATTATCAGCCATTAGGAGCAGTTAATAACCCCTTATCTAATCAGCGGAAAAAAAATATATCATGCATCGGTAATTTCGAAATTATTTACCATTCTAGATTACTTTAAACACTAGCCTCCTTTGGGATGTTAAAGTTGTGATGTGGTGGTAATGGGATAACATGTGGCTGACTGTTTTAAGAGCTTCATAGTAATTGTCAATAAGCACAACTATAACACCTTGGCAAAGGATAAGTTTGACATTTCTGGACATAAAAACATTTTTTCTCCAATAGACAGATGTACATCTGTGTAGTAGTTACAATATTGCAGCACTTGACATATTTTATCTTAAACCTTGCCAGCTGATGGTTTAAATGTGTTTTTAAACAATTACTCCAAATGGTTGGTTTCTTTAACTTTGACGAATGGCAGTGCTAAGATTCACACTTTGAATGTTTTTTTTTAACAAAAAGAAGCAATTTGCAAATATCAGAAAAACACAGACAGTATTTTTTTTTTCAAAACTGATTATATTGAATCTAACTCAGTCCAAGGTAGGGTGTCAGATACCAAGAACCAAAGGGACATGAAGACCTTTTTTTAGAAACCAACTCAACAAGAGCACAACACTTGAGATTGCAAGCTCTTATGCATCTAATTCTTCTTGATTTTAAAAGCAACTCTTACACTAAAGGTCTTAAAAAGAACTGAACACACATACACACTTCAGCCCCACACCAATACAAAGGGACCCTTTTATAGCAGATCAGACTGAATCTAACTTAGAAACAACTTTAGCATGGTCTTAGGATTTATAGACTCAGAGCTCTTTTGAACAGTGGAGACCAGTGGAAACACAAGCTTATTTTCAACCAACATTAGCAGAGATGGCATTTTATTTCTATCTTACCCTAAGACGATGAGCTCGCCGTACTTGACGGGCTCCTTGTCCTCAGTGAAGACTCCGTCGTGGGGTTGAGAGCTTGAGCCCAGAGGAGGCGAAGACTGGCTCTTGTTGCAGGATGGGCGCAGCTCCAGAGATGGGGGGGGACACAGCGCCTCTGAGCTACCCTCCAAAACCATGCCCACCGGCCACAACTGAGGCTCGCTGCTAGGGAGGGGAGGATTGAGGTTAAGAAAAAGAGGATGTCAAAAAATCTTGTGTTATTGATAAAGAAGTAAAATCAAAATGATGACAGAATAACATGCAATAAAACACTGGATGATAATTAAAAAAAACAGTATATTCTGTCTTATACCTTACCACTAACATTAAGTAAACACTACAGTCTTTCTCACATATGAACTTTAGAAATTGTCTGCAAAATCAGGTCTGGACATTGTTTGGAGTTGACATGTGACACATGGAACACACAACCAAAGACTACGTCAGATTCACATAATGTAAATACGAGTGTTCATTATTTTGCTTTGGTAGAGCATGCAGAAGGCTTGACATGAGGGTGAATGAGGCGACTGATTTTTCCATCATGATTACTGCTTTTGCATTGCATTGGGTCCAGCAGAAGTGTTAGAACATCAACACACCCACTCACTAGTGATATCCCTGGATTTAATGACTGTCTCTATTCACATAAAGCTCAATCACAGCTTCTGCAGAATTAATCGTATGGAGCTGGCAGGGTAAAATCAAAGCCAAATGATTCAGACATTGCTTGACACATCCAGTGACACTTTCCTGGGTGATGTTCAGAAAATCTAAGGGTAACAGTGCATGTGAAAAGAGGCTTATGTTGTATACTGTATATGTAGGATCCAGGAAACAGTCCACACTATTGACGTTTTAACATATTCCAAGGCTTTCTAACTTCAATAAATAAACAGACTGCACACATAACACCAGACAAAAATTAGTTTTTTATAAATGATCAAATCCTTGACTTAAGTACCAATGAATGAAAAGTATTTCATGAAAAATATGATATGGTGTGTTTTTTTTTTGTTTTTTTTTAAGACACTACCAAACACTATGGAGATATCGGACCTGTCAGGGATACAAAAAAATGACACAAAAGCAAAACACCAAGACTGAAGGTAAATGAAACAAAAAGCACACTTAAATAAATGAGCTGGTGTAAGCAAACAAAAACTGAGAGAGCAGAAGAGAGCAAAAGGTCATCAAAAAACTAAGAGGAAAATACAAAAACTGAACTCAATCACAAACTGTGATAACACGAGGAAAACCAGCAGAACTGGTACATAGACGCAGGAGCAGGGAGTAAAAACAGACAAACAGAAGACAAAACTTGGAAGAAACACAGACTTATATGGACAAGGGGGAGAAAACACTGGACAGGTGAAACTCACAATCAATCAAAAAAGGCAAACAAAAACAAGAGGGGGACACCAAATGTACAAGACAGGTGGAGAGAAACTGCAAAGTAAAACAGGAAATCACTGAACTAAAATCCTTAAACATAACAAGGTCATAACAGTGTCATCCACATTTTTCAGCAGACACTTATGAAGCCTTGAGTTGTTTTTACTGCTAACTGGGTATCTTCGTCATTTGTGAGAGATACTCTGAGAAACCTGCCAATGAATCAATGTGTGTCCTTAAGAGGCATCAGGCTGTTGTTTACTATCTGCTACTGTTAGCTGTTAGTCTGCACACAACTGCTCTCTAGCTGTTGAACACAGCTGTTTAGATGTACAAATGGATAATGGCGTGTGCTGTAGGCTAACTCTACAACATTTACTGGTTTACTTGATTGGAATGTTAAAAATATTAGTAGTTTTTAGAATATAATATTAGTATTGAGAAGAAACAGAATACTTTACAACTGCTTTAATTAAACATTTATAGACTAAAATTGTAAAACCAGTGAAATTTATTTATGCTAACATTAGTTTATTGGAATATTAACACATCCACACGCACATACACACTTTCAAGCCATTATCTTTTGTCTGGTTTCGTGTCTATCTGCACCGTCTAAAGTATGCTATGAGATCCGAAGAGAATGGTTTGCTTGGTATTTAAAATCAGAGGAATGTATATCAAAATTAACAGGCAGTTTAACTGAAACCATTATTTAAAAGTTGCTTTAAAGGCTAAATCCTTATCCTTTTCTCTGTTTTTTGGAAAAACTAAAAAATATTGAGTTATTTTTCCCCACCTGAACCTGTACATGCTGCCATTTCAAAACAACTCTTTCTACTACGTCACTCAACTGACCATTAGACTTTCATGTTATAAAAGTGTCCTTTAAATAATAGAGCAGTGTGTTGTGTGTGGGTGAACAATTGAGAGCAAGCAGCAGAAAATGGAGCAGGGGAGAAGTTAGCACTTAAGTGCAATCCTTCGGTGTGCATATGTACAAAGAATTTCAACCCTGGAAACATTTTCTTTTCTTAAAACTGGGAAAAGGTGTAAATGTATTCAAAATTAGTGCTACATGACCAGATTTAACCAATACCATAAGAGAGATGTCTCTCCAATCTTTTTGTTTTATTAAGGGATACATTCAAAACATATGGTTTCTAAGCCTCTGTCTGTGACATATCAGCTGGTACTGCTCATGGCTTCCAGTTTGACTATTTCTTTAATTTTATTTGACATATAAATTCACAAAAATCGAAATCATACTAAGTCACCTCCTCAAAGGATCGAGGAAAGCAGATGTTATTTATATAGTGCTAAATCAAAACCAAAGTTTTCTAATAGCTCTTTACACACAGAGCAGGTCCAGACCATTCACTCCGACATAATGCTGATATTGGCTATGTTAATACGCAAGTTAATACAAAGTCACTCATTTATGATCCTTTGCCCCACCCATACACACACACCCACACGCACTCACGCCCACACACATGCACACATAAAATAAATCTAATTCTGGAGTAATTGGCTGGGTGGCCTGTTTCAGTCTCTGTGACGTTGGCTCTTCTGGTAATTGTCATCCTCTTTAGGTGACTAGAGTGCTTTCTGTTTGCTGACCCAGGGCCTTTCCACAACAGCAGACCTGTCTTAATGGGATTGGATGGACATAAATGATCCAGCTTTTCTCACAAAGGGAGACAAACCTTTACCTGCATCTATGAACCTTGTTAATAATATGATGCAAGTGCTGTGCCCCATCATATTACATGTGCTGATAAATTAAACTCTGTAACTACTTGCAAGTGATATAAAGCCCAAAAAGTAGTGCTGGGTACAAGAGAACATGTCTCCTTTGCAGGCTCTGACAGACACGAAACCAGGAAACCATCAGCTGACAAACTTTTGTATCGCAGATTCTTAATGAAGCCCAGGAGGCGCACAACCTCTCTTTGAGCTGTAGTCACCAAACACAAAGGTAAAGCCTTTTACATACTGTCTATTACCATGGCATTTTAACGTTTTTGATTGCAGTTCTGTCAGATTTAACTAAGGGCTTGGTATTACACACACTTGATTCAACATACAATTTTCTAATAACAGATATTCCTAATACACCAACAAAATGTCAGTGACAAGCATTTAATTAACTGGTGAGAGAGTAGAGGTAATATGAATATTATGCTAAAAAGAGTGGGATCATTTCTACCACATACAGTATGAGTCACTACGTGGATATTTTGACACTCGTTTTACACAAGTCAAACAAAGCTCAATCCTTGTCTCTGCACACAGGTTCTAAGCCAGTTTTTAATGCTCAAGCCTATTATTAATCAAAAGTGGGCGAGACCACCTACACAGTGGAAAGCAAGCGGTGGAAAAGCATGACAAAGCCCTACAAGCCCTGTTCTCTCTTTGTGCAGATTAGATAATCACTCTAACAATGTGAACGTAATAGTAGTGAAAATACTATACCAAGTTTGGATGCTTCCCTCTTCCTTCCTTTTTTGATTTCTTGACATTGAGGAAAAGCCATATTTGATCTTCATTCACACATGCTTATCCATACAGACTACAACATCAGTGAGTGAACTGCTCGGCCATTATTAGACAAGATTAAATTTTGGCTTAGGGTCACGAGGAGGAGAATGCCTCCTCATAAGCAGATAATTGATGGCAGAAAGCAGAATCAGGTATCCAGAGGCCATTTCATTATCCAGGCTGTGGTAGCAATGCAGAGGTGAAGGCAGATGAGACTCAGGGGAGGCTGGGTGGACAGAGGCAAAAAATTAGGGGAGAGGGAAGAGAATAAGAGCAAGAGCAAGAAATAGCAAGGGGGGACTTCCTCTGGGTGGTAAGATGACATGGTGGTTGAGTGTAACTTAGAGGGGGCCATCTGGTCCTGATAATGAATTGATATGCACTAACAGTCTCGAAAGGCTATATCCTGAATATAAATGCCAAAATTCATCTTTCCAAAAGTTCCTTTTCTGATTCCTTCTTAAAATCTGTATAGATGGTGTATTTTCCTAATACTGTGGATTTCACTGATGAATAATCTGTTCTTAAGGTGGATTGCTCATGTATCCTTTATTAGGTCTGTATCTGTCTCAAATATCATTGTGGTGAATTGGAGAAAGCATCCCCCCTAGATAAAATGAAATAGCTGTATCCTTTTATCAGGACCTTGTCAAGTTTCCCAGGTAAAACAATGCCACAGTTCTTTTACAATTTTGTTGATTAGAATTAAAGCTAGATTTGTAGAGTGAAATTAAAAGTTGAATTAAAATGAAACATCTCTCCAAAGTGTTGGCCAAGCCTGTCATTAATTAAGGGCGTCCAAAATGACTGTGGGCCCATAGTGTGAGGGTGGGACAAGTCACACTCTTAAAAAAAGGTTTCTCTGGACCCCCCTACTTTACTGTCACTAAATCAGCAAATATGTCTATCCACTCTGCACTATTTTCATAGTGCTGTCGGTCAAATCTGCTTGCTTATTGAGAGAATACCTATATAAGTGTAATTCTCAACAATGTTTTCACTGATACCTTGCTAATCCATGCAGTCAGATCTCAGTGAGCAGTCACACAGAGCAATGCTAAGAACCTTGTTGCTGCTGAATTTGGTATCATCACAAGCTTGGCACTGATCCAAATTTTGGTCATTCTTTTATCTGTTTTGTCTGTATCCAAATGTTTTCTCATGCCACAGCCAGATAAAAGTATCAAACACATCTTAAAATGCATTAGAATACAGGAAATGACATCTACTCTGATAAAAATGATCTGGGGGGGAACCCCCAGACCCTTCATTATATTGTCCCACCCTCTTTTTTATGCTGAATTTGCCTTTACAAAGAAATTGTTATTATTGTTCTACATTTTATCATTTGCAGTTCTATGGTTCATATGAATATCTGAAATAAAACTGCTGGTATCTAAAGCAAACTGTACTTGGACTAAGTGGTTCATTAATTCCAAACAGCACTGAAGCATCAGGATTATATCAGGTCTTGCTCACACATACGTCAGGTATAATTGTGATTTCTTCCCCTCTCCTACGTTTTATTCAGCTACATAGCAGTCTGGATGACATCATGGAGGAGTTGATCACTAAAAAATATTCAGCACCAGTCATATAAAACTGGTTTGGATTTTCCAAAACTGACACAGCACAAACAATGGTTTTTTGCAAAGTTTGTTAAGTTAAGGATAGCATGTTGGATAGCAACAAGACAAACCTTTTGTACCACAAAACAGAGCACCTAAAAGGGAAACAGTGTGGGGTCCCATGTGAGTGCATCAGCTGCAACCAGGCAGCCAGAGGCTACAAGGCCAAGACAAACAAGTCTAATGAAGGTGTCTGAGACACACACTCCATATGAGAGAAAAATAAGAACTTAAAAGAGGAACAGTCACATTTTTTTATGATTCCCATAAACTTTCTATGTTTACAAGAATATTATATACTGCTTGTGCAAAAAAGGTGAACAGACTGTTTTTGCTGAGGATTTTTGTGTAATAATCTAATGTGTCTATAAATGTTAGATTTGTTTTAATGCCATGTAGCAAGAGTGCACTTCACAAGAGTGTTATTGTTTACCTTTTGACACCAATTTGCATTTTGGACATCATGACACAGCACAAACAATGGATGGATTGTTCGTGCTGGAGGATGAAGTAACAATAAAATGTAAATGAGAAAATCATGACAATATTATGTAAAGAGATAAGATGATAGATTTTAGTCCAGTGGTAAAGCTCAAACAACCTTTACAATATAAAGAAAAGATGATTTGCTAGCTTTAAAATGTAGATATCACAACAGCAAAATTCCTCCTGTCTGATCATGTGAGAGGTTAATACATAATTCACTGAAAATGTCCCCCCTCCTCTTTGTACTTTTCTTAGTCTCTCTAAATGATCTAGTGAGAATGAGCAAAATTACCATCAGGATAATTTATAAAAGCAAAAGAGGTATGACTACCATGGATGAATGAGTGGATGGAGATGAAAAAGGAGTAGTGGGAGATGGAAGTCAAAGGAGGAGACAGAGGAGGAGAAGTGGGTTTGAAGGGCAAGGGGAAGTGAGGGGAGGTGAGGGGAGGCAATGAGAGGAGGGGCAGATGTAAGATGCTGATGGTCTCTTGAAAAGAATAACACAAACCAAAGCCTGAACATATTTGTGTGGAGGATGAAGAGCAGAGGAAAATGAGGATGAGGAGAACTAAGCAGAGGGTGTGTGTGTGTGTGTGTGTGTGTGTGTGTGTGTGTGTGTGTGTGTGTGTGTGTGTGTGTGTGTGTGTGTGTG
>JAQMCX010000039.1:644717-660898 GCA_029814765.1 Acanthurus leucopareius | reverse complement strand
TGTGTGTGTGTGTGTGTGTGTGTGTGTGTGTGTGTGTGTGTGTGTGTGTGTGTGTGTGTGTGTGTTTGTGTGTGTGCGTGTTTGTGTGTTTGGGTGTATGTGTCAGCAGGCGCATGCGCACAAGTGCCGGGCTTTGGCAGGGTGATGGATTGCCTGCTCTGTGCCACGCATTTTCTAATCAACCCACAGCCACATCCTGGGGGTGGAGAGAGAGAAAGATGGAGAGGGAGAGAGAGAGAGAGACGGAGAGAGAGAGAGAGAGAGAGAGAGAGAGAGAGAGAGAGAGAGAGAGAGAGAAGTGAAACAAAGAAAAGCTGTCTGACAAAGGAAGACAAAGGAAAGAGAGAATAATAAGGAGAAATAGATAAAGGGAATGCAGTCCCTAGGAGCAGAGTGGAGTGGCTGGAGGCTCTGTGGTAGGAAAGACTGCTTCTGCTGCTGCTGCTGATGGTGCTCAGGCTCATACACTCAGCACAGCATTACACAACACTACACACTGCAAATAGAATTGCCCTGTAAACCACGCAAAACCAACCAAACCACACAACATAACACACTGTATCACAGCACTGTAGTACAGCACAACACTACATATCACAGTGCAGTGGATCTTACAATAGATCTTAGTGCTGTGCATTGAATTCAATGCAAGGTAATGCATCAAAACCCTGCAAAACACAGCAGCATCATCTACACATAACAACACAAGTCTACACATTCCAGTCTAATGCAATGATTACCAAGGACTAACCCTTTTAACAATGTTTGAACTGAGCGAAATCTAATTTACTGGGTAAAGATGTAATTTATTTTGTTGTCTGTCATTAATTTCTGGGGATAACACACGTCAGAAAGCAAACAAAGTCAGTAAACATGACTACATGTGACTACATTGTGAGTAAAACTGTTATATATTACCTCAACCATCAATTTTACTGAGTCATTCGATATAATTTCATCTGCTCCGTTCAAGAAGTACAGGTATAAGACCTAAAACCTGCAACTAAGGTAGCACCGCTGAATTTCCTGTTCACTTGTTTAAAGTTATTGGGGTTTTTTTAAATAGGGCCTGTGGTTAGATGAAATAAGATCTTTGGTTGACATGAGCTTAGAAAACTGCCTTGTTTTGTTCTGTGACATAAAGGACATCAGAAAATACCCAGATTTCTAAAACGTGTCCTTAAGAAGGCAGTTGCTAACAAGTGGCTAAATGAGACTACAAAGGTTGTCAGAAATGTTATCCTGCCAACATGTTTGCTAATCTACTCACTACCTTGCCTTTAGAGCCTTTTTGCTTTTCTTATGAGTTCATTTATTTGTGGCAGTCTGTCACAATATCAACACTGCCTGCCATTTTCTGAATTTCTGATTTTTTTGGAGCTAAGCATTTTGGAGCTCTTGCTTTCTTAAACACAACTTGGTTGAAAAGGAACACTGATGGACATTATGGCATTTAATTAGTCTCAGAATGCAAAAATATCAGAAAAATGAACATGAGCTTGATATGAATGCACACAGAACAGTGTGTGTGAGCAGAAAAGCATGCTTTCCAGGAACATGTATGTCCACGTGCACCACATGCAGCCGTATGGGCCTGTGTGATATAAGTATACATAACAGTTTCTACAGGCAGAGAGACTTGCTCGGATGGACCTGCACAAATCTAGCCCCACGACCCGCCTCTACCACACTGACACTGTCATTGTGTGGGAAACATTGCAAGAGCCACTCCAACCCAAACTTTCCAATGTGTTCAATTTGGACTTGAATTCAGTTGGTTGCTCTTTAAATGCTGGATGTGAAAATAAGCAAAGGCATGTTAAATGTTCACCATATCAGCTTTATAATATCAGGTGATCATATTACTCTTGTGTTTAGTTTGTTCAGTTGTCCTCAAGGGGCTGGGAAAAAAGCATGACAGAATAATGAACAAAATATGTGTTAAGTAGGATATTTCACTACATAAAATGAACTTTCCAGTGCTCTCTGGTGGACAAAACGACATTTTTTCTTCATTGTGCCAGAATGGCTAAATGTGAATAATATCAACCACTGCGACGCATAAGCCCTGCTTTACTGTCTAATACACTGCAAAGCAATGTATTACATAACACTAGACAACACTTGAAATTGCAATGTATGGCACTGCACAACCCTACACAGAAAATCACATAACAAGCCACAGCCCAACACAACACACTGACACACCAGTGTCAAACAGCTCAATGAAATGGAGTACTATTCAACACAATTAAAAACTTAACACAATACAACATGACTTAACACCAAAAGAGCTGATATTGTGTTCTTTCTTTCTCTGTGACTCAACATTTTTTGCACTTACTTTCCTAAAAAAAATGAGAAGTCCTCCTGGGGTTTGCTATCCATAATTTTTTTTAAAAGCTTACATCAACCAATCCAAGAGGTGATGTCATAATGATACAATGCAGTTTGGATTTTTGGGCAGAGAAAATTAGAAAAAATATGAACATGAATATGAGCAAAAAATAAAGGCAATCAACAGTTTCTTTATAGTCAGGTGCAAATACCAAACTTCTTGACTACTTATGTATTTCAACACGTATTCAATATTTATATTACTTATAGTACTTGCAAAATGTGTACTATTACACTATGACAGTCTTAAATTGTAGCTCAAGTTTTCACCCTCAAACCAGTTTTTCTTGGGCATTTGTGGTCTTATTTTCTTTTTTTGGCCCACCTCTCCTCCACTCCCTGCATGCACTCTCTATAACAGCCTACTGTAAAAAGGGTGTGTGTGTGTGTGTGTGTGGAATGTGTGTAAGAGACAAAAAGATGAAAAAGAGAAAGAAAGGAAGAGTCAAATTTGTCTCTTGCAGAAACAAATGAACGGAGAGCTAAAAATATACTCTAACTGACAAATGAACTCAGCGTTGAATAATGGCCTCATGACAAACTCATCACACTATTTCTCCTATTTAATTTGTTTAAATAAAGATTTTCCACTTCTGTCTTTACATGCATTCTTAGTCAGTGGAGCTGAGATACTACTTTTAGTTGGAAAGTAATATAGCAAGCAGAACTGTCTTTCTGAATCCAATTAAAATGAACAGTAAGGGCTGATGTATTTTTTATCAAACATATAACAGCATGAAACAGTGAATCATGCACAGATTGGTTGTGTATCTTTTCATATTTGAAAGCATAACAGAGCCAGAGAGCATGTCTACTCCATATTATGTAACACTTTATATTGTATAAACCCTACAAGCCAGTGTTATGAACAGTCATGCTACCCTCCCCCACTACCAAATCCAGCCTTCACTTCTTCTATTTCTTTCATTTTTCTCTTTCAGCATTCATTTGGTTCCATTCAAATCTTTTGCTCAATGTTTTTCTTTGAGATTTACTTAAGGGGTTTCTTCATCATCATTATTATTGTAGGGTAAATCTATTCTAATTCCAAGCCTCTCAATCATCCACATTAGCATTTTTTAGCAATAAAAGGTCAGGTGTTGATCAATCACACCTTTGCTTGCAGGTTGTGACTTGAGAAAGAGGATGACATAGCTTCCATAGCTGCTGTAAAAAAATCGAATTCATAATGTAAATTGTGATATGCATTTATATCACATTTAATATTGTGATTACTTACATTTCGATGTTGTCCAAAGCATTTTGCAACCTTGTGAGGTTATGTACTGTAGTTCATTCTACACACAAGGTTGCACAACCTAGTTGCTCATGTGTTTTCTGTGTAAAATTTGCATCAGATGTGAATTGGAAGCAGGTCTCAAAAAGCACAGTGTTTCTATTTGGGTGTAAAAAGATATAATTTATCAAACTGCTTCATATCAACCTTGTATCGTCCATCTTTAAGCACACTCTACTGCCACACATCTTAAATAAATAAGTATGAATACATTACTCACATAATCCAAGAGTTTCTCTCCATGGGTCTAAACCCATCATGAATGACGCAGCTAGCAATAGAGATATATAGGTGAGTCTGTTTGTCTGGCTGCTGCTACGCTATGATGGACTATGTGTCCTGCATCCTGTCTGCCTCCTAACTAGCTGTACTGTCTGAGACGCAGCAAGGCAAAAGAAAATAAAGAAAAAGAGCAAGAGAGAGCAAGAATGGAAATGATCAGATCGAGAGACAAAGAGAAGGAGTGAGTGCACCTGTAGAGCTCATCAGATGTATTTGAATATCAAAGAAGGCCAGCTCACATGACCCTGTGTGCAGACAGGCCTGACCCTGACAGTTGAGATGAAAGTGAAAGGCAATGTTAAAGACTTTAACCTTTGTTTTCTCTTCTCTTCACTAAACGCTAATTGTTGCAAATCAAGGAGCAATTGACTAGAGACACGAACAGCTGACAGAGAAGCCAAACTATCAGCCACATTATAGCTTCGTGAAGGTCACATCCACGTTTTTTTGAGGCTGAGATTTTTGCACTCATGTGTATTTACATACACATGAAGAAACAATCTGTAAGATTTTTGCTCATGGGAATTAGGACAGGGTTCTGAGTAAAAGCAATGACTCAGTAATTGTTTGGCCAGGTGCTGAGATCCTACAACCCCAAATATCGTCTACAAGCTCATGAGCTACCTTACACCAAGTGGTCACATCATGCTGGTTGCTATGCCACATTAAGAACGACAACACCTTGTGCGTAGTCTCATAGAGCATCACAGTTTATAATTCTGATAAACAAAGATGAATCAGCATTTTTGAACATAAGGCACAAGTGTAAGGCTTAACTGGCTGCTTGTGTTCCAGCAAGAAATAGTGCCTCCACTACATGTTCTCAAATTTCTTGTTCAGGAGTGAAACTAAGCAGGAAAAATTTTGATATTTGGAAAAATCAGAGAGAGAATCTTAAATATTTGCTTCATGTTACTTTTGTTTTATGAAATTTTTGATGGATATTTTTTTGTTTCTTTCCAGGCCTTGTTTTTGTAGTATTGTATATCCTTGCAATCAGTTATGATGAAATTGTACTCATTAAGTAATTTGCTTACATCTGAAAACAACATTGCTTATGTGAGAGTGGGCAAAAAGGAGTCAGACAATGAGACCAGTTGTAAACAAAGCCACAGTATCTACAGATCATAACAAACACTCAATTTTGAGCTCAACATGAAAGTCAGTATGCCTAAAATTTTGCTAATAAAGGTGAAGCAAGTAGGTCTGAAAAATGTGATCTATCAGTGTCAAATATCTCAGGCACTGAAGAAAGCGCTGCACAGTGATTTACAAGCAATAACTTTTATGAGTAAGTATTCCAAGTTACATTACTTTATTATGATCAGCACATAAGTTACTAGCGCTTTTGGACTTTTACACATACATATACATTTCCAATTCACCTTGAACTTCATATTCGGATCTATGCTTATGACTGGAGAGAAGTCACAATGCCAAAATCTGCTAAATGTGGTGAGGGGGCTGTGAAGCAGCAGATCTGTTGTTGCAAACCAGAAACTTGTATGTTTCCTTTGTGCTGTTTTCACCAACGATTTTTGATGATGAATGTAAAAGAAAACCACCAGTTGACCTCCTAATCTGACATGCCTTCTTAAGTCTTGGATACTCTAGGCTCTTCAATTGCCAAGGCTGCTATTTGGCCACTTTGCTGTAGTCATCAGTGAAGTTCAGATCATCTTGGAGATCCTTGCAGACATGCTGCACCTATTCAGTAGTGAGGAAATCTCAAATGTAAACATACTGGAGGTCACACTGAGGCAAGTTTCCAGTGCGCTGCTGATGATTTAGTTATGTAACTTGTTATACCATCGCATGAAAGTGACTGTCTTCAGTCTCCTACTACATGCATGTAACAAGGGTATTTATGCACAACAGGAATGGTCTCAGATATTTTCGATAACACCTAGTATGTTTAAAACTGACTATTTAAGTGATCATTTTACTGTCTCTTTTGTCTTTTGCCAGCCAAACTTGCCCTTCAGCTAGCAAGCTTCTCCTTTGACCGATTACCTTTTTACAGTTTCAATAACGTCAGCCTAGCTGACTACTATTGTAACATTGCATCTCACAGCAGTGCTTGACATATGACATTTTGCCTCCCCAATCTTAAGATGTGCCGTGCTCTTCAATGTTTCTACTAGATCCCTTACCTATTTTGTATAATAACACTTTTGTATAGTACCACTTACAATTCAGGCAGAGTTGAAATAACAAAACAACTACTGACAGTGGCTGTAAACGAAAAGGCCTAATGATCAGATGGCCTTACTTTATTCAGGTGGCAGGTTAATACCAGGTAGATATGAGTCTCTACATTATGTAAGATTTTAGTAAAAGGTCTGTATACTGCAGATAAGCAACTGTATCACATCATCACTCACATCTACATTCAACTTCTGGGCTGGCAATCTTAGTATTTGGACAATCTCTAATGGAACCCTCTTACCATCAACAACCCCTTTTCCCTCAGAAAAATGTTTCAACCTCAAAGAGAATTGGCTTCAGATTGAAGGGGTTAAAACTAGAGCTCATTTCACCACTTAAGAACAACTTCAAAACATTTTACCAGCAGCTAAATCTATTTTTGCTTTATTTTAACTCAGCCCTTCCTGTTACTGCAGGCTCACCACCTCTCAGGTTGACCCCTTGGGCTTAGTAAGAGCCTGACAAGTGGGCTGCTACAGTGTTACCTCATCTTGCTGCCACACAAACACAAACACACACACACACACACACACACACACACACACACACACACACACACACATTTAAATCTTTTTGAGGCTTTACTTTTGGAGATTTTTAATCATCTTTCAAACCTTGTATGATCTGATTATACTTGTTTTGCTTTAAAGTGAATTTTGTTCCATTTGGGGCAGTTAGCTATTTTGTATCTTTCCACATGTCTTTAACTCACTATTGACGGTGGTCTGATACATGGTCTAATTAATAATTGCTCACACTTTCCTTAATGAACACAGTCTATATTTCTATGACGATTTTAACTGAAGTACTTCCAGTACCACCACCAGCTACCTACTGCTAGTAACAACACTGGTAATAACCTGCTGTTCCTATTGCTATCTATATAACTGATAAATATATTTCTGTCACTATCAGTGATAGTACAACTACCTCTACTATATTATTAATATACTATTAGTACACCCGATAACTTGTAAAACTTTTGCTACTGCAGTAGTGGATAGCTTTTGTGATTAACTGTTGCTGCCACAAACACTAACTCTGCTGGCACTGATATGTGTGTTTCTTCTACCATCACTTAAACCATTGCTAAAAGGTTTTATAAGTGATCTCATCATTTCAAATTATACCTTGAGCCCATACACAACAAGGCTTGTGACCTGGTGTGTATTTCCACTATTGGTTTCACATCATTCCACTGATCAACAGTTAACAGCAGAAGTGCTCAGAGAAAAAAAAAATCTGAATTTACCTGCAAGGGCAAAAAGGACCACAGCTAACTTGAATTTTTTAAAATTGTTTTGAATTTTTTGCTAGGAAGTAAGTGTCCTCTGCATGAATGTTTGACTGCAATAAAAAACCCAATTTGTTTTGATGAGAAACTCCAAATGAAAATACATTGTCTTGTGTTGACAACAGGATACCTTTAAAATTAGGCTGGCAGTTTTATGTTGAAGACATGTAGGCTACAGTGCAACAGTAGCACAAGTAAAGAAGAGTCAATTCAGCAAATTCATTCAGTATTGTAATTCATGCCACAATATAATGAGTCTAACATTAGCAATTATAAGCTACTGGTCATATCCCACTAAGCAAGTCTGTGTCAAAAAGGCTTAAAGGCAACTCTCTGAGTGCACTGAATAGATAGTGGTGTGTTTTATTGAAAATTAATATAACTTTTTGTTTGTAATGTGTTTCATTCTCCTTTCAAAAGTTACATTGGCTCTCATCCAAGAAATGCCTTTTGAATGAGACTTTTACACTTGTACATACATTAAAATATGACAAATTCAATGTTTAATTTCAGAGTAAGATTTTAAAAAATTTAAAATTTCCCCAAATTGGACAGAATAAATCCCTTAAGGTTTAAAGTAAAGACAAGCATGACCTAGATCATCTCAATATCAAGTAAAAAAAATAGAGTAGAATTATCAGATTAATTGATTAGATAATAACTTGCATCATACCCATTCACACAGGTGTGGACAACACTGACTATACCATCTGTTGTTACATATGTTGACCTGACATGCGAACAGCATTAGTCTGATTTTAACCACAGCACCATCACTGCCAAGGATGTTGTCTATGTTTTAGGCTCATATTTCCAAAACTGTCATTACCCAGTAAGCTACAAATATGAGTCATTACTCAGCAAACTATAATACTGTTGGGTTATGAAAAATATCAAAGCGATGCCACTACTTTATGGTTGTGAGCCATTTTGAGCTAACCATCCCACAAAACCCTTTCCTCCACAAAAAATCCAAGAATCATCTAGAAGCAGGGTTATATTACATGAAGCTGTTAATGCGCCAGACAGGCATCATTTCTGGTCAAGGATGATTCAAACATGGCCTCTATCTCCTTTTATTATCCCTGCTCTGTCTGTGCGGATTGCAACGGATTGCGTTTTCCCAGGGCCATGCTGCGTGGATAGACGCGCACTTCTACTACTCTATCAAGACATGATCGATGATGTGGTAACATGATCGGATTTAGCCATAAATAGATTTCACTTTAAATTTGAAAAAAACGACATCAGCAGCTACGCTAAACCATTCAATTTCTTTCTTTTCTGACAGATAAATCGGCCCATAAGTTTTTGGCAAAATAATCAGCCTATTGAGCCGTTTTAACACGCATATAGGCAGGGTTTGTACACAAGGGGATTCCACCGCACAGTCAACACACAATACATACAGGGAGGACGTTGGCACACACACCCTCCTTACGCACAAACACACATATCCTTATCAAACACACTCACACACAGCAGCAGCAGCAGCAGCAGTGATGTAGAGGTAAATAACAGGATGGCTCACAGACATTAATAAGAACAGAATCAACTCCGTTTACCGCGCTGTTTTGCATCACTTCCAACGGTCTGACATCGCTAAATAATTCACCTCAAGATTTACGTCAGCTTGAATAAAGGTGATGAAGTCAACAATTCACAAATAAAAGGTGACTGTAACGCCCTTCACTTTCCTGGAGGAGCAGTAAAGCAGACAACAAGCCAGCTGGCGTCTTCTGCCATCTGCTCTTTTGTGGATGGAGCTGCTATAATAAAGACAGGTGATGGGAGAAATCAGATAAACAGGCCTGTACCCGCTGATGTTTGCCAATGGAGGTCCGGGACTGGCTCGGATCTCTGTTATTCCTCTTCTGGGTGTGTGTGTCTGTGGGTTCTGTCAGTCCCCGCACGGCCCGGGAAACGTAAAGACGGAGAACAGGAGCGAGGAAGAAGAAGGAGGAGAAGAGACACAGGGTACCAGGAGCTGTAGCATCGCCTCTCCCCCGGTTCACGTTACACCGGAGACTGAGACACGTTCACTCCTCCCGGATATAACAGCAGACAGTCCTATGTCACGCCTACGTCTCTCTCTCTCTCTCTCTCTCTCTCTCTCTCTCTCTCTGGCTTCAGAAGGAAAAAAAAATCCCACGAATACCGCGCTGCCTTTAAGTGATTCTGGTAAATTTGGCGTTCCAAATTCGGTGCTTTCAAGACCACGACCAATGTTTTGTCTAAATACGCATCACTTATGGCTCGAAGGTGTATCTTCCTTCAGTGAAACAGTACAAATTCAGTTTCAATTTACAGAAACAGAAAAGGGACCTCCTTCTTAAAATACACCCTTTTCGCAAATAGATAGTTTATAACTTAGTAATGGGTTAACTTTTATTTGATATAATTAGTTTGCTAATTCTTATCGTATCAATAAAGAACCATTGATAGGAATAACTGGCAGGCTGTGATGTTGAAAATCCTCCTCCCACATCACAATGTGTTTACCCTGCATCAACAGGCCTCAGGGGCCATGCATTCGTTTGGCTGCTGTGCACTTCCCACGTAAATGTAAAAGGGCCTGATAGGCTGTATGATTTAATCAATGTTCATGCATTCAAACCTTAATCTGTGTTAAAATACAAAGAATGACAAAGAAATAGAAACAATTGCATACAGAGGTGATATGTGCTCAATGCACAGATGCTGAGGGCAGATTTTTCAAGTTCAAAATAAACAGGCGGGACTTTAAACAATTAGTAGAGGGAGTGTATCAGGGTCTTGTGGTGCAGTCAAGCATAGATGTTACGTAGGGTGGTAAAAGTCCAGTAAAGGATTTAGTTACATGTGTTTATCACACCTTTGTGCCACAGATGAATGACCAATTTTGTTATACAGAATACAGTGGTAAGTGTCAGAGGCAAACAATCTGAGGGCAGAACAAAAAAACTAAAAGTGGTCTCAGTGAGTGGAGGGAACAGCATCTGTAGATTATATCACCTTAGTCGAGGTATAATAGAAAAACTCCCTCAGCTACACTATCAGCTATCCAAGTTTCTGTTGCAGTTTGGGTGTGAGAATTTCATTGTGATTAACTGTTTCATCAAGCCAAACACTTCGATATTTATATTTTATACCATCTTGGGTAGGTGCAGAGTGTTCTAGAGAACAGCATGAACTTGGTTTTGCTTGCATTTAGTACAATTTTAATGTTGACAACCACCATTAAGAGCATTCAAAGAAAGTTGTAGGTTCTCACTGAGAAGTTGCACAGACTCAGCAAAACCAAAAGGGATAGTGTAATCCACACAGTGATGAGCATTACAGAGAGGAGATGGCATTATTAAAATAAATGTAAACAAGACAAAGCCCAGAGGTGATCTTGGTGGAACATTTTAAACATATAAACCCCACTTGTATATTTTCAGCTTTGACACTCTGAAATCTTCCAGAAAGGTAATTCTGAAACCAGCAACAAGCATTTTAATCAAACCCAATATTACATTGTCTGAATAAGCACAGAATGATCAACTGTATGTGGAGCTTTTTTTTAAAAAACAAGTTAACAAAAACAGCAGCACAGTGCATTTTTTTGTTTATTTTAGAAACAATATCACTTACATCTGATGTAACAGCAAAGATGATACTATGCATAGGTCTGAAACCAGGCCCCTTAGGACTCAAAGCAGAATATCTTGAGTGAAATAATTTGATTTGGCTTTCCTTACAGAGCCTGTGCATTTATTTTTCAGTTGCCTTAAGGTGAGTCAATGAGTTGGGTCTCTTGAGTATAAAAAATATAATACAATGTACTCAACTCAATATAATATAATGAAAACTGGGTGCTAGATCCTCAAAGTAATCAATAATAAAAAAGAAGGGCTAGGATAGCACAGCAAATTTAATTTTTTAATTGCCACATACAGTATATGTTTCGTTCAAGCTGCCTTTCTTCAGTTTTGGCAGTTATACAATCAACCGACACAGATGAGATTAATTGCAGATGTTTCCAACTGGCACAATAGTCCATCCCAGCAGGGGGAGCCACAAACAATGTAGGATGTAAACATTAAACAATTAATGTATCCAAACTAATAAGAAACAAACAAATAAAATCTCCTCATGCAACCTATTAAGAATGAGGGTGTTGAGGGAGTGTATGAATAACTCTCACATTTCTTTTGGCAACAACTGTAGATTGTGTTCACTTCAAATGTATATCCCTTATCACTTATGTCAAGATGAAAACACAAGCAGCAACAATTTTATTACTTGTATTGGTTGAAATTAGATCTGTTGCTGTGGATATGTTTGAATTCTTTGGATTGGCCCTAGTAGGCTTATTAATCATGTGTGTAATGTTTAAACTACTGCACAGTTTGTCCGTGTAGATTCTCATTCATCCAGGTCATGGTCATAAAGATTCAAAAAGAAACAAGGCAACTGGACTGTGTTGAGTTTTGGGAAGACGTTTCACTTCTCATCCAAGAAGCTTCTTCAGTTCCAAAAAGCTGGTGAAGGAAGCAGACTGCACAGTTTCTTTAAAATTTTAAACTTTCAGATAACCAACCAAGATTAAAGTTGCAAATAGGAATCTCCTTTCTCGGTCAACATTTTGTGAGAGTAGGTCCTGCAGTTTCGCTATGGAGCCACAGTCGGCTAAGGGGAACCAAGAGAAACCTACTACCACATTTGTCAGTCATCAGTTTCACGTTTCATTTTTTCAGCGCAATACAAGGCTTTCAGGAACAGTATCTGCACACAGAATTGATACATCCCATTTTTGACATGAGTAACACCACACTACTTTTTACTGTCTTATTCATTCTATACAAATGTTGTAATAATTTATTTACACAACAAAATGATTTAGGCCTGTGAAATTGATATGTTTAAATGATCTAATTTCTCTTGCTGAGTCAAATTGACTCAAAAAGTGCTTAAAATTTTTTGAGCAGAGTATGGACGAAATGATGGAAACAGTTGTTCTAAGGCTGTTTGCTTTTAGATTTTGTGTCATAACAGACTCCTTTGAATGTTGCTGATTTGTTCTTAGAATATTTGAAAATGGTTATTAAAAGTGAATCAATAAAAGCACACTCATGGCATGAACACACAGTGACAGGATTGATAACCAATGTGGAGACACCTTTAGCTTTGGTGAGAGCTCTGCCTGGACTCAAGAGACACTTAAACTTGATGAGATGTTAAACTGATTTGCCTTTAACTACTTTGAAGATTTTAGGAGAGTGACGGTCGTGGAAGTAGTGGGCCTATCAGACAGTGTTAGTTTGAACAGGGCTCCTGGGACAATTCTGACAAAGGACATGAACAATAAAGAACATAATTAAGGCCACAAGATGGCAGTAATGATACGATAAGAATACCAGCCGCTAGAAGGAAAAAAAAGCAACTTATGATGACGTCAATATACAGCGCCGCAGATGCTAACACTCCAACTAGCGACGTTAGCTCACGCTGTGAGAGGAGGTTATTGAAAACTTCACACCTCATGTTGGTTGATGTTTTATCTTGTTAGATGGTCCAGCAACCACCCCGGTGCCGAGTAGTTGTTTGGTTAAATCTCAACCAGCAGTCGTTATGGCAGAGGAGGAGGATTTAACACCAAACATTCTGACAGAAGAGATGAAACACAGCAACAGAGACTTCGTACCGCCAGATGGTTTATGCTGGATGTCAGTGCTGTCCTGTCTGCTGCTGGCTTGTTCTTATGTCGGGAGTTTATACGTGTGGAGGAGTGACCTGCCGAGGTAAGCCAAAGATAAATGTATAATAAGCACACTTACTGTCCGCACAGCATCGTTTGTTGTTGTTGTTGTTTTTTTTTGTTTTTTGTTTTTACTATGCTTACTATGTACTATGGGCAGTGTTTTCATTTCATTGACGTTGTCAAACGTTACCTGTTCTTAAGTATGTGGCTGGGCTCTTAACGGGCTTTTTCATTTAAATCACACGTGGTTCATGTGATACAGAATCCGTAAATGGTGCACATTCTCTCTAGGCAGGTGCCCTCTATTGCACTTAACACTGGCACCAGTAGAGTCGTTTTATGGCCTATTACAGTCTCCACTGTTTGTGTATGTCAGAGTTTTACATACACGCACAGCGACAGCTTCATGGTGCATTCAAGTGCTTTCAAGTGCACCTTGAGAACTCTGGAATATACTTGCTTTGTTTGGTGATGCGCGTTGGCAGTGACCAAGCATCCAGCAAGTGTACAAAACTATGAGGCCATTTTTACAAACTGGATTTACTATGTAAATAAACTTTATATGATGTACTTGGACCCAAAAAGGCTTTTCCCACAAGCATTTTTTAAGCATCAAAACCAACTGTGAAATGACTTGTCTCACTATCACATTATGATTAATCACTGTAACAACATTTGGAAAGTCTAGAAGAATTGCAGGATTTAATATTTTTTATTTCCATTCAAGTAATCAGAGGGCTTAACCAGAAGTCTGTCTGCTTGGCCAAGCTGTTTGGAAGATCTGGGTCAATTTATCACTTGGAAGTAAAAAATGTTGGGCTTCCAAGTAATAAACAACTTTCACAGGAATAAATCTGGTCCTGCCTCCATCACTGTATCCAGTTCTACGAAATAAATCCAGGTGCTGACAGGGGCATCTTCATGATGCATCTAGGTGCGCTTTGTGAACAAAAAAATCCATACTCCAGTGTTCACAAAGTTTGTTTAAAGCATAGCTGAAGCTTAGCACCAATTACAGAATATTACTATATAGAAGGCAAACTACTACTGCCTATTTTGCGTACAATTGATGTCCAGTTTAAACTATGCCATTGAAATAAAAAAGTAAATAGCAGTATGGTAAATGTTGACTGTAAAATATTTGACTTGTAATTTAATTTTGACCTAACTTAACTTAATTTAACATAAATATTAGCTAGTAGTAGTAGTAGTAGTAGTAGTTAGCTAGATTTGCCATAGTTTGTATTAATGTCATAAAACCCCCAACTTTGCAGGTAATGCTTTATTTTACAGGTCTGTAGTTTCTAATAGTCAACTTAGCTCATGTTAAACCTGCATGAATTCTTAATCAAATTTATTATTTGAAACTGCTTACTATTAAGGTTCCATAAGCCCTTTTATGAGACATATTAATGTGATGGTATAAAAGTTCAGTTGTGAATTAAATGAATGATTTCTGAATTCCAAACATTAATGTCTACACTGTCAAATCAAATCAAATCAAGTTAATTTACATAATACCAAATCCCAATGAAGTTGTCTCAAGACACTTTACATATAGAGTAGGTTTGCCACTCTAAAAACACACACTGTCATAACTTAGTGGCACCCCTGAAAAGGATGGAGCAAAGTAATTGGCAATGTTAATACTAACACCTGTTCTTTTCTCTTTAGGGCAAACCCCATATTTACACAGAAAAAAAACCTTTTGTATAGTTTCTCATCAGCAAATTTCAAATGTCTGCATGTTCAGTTGATCTGTTATGTAGTGACCGATAGATAACCATGTAATGCAAACAATGACAGACTTAAATGACAGAGTCCTTGGAAAATCACGCTTATAAATTATTTTCACATTAAAGACCTGTAAAAGTGTGATCAATTAGTAATCTTATAATCTTTCCAAAACTTTGCCTTTACCTGGTAACTATTCTAATAATGAATCTTCTAGTCTTTTTTTTTTTTTTTTTTAAAAAAGCCCTGTGTGCTGTTGATTATTGTGTGATTATTGTCTGTGTTGCTGCACACTCTATTCTCAGGGATCACCCCACTGTGATAAAGAGGCGCTTCACCAGTGTACTGATCGTGTCTGGCCTGTCACCTCTCTTTGTGTGGGCATGGAGAGAATTCACAGGTGTCAGGGTGAGTCCGTGTTTCAGAAGAAAACCACTGACCACTACGTCTCACAATAAGTCGTCTAACTTATTTGTGTGTTTGTTTGTTTGTGTGTCAGACTGGCTCATCATTACTGGCTCTCATGGGGATGCGTTTTGAAGGCCTTATTCCTGCCATCATACTTCCTCTGCTGCTTACCATGGTAAGAAAAAAATCTATGATGACTCTGGCTCATTGGTTGGATTGAAACCTGCTGATTCTAAAGTTCTCAGGAAAATTAACATTAGCATTAGTTGACATGAAGTTCCAGTCTAAGCTGTACAGAGGTTCTTAAACTGAAAATTCAGGAGCATGTATGGATATAGGGATAAGAAACTGTACAAGGTGAAAAATGCAGTGCATGTAACTGTTCTGAAAAAAAACAGGAAGCTAGTTATTGTAGCAGGGTTGTGACAGCCAGCTGGTGCAGGCAGTTAAGGTACCTCAAAACCCCTAGTGCCCAGTCACTGCAACTTGTGTCAGAGATAGCACTCCTTTCAGAGCCACAATTCAGTTGATTCCTTAGGTATCCCCCACAGAATTTCCTTTACTGATAGTTCTGATAGTTTCAGAGAACCTATCACCAACACCTAATTTATATTGAATGCTTGCTGTTCAAAATCAATTTAGTATCTCTGATATTGTAAGTGAAATGATACTGGAGTTGAGTCTGATGCAATGTGTTTCATTCTTCAGAAACCCCTGAACAATGGTAATTAATACTAACCACACAAGCCACACATCATAGTATGTACCGTATTTTCCGCACTATAAGGCGCACCTAAAAGCCTTTAATTTTCTCAAAAACCGACAGTGCGCCTTAT